>LPNX010356165.1:8391-262777 GCA_001517045.1 Pseudotsuga menziesii | reverse complement strand
AGCTCGGGACGCTTCTCTCCAAGCTCTTTGAGCATAGAAATATAACTTTAAAACAAACAAATTAATTTTCTTCTTCAGGGTCCGATAGACCAAATTTTGGTCTCAGGTGACGTTAACCATCATCATCATCATTGAAAAGGCGTCCATAACACAAATTCTGAAAACTTCATCTTCAAAGACCTGATCATATCTCCCAAACCGTTTAAAATTTTTGAAATCCGTCGGAGTTAAAGTTAAATCAACCCATTTTGTAAGTGGGTTTTCAGCAGTTATGGTTGATTCCTCACAGATTGATCTGAAATGCTCCACAAAATTTGTCTCCTGGAAAGTGACGGGAATGGTGCAAGTTCACTTGCTCTTGGATTTGCCTCCATTGGATGAAGGCTCCTCAATCATTGTGGATACATAGTTATCCTCCAACATGTCCAATACCATTTCCTTCCATGTGTTGAAGTTAGAAGTAGAGTGGAAAAAATTGCCAAATAATTGGCGATGTCCTGAAAAGTCGTGATTTTTTTTGCTATCGATTTTTAGACCTAAAAGAATTGCAATTTTTCAAAAAACCGGACATCAGAAAAAATCGGGGATAAACGACAAAAATTGAGAAAAATCAACAAATAGGGGAAAACATCGGCAAGCAAATTTTGACCGTATTAAAGTACAAATCTTGCATTTTTTTATGCTTGCCGCGGTTTGCCAATTTTTGCCGATGTTGCTGAGAAGATGGTTTCTAGACCCTCGCCAATTTTTTGCCGATGTCGATCTTTTCCATTATGGTAGGAAGCAATGTTGAAAAACTCTCCGAAAAATCGACGACTTTTTAAAAAGTCGCGATTTTTTCCCTAAGCCAAAAAATCTGTTGGAAAAAATCGCAACTTTGTAACTTTTCAAAAAGTCATGACTTTTTTCAAAAAATCGCTGCTTTTTTGAAAAAGTCGTGACTTTTTCCAAAAATTCGCAATGGCTAAAATGGCAAGTCCCGACTTTTTCCAAAAAGTCTCCAATTTTGCTAAACTGGCTAATTTTCCAAAAAATTGTCATTTTAGCCATTTTTTTGTATACCAACACCTTTCCTCTATCGTATAAATATTTCAAAACTTTGTTGTATTTGAAGATCAAACCATGCAAGGATAATCTTTACAAAATATGTATCCGTTTATCAAAGATCACAATGGTAATTGAATTACTTTTTTCACTATTAGGGAATTTTTTGAGCAAACATATTTTGAATGATCATCATAGGACATTGTAGGAAAAAGAGAGCAATGTTTCAATTGGTAGATGAGTTGGGGCTAAATGTGGGGCTCATGTCGGAAATTCAATTTGGGAGGAGTGAAAAATACATCTATGATTTATCACCAATACAAAACAAGAAATGTGTTTAATGGCTGACAACCAAATCAAATAAAAATATACCTCTCAAAAATTAGGTTTAAGTCATAAGATGGAGGAACAAATAAAAAGCATTTATGAAAACCTTATGGGTTTCATACACCAATTTGGTGTCTCGCTTGGCGGTGACCTTAAAAATAGATTATTATTATTATATTATTATAAACCTAATCACTGGAGTAGGGAAAAATATGAAGTATGAATGGAAAACTCGGGAAGAGAGCATTGATATTAGATAGCTAGATGCTCGTTTTCCTCGGATACATTTATATATGTGATGTCATGTTGTATTGGTTATCCACTTTTGAGTCCTTGATTGGACAACTATTGATGAAGGGGCATCGGTCCTTCCAAATGATTTTCAAAAGAAACAGACCAAGAGGTCTTGTTGTTTGCCCAAGGAGGGGCTTAATTGTAAATTTAAAAAAAAAATGTAAATTTCCTCGTAGTTAGCAAGTGTAAAATTTAGAAGATTCTAGAAAGGATGAGGTGTTGATTAGATTTATGAGACATTAGGAAATTGACAAGTGTGTAACTGAATCTGCAGTAAGTGGCAGTATTCGATGAGGTTTTTAGGATTGAGTCACATGAATGAGATAAGAATACAAATGTTTATTTAGAAACAATTGCAAAGTTGTAGGAGTGAACTGTAGGGTTTTAGGGATTTTGTTGTGTAAGTTGGCAGTGTTATGTGCCAATATAAATATGTAAGCCAAGAGCAAGGTTTGGGGTTCGGTTCAAGAGATCTACCTTAGGAGAAGAGCTGGTCCATGGACCATGTACAACAGTAGAGTAGCAAGATCTTATGCATTTCACAAATTTTTGAATTAATGAAAAAGAAACAGAGTTTTATGTTTAATCTGTGTGTTACTCTTTGTATTTGAATGTATGGAATTGATGATCTTAACCTGTAATAGATCTCTATATTGAAAGCACTGTGGTTTTGATAAGTTTTCATTTCTGCGTGTGAATGCATTGCTGTAGAACGAGATTGAAATCTTGTTAATGGTGATGTTGTATGAGATTACTTGCAGATTGAGGAACTGAAGTTCCTATGAATTTCATGAAATAAATGCGTAGAGAAAAAAACCGACACTAAACTTGCGGCTCAGTTTATGGACAAACGAAGGTGAATTTAAAGATTCTGCGATCTGGGTTTTGTGTAGGATGGGGCCTACCAGATGACTTTCAAGCAGATTTTCGAGAAAATCCATAGTTTAAGAGATTCGTGAAGTTTTCTAAACTGGGTTTTGCAGAAGTGCATGAAGCAGCATTCCTCGAGGGTTTTTAAGTTTACAGCAAAAATTTGAAGGAATTTGAAGAGAGGAAGTTAAGCCTTTATGAGTTAACTATAGAAGAGTAGTTTGGATGCAAGGATTTGTGAAGATGACTGGAATCTGTGGTGAGGGCGTTTCCAACAAGCTCAAGACAAGAAGAAAGTGAAGTATTTCTCACGAACTCTATGGTTCAAAGCAAAGTATAGGTGGATCCTGCATCATTTTTGGTATCAGAGTAGGTTAAGCTCTTTGGAAGGAGAAAGATATTCTTGGAGGGGAATATCAGAACCGAGATAAAGAATAGAGCACAAGAATGCCCTTGGGAACAATAGAAGAGACAAGATAGGCAGAAAGCTTGTAGTCATAGTTTTGCAGAGCAAAGAAGAGAACTCTTGCATATAGCGTGGAGAAAAAAATGCAAAGGTGATAGATGAGTTCTTTAATATTTGCAGATAGAGATTTGACAGTTTCGACAATTTGTTGGGTAAGACTGTGAAGGTCCAGAGTTGTTGATGTTGGATAATAAAGGAAAGCAAACAAGCATGAGAGCTTGTAGAGGCTGCAATAGAATTTTGCAGACAATAAAACTCAATATGACAAAGTCACAGAACCTAGAAGAGTGCTTGAGAAATTGGTCAGTTTTATTGGTCTTTGTCTTTTTAAATCTTGATAAAGATACATTTATTTAGTGAAAGTAACAACAGGAAGAAGATACATTTTGAAATGATAATGAGGAGATAAGATAGATCTCTGTTGGAGAAGTGTGACAGAAGGAACCCATAACAAAAGAGGTGTTGTTGAAAGTCCAATTGAAGATTGGAAAGGAGGGGAACAATAAGGTTCTCAAGAGGAAGGGGACTACATAAGTGATAGCTTGAGGAGGAGCATTGAATGCTCAAGAGGTTCTGAGAAGAGAGAACCAGTGAAATACCAAGAGGCCAATCTTATGGGGAAGTGTTATCTCTATTGTTGTTTTTCATATTTATCTTAGAGATTTCATTTTATTTTTCGTAAGTGTTTTCATTTGAGGGTCATAATCTTTGTTTTACCATACATTTTTATTGTGGAAATTTATCCTAATCTTTACCCTAGTTTTCTTTTATGACTTTTATTATGTTTTCTTTTAAAAACCTCAATAAGGGCTCAAATCATTTATCTATCAAAGGTTATGGATTTGTATTGAAGCAAATTATATCATAAAGTAAAGTATATATATAACTTTGCTTATAAACTGGCAACTTATATAAAAAACAAAAAATTGCAGCGCTGCCAGTTGCCAGTTTGATGGGATTCATGATAAGAGTTTTTGGTTATTATAATGATGGACTGTAAGTATAGGCTAAGGTTTGTACACAGGTGGTAGTAATTTCATTAAACTTGTATTCAACTCCATACTTCATCATAATGACAAGGGTTCGTGCTGTATTGTATTTATACACATAGGGTTTATGAATTGAAGCCCATATTCATTGTAGCTGCGTGTTCTAAAGTAAGGGTTTTGTTTTCTAAAGTAAGGGTTTTGTTTTTCACACAGGAAGGTATTCTAGGTTCACGCAGGATGACTAAAAACAAGAGACCTGGAGGATTTTTGTGCAGAATTGAACCTGATAATCTACAGTGGGTTCATGAATGCCCTAGCTCAGCGAAGATGATGCAGGATGCTGGCTGGTTTCCATTTTGTGAAAAGTTGCAGGGGCACAATGAACAGGTAACCAGGGCTTTCATAAAAAATTACAATGATGAAGTTGTTTGGTTTGAAGACTTACAGATAATAGTGAATGAAGAAACTATAGCAGATGCCATTGGTGTATCATCTGAAGGAGAGAAATGGTTCAAATAGCAATCATTTGAGGCCGATTTCGGTAAATTTCTTTTGCCAGGGTTTGAAAAGCTTGATTGGAAGAATGGTATACATGTTACGAAGTTGAAACCTATGTGGAAAACACCATTGGAGATGATCCAAAACTATATAACCTGTGAGGGCCGTTATGACATAGTCTCGAGGTGTCATTAACGTTTTCTGATGCATCTCAGTGGAGAAAAGAAAATGAACTTTCCCTATTATATGTTGAAAAGTATCCAGAAAATGATTGCAAGGGTTCACAGTCATCAAGAACATACAGTGCGTTCTCTTTTCCATTAGGGGCTAATCAAATTTTTAATTGTTTTCATTTGAAGAAAAAAGGGGAAAACGTGGAAGAAATTTCTCTTTGAATATGGTTTTGATGCAGAGAACGAAACCTTAAAGGCAGATAACCAAACAGAGCAAGAGGAAACCCTAGATAATGCAGATAACCAAACAGAGCAAGAGGAAACCCTAAATGCAGATAATGATGGGTTAGTAGAGAAAGGCTCACAGGTGAACATTGAATTATTAGAAGCATGTGTTGTTAAGCCAGTAAAATATTTAAAGGGTAAGGCTATGGATTCGGGTGTAAGACCTAGAACTCAACTAAGAAGAAAACTTGAAATCGAAGCTAGCCCAAATCTTACAGAGGATAGTGAATTGGTTGTTATAGAGAAATCAATAAGCAATGATAAGATTCAGCTAGTAAATGAAGAGCAAGTTTCTGAAGGTGAAGCATTTGTGGAATTACAAGGAAGGGCTGAACATATTCCAGAAATATTTTGCACAGAAAAGCACAATTATGATAAAGAGGAAATAGATACAGGTCTAGCATCTGTACAGAAAGAAGATAGCATGGTGGATAAGGATGAATCAGATCTTATTCCAGAATTGACACAGATAAGGAAATTCATGATATCTTATAAAAGACAAAATGAGTACCTGCATGAGCTGAATGAAAATTTAATGCTTTCAAATAAAAGGTTGCGAGAGGATTTAGAAGATAAGGAGGTTGATTATCAGAAGTTGGTTTATATTGCCAAAGACATATTGAAGAAGAAAAGGGCTTTACCGGAGCAGTATGAGAAAGTCTTGGATCAAAATAGAAAGTTGCAGAGCAAGGAGCTGAACCAGGATGCTGAATACACCAGGTTACAAAAGAGATCATAGGTCCTTCATAATATGACCTCATTAGCTGAAGTTTCTAAAAGTCTTTGATAGGAGATCTTGATTAGTATCGAGTCAGTAGAATTGACAGATAATAGATAAGGTTGTTTTGTTTTTGTCCACATGGCAGTCCTAAGTATTTGTGTAAATTTTAAATGAAGTCCTACTTTAAAATAAATTTACTATTTTTGGTTATTCGAGATCCAGAATTTAAGGATCTAGAAACCTTGTTAATTTTTGAAATTAGTTGTATATATGAAAGAACCGAGACAAAAGAAAGGGGTGGCAATCAGAGATGGGAATCCAGTTTTGAATATGAACTATAAAACATAAAACCCTTTGCATCTTTAATACAGGACTTACTTTGATATGATTATGATTATGAGCTTATTTTGTTCTCCTTTATGAATTGTATTTTTATTATGAATTTATCCTGTGTATGGTCATCTTAAAATCCATTACATGATTCTTATGATAAAATGCAGTTACCATTTAATATTTAGTGATAGAACCAAGTTCATTTCATAAATTCATGCTCATACTCCCTCCTGTTATTGAATTTTGTATTTTACTTTATGTCATATAGATCTATGATGGTTATTTGATTTCCCAGCATCTTTTGATTACATACCAATTTTGTTTTGATTTGATTTTATAATATTGAATTATCTTTAAAGATTTCTCTGAGCTTGAACCCCAGTAGTCTAGATCAACTTTAGGGATAACAGGAAGTTTTGGTGAGGTGTTTGTGGCAAGATGAGAGAGCCTTGTTCACTATAGAGGCTAAGAGTGTAGTTCACAAAAGCTTAAGAAAATGCTCATGAAGAGGTGAAGATGACTATTGATAGGCATAGAGGTGAAGATGACTATTGATAGGCATAAAAGGGGTTCAATGGAAGGTCACAGTAAGATGAAGGAAGATGCCAAATCCATTGGCATAAAGAAGAGGATGGATCAAAAGACATTTGAGAGAGAGATTGCTGAGATCAAGGAGAATCTTAGTAAGTTAATGGAGTTGTTACAAAGAAGCGAGGAAGATCAATACCTTGGATGGGTATAGAGAAGGAAGAAGATCAAATGGTAGACCTTGCAGCTGAAGTAGAGACAAAGATTGCTCTGTTGGTTGAAGGAAAATGAACTCAAGGGAATTGAGTTTGAAAGAAAGTTGATGGAAGAGGATGAAGTTCACATTTGTGAACTTGAGCAAGGTGTATTCTTGAAAGAGGAAGATACTGATAAAAGGTTTGCTGAGAATCCCATGGGTTGTATGGAGTGCCCATATTAGAATGAAGAAGACAGATGATAAGAGACCGGTTCAGAGTCTCATAAAAAATATGAGTTGAAGATCAACAAACAAGAGAAGTGATGATGTCAGAATCATCAAAGGAGGCTATGAAGCCTTTTGATTTTAAAGCAAAAAAAGCATGTGATTTTCCAGATTTTGATGGAGAAGGACAACCATGTAAGGATGTCATGATAATGAAAGAAAATAAAGAATTGTCTTTTCAAGACAGTGAAGAAAGACCTTCCCAAAGTCTTATGACTACCTTCCCAAAGTCTTATGACTAGAGGAGGAATGTAGTTACTGAACACTGCAGTGAAGGATGATAAGAGCATGTCTTTCCAAGGCATGGGAGAAGAACAAGATCAACATCTTGTTGGAGTAAATAGGACAGTTGTGTCTCATATTGAAGAAAAGTATGTCATAGGATTGAACAAGACTAAGATGGTTATTAGAGTTAGTCAAAGGAATGCAGAAGATAAGGGCCGACATTGTAATGAAATGCTCGAGAGGTGCCCGAAAGAAGATGAACATTTGTTCAAGGAATTCGTGTATAGAAGTGAGATTGTAGTTAGGATAGGAAGAAGAACTGATGAAAACCATAGACATGGTTGGAATGTGAAGAGACAAATAAGATGGCCTATAGTGTTTGCCAAAAAGTTGTTTCACAGATGTAGAATGGGAATGAAATCAGAGAACCTGAAGCATGAGGAGGTCTTTGTAAATAGACCAGAGCAAGTAGTTTTCCTTGACGAGGGAGAAGATGAAGGGACTAGTGAAGAAGCTAGTGACGAACCTGGTGAAGGAATTTCAAAAAGTTCAAATCAACATGAAGAGTTGATGACTGAGATACCAACTGAGGCTAGAAAATT
This sequence comes from Pseudotsuga menziesii, assembly GCA_001517045.1. Classification (NCBI taxonomy): domain Eukaryota; kingdom Viridiplantae; phylum Streptophyta; class Pinopsida; order Pinales; family Pinaceae; genus Pseudotsuga; species Pseudotsuga menziesii. The sequence goes on along the minus strand of LPNX010356165.1, from coordinate 254,941 downwards.
TATATTTTTTATATTGACAAGTTGTGTTTGACTACCGGTTATATAAGCATAGGAGGACAGTTGCTGAATACTATCACAGGGATTAAAGAAATTGAAGACAAGCTTTTAAAAAGCATAAGAGAGGAACAAAATCATCATTCTGTTGTGGAAGAAAGTGGGACAACATTGAATGCTTGATCATAGGATTGAATGCTCGATCATAGGAAGAATTAGTCAGAGCAGCTGAGTATCAAGGGAAAGTTCTTACAAGTTAGCAAGTCTAGAATTTAGAAGATTCTAGAAAGTATGAGGTGTTGATTAGGTTTATGAGACATTAGGAAATTGACGAGTGTGTAACTGAATCTGCAGTAAGTGGCAGTATTCAATGAGGTTTCTAGGATTGAGTCATAGGAATGAGATAAGAATAGAAATCTTTATTTAGAAGCAGTTGCAAAGTTGTAGGAGTTAATTGTAGGGTTTTAGGTTTTTTGTTGTGTAAGCTGACAGTCTTATGTGCCAATATAAATATGTAAGTCAAGAGCAAGGTTTGGGGTTCAGTTCAAGAGATTGACCTTAGGAGAAGAGCTGGTCCATGGACCATGTATAACAGTAGAGTAGCAAGATCTTATGCATTTCGCAAATTTTTGAATTAATGAAAAAGAAACAGAGTTTTATGTTTAATCCGTGTGTTACTCTTTGTATTTGAATGTATGGAACTGATGATCTTAACCTGTAATAGATCTCTATATTGAAAGCACTGTGGTTTTGATAAGTTTTCATTTCTGTGTGTGAATGTATTGCTGTAGAACGAGATTGAAATCTCGTTAATGGTGATGTTGGTGTATGGGATTACTTGCAGATTGAGGGCGAGATTGAGGAACTGAAGTTCCTATGAATTTCATGAAACAAATGCGTAGAGAAAAAAACTGTCACTAAACTTGCGGCTCAGTTTTTGGACAAACAAAGGCGAATTTAAAGATTCTGCGATCTGTGTTTTGTGCAGGATCGGGCCTATTATGTGACTTGCAAGCAGATTTTCGAGAAAATCCACTGTTGAAGAGATTCGTGAGGTTTTCTAAACTAGGTTTTGCAGAAGTGGAAGCAACATTCCTTGAGGGTTTTGAAGTTTACAACAGAAATTTGAAGGAATTTGAAGGGAGGAAGTCAAGCCTTTATGAGTTAACTATAGAAGAGTAGTTTGGATGCAAGGATTTGTGAAGACGACTGGAAATTGTGGTGAGGGCGTTGCCAACAAGCTCAAGACAAGAAGAAGGTGAAGTATTTCTCACGAACTCTGTGGTTCAAAGCAAAGTATAGGCGGATCCTGCATCATTTTTGGTATCTGACTTTTTGCCGATGCCGACTTTTTCAACATTGGTTGGAAGTGCCCTCAATATGGTTTTTCGGTTGAATGAAGATTGATGTTATGGCTCTTGAACTTTGCTCAACTCTTTCACGCCCTATGCTCCTTCACGCCCTATGTTCTAATACCATGTGAATGTTTGAGCAAAATCAAAGATGCTTGAACTTAAAACTTTTATAAATCAATCGCTGCATATATGAATCTCATAAGACAAATCAACCACATAAATCATTCAACCATAAGAGACAAGATATACCCTAGGAAAACCCTCCAAACACCGAGGATGAAAAAGCCAACAATTCTTTGAGTATGATAGATAGATTTGCAGAGAATGGGTTACAACACATAAGTAGATTGCCCAATAAGAGATTTCACCTCAGCAGTAGGTAGAGAAGAGAGATCCAATACAACACCGTAATCAACTGTTTTGAACTTGCCACATCCCTAGCATATTAATAACACGTCAAAACACATAGCATGCACAAAGATATGCCCCCTTCCTTTCATTATTATTTTTCCACTGAATGTTGACTGACTTGAACTCAGTCTTTTAATCTTTAACTGAGTCTTTTAATCTTTAACTGAATGTATGACCATAAAGTTAGGAGGCTAGCTGAATGTCTTTGGTTCTTCACATTTAGCGCACAATTTCTATTATTAACTTTTGCATGGATCTTCTTAGTTAATTGAATGTTAATCACTTAGTTAACATGCTAACTTAAGTGTCATCTATGCTTCACTCTTAGTGCCATCCATACAGAACATTTGCATGGATCTTTGAAAAACATAGGTTTCTTTTAATTAACTGAAACACATAAGTCTTTATTAATTCAATTACATTATTTACTATTTTTATCTTTGCATGGATCTTAGAGAAATTCCTTATATAACAGATACATTTTTTATTTTCAACTAAGGCTTTAACTGAAGCCTTTACATTTCAAGTTCACACGAAGGCATACATAGGCCATTCAAATTCATTCTCTTTCTATGCTTGTCTCTTTATCATTTATTATTTATTGCATGGTCCACATGTGTATTTATTTATCCATCTTATTACATCATACTTAGAAGAATTATTCAATACCGATGATCATACACGAAGGCATACATAGGCCATTCAAATTCATTCTCTCTCTTTGCTTGTCTCTTTATCATTTATTATTTATTGCATGGTCCACATGTGTATTTATTTATCCATCTTATTACATCATACTTAGAAGAATTATTCAATACTGATGATCGTATATATTACCCCGAGCAATATAGTCATATGCTAAAGTAATTCACTCTAGGGGTAGCTAATCCCTAAAGGAGACTTATAGCACTCAGTGACCATGACTAGCAATATTACATAGTATAACCACATGACTTGATACACCACAAGTCCATCTCCATAATTGGAGATCCATGAGAATCATTGACTTGATACAACACAAGTCTAGACTTGACACAACGCAAGTCCACATCCTTGATACAACACAAGACCGGTCTTGGTACAACACACGACTCTACTCTTGATACAACACAAGATTCCAATCTTGATACAACACAAGATCATAGTACATGCATCCACTTCAATACATGAGGACATCAATAGGATTTAACTTGATACAACACAAGTATATGACTTGATAAAACACAAGTCCCTGACTTTATACAACCCAAGTCTCGGAGAATGACTCCTGATGCTGTACATTTAACATTAAAGTGTCAAAATTTCGCCAGCACTTCTCTTTACCTGTTCGTCAAGCGCTGAAGAACAACCAACAAACTTGAGCTAAAGATGCTCAATTAGTAAAAAAAGGAATAAACTTTAGCTCTCTACTTTAGTGCTTATAAACTTATAGATTGCAAGTACTTAGTTTTAGGAGTTAGATCTATGAAAAGTAAGCCTTTAAAATTCAGATCTAACTTACAAATGCATACTTAAATGAGATTTGCTTATGATATCCTTTGAAATGGACTAATTTGATTAACTATGCATAAGAGAAACTAGTAACCAAATGACTTTGCATTTTAAGTTGAAAGAAGGCGAAGAGATGAAAGCCCTTGAACTTGGGCTTGGAGTCTTGGTAGTGGAACTTGGAGGGGCTATGTTCTTCTTGAGATTGCTTGAAGATGAAGACGATGCTTACTCGCTCAACCTCTTTTCCAAGCTAGACAACCTGCAACCCTGAAACACACTTGTGCAAGAGAGGTTAAAAGCATTGGTGTTAACTACAAGAGAAGCTTAGAAAACATGAATTTAAACAAAAATAGAAGGTGTATCTAAGAGATCTAATGTAAATAAAAAGTAAGATGATAGATAAACAAATCTACTTATCTTACCCAAATGGGAGATAACTTCCTTTGAAGGCCAATAATTAACCAACAAAACAAGATACAAGCATATTCAAAGACACATATTACCTCATAAGCTTAACAGTAAGCATCCACACACATGAAGAGAGTCACACAACATTTGCCTTCAAATCTTTTTATTCATTCTTGAAATACAACAAAATTACAGAGCTCCAGTATAAGTTCGACCTTTTATCTATCACAATGGAGAAGAACCTTACTTAAATAGAACAAGAGAGCCCAAGAGGGTGCATTAGCTAGAGAGAGCAACTTGCCAAATGACATAGAAAAATCGAGTTTCTTTGGAGTGATTTGGGGGATTAGGATCGGTTCCAATCTCAAGAGCTGCTTTCTTCATGGGCTCCACCTTTAATTCAGATTTCTTTAAGAGAGATATGTCCCTCTTTGTAGAGAAAACTCAACTCGCTTTAGATTTCACTGGAATCATCAAGATTTAGCTTCTAATTAACTCGGAAAGGTTTCCACTTTACTTTTCCACCTTTGGAGTCTGAAGACATCTCCAACATGTTTCCTTATTTTTTGAAGATGTTGATTTTTTATTATTTTCTATTTTTTGGCCCTTTTTATTCACTTTTCGAGAAATAAATGAAATGAATTGATAAATAATCACTCATTTCATTCTCAAAGTAGGTACATAGGTAAAGTGGGTGCTTTGGATGAGAAAACAAGCACCCCCATGGAAAAATACACATCCGAGTACCACTTTTATGACTTAGTGAATTTTTACAATTAAAATACCCTGCTTTTTACGAAAAATATTAAAAAATTAATGAAAAATTAAAAACAATTAGGGGACACTTAGTGCATGTTCATATGACTAAAAAACAATGACTAACATGGTAATATACATTGACTCGTTACTCTAGGCTTTAACAACGCCCCAAGTTCTATCCACCAAGACAATTACTGCAACTTTGGAGGTTTAAGTGAAAAACTCAAAATTATAAGTCGTTAAAAACCAATATATAATTAACAAGGAAAAAAAACTGTAGAGTAATTGGATTTATGACCAAGTCCCAAGAAAGCCAAACCTTTTACAAAATTTCATGATGCTACGCCATTTATTACACCTCCCCAATGGGGTATGAACATGTGTAAAAATGAGGCCAAAAATTGGTCTGCTGGACTTTTAAACTCCGATCATGAACAAATAACTTGTTCATACATTGGCGACTCAACTGCAAGTCCAAGTAAGTACAACTTGGGTTGTAATAGGTTGACTTTAAGATAAACTCAATTTACCTTTGGTGAAAAGGAAATAATAAGGGCCTCAGTGACATTTGTTGGAATAACAAACACTAGGGATTTGTGGTGTCTCACAAATTGATGAAATGCTTAGAAGGAAACCTTTCAATTCTAGCAAGCCCCCTCCTTTATTCACTATACAACTTTGCATTTCATTTGAATTTTTTCATTTTTCTTTCTTTGGATATTTCTTTGAACCACATTTCAATTTGCATTCCTTTAGTTAGCTAATGGCTAAAAGGTATTCGCCCTAGATATCCTTCTTGGCCCCAGTTATGAGACGACCTTAGCTCCGTTGCTAGCCACCATCCATAGGTGCGACGCAATTGCCACAGTGATGCCTTTGTTAAGGCCAAGTAGGGAGTACCTACCCTTCTTGCCACTAACTAATATCAAGGATGGGATCACTTGTTTTGAATCTAGGGGATACACTTCCGGTGACTAGACTAACTAGGCTCAGAAGTCAACATTGGTAGCTATCTGACTTGAAGAATTCAGGCTTTGCATAGTTTCATCACACACCTCAGAGCTGAGACACCAGGGAAAAACATCGAGGTCATCCAATGAAAGAGGTCACAGAGGTGGGGGTCCTTAGGTTCATTAGACATGTTCAAGTCAAAGGATTTTGAAATCAAGCGAATGAGACAAATAAGTGGAATAAGGCCAACTAGAGAACCAAAAGATTGGGAACTAATCTATAGATTACATTGTCAATTAACTTAAACAAGAGCATGTACATGAAACTACCACTAAAGCAGCTATATTACTCCAAGCACAAATCCTATTGATAAGTACTAGAAAAATCCGCATGATCACCAATGCATAACATTGTCTAACATAGTCAGTCTATCAATATAAATCATAAAATCCATAATATACCTCTGCCATATACTTGCTCTGAGTTGTAGCTGCCAGAGTAATCCACCGGTACTAACTATGTTGACTCTGAATGGAAAGGAAGACAAGATCCCAGCTAGATAGTACTGATCTCAAGGCTCACTGTACTAAGGTTTAAAATGTATGACACGGGAGGTCATGAAGAGGGGTAAGTAATGACTAGGGTGGCCAATCTGTTGCTCTTCCCCTGCATGATCTAGCTACTCAATAGTGATACAAATCCTCCATCCACTGATATCATTGGATAACAAACTGCCTTAGATGTAAGGACTAGGCTCATGATTGAAGTCTACTCTATCAAAATGAGAGATATTTCTTATCTCAAAAATATGTGATAATATATGGCTCCAATTGGGACACGTGCTCTAAGGGAGAGCGCTTGACAATCTCAACATTTCTAGTCCACAACTACTCGATGCATCCAAGTACCCGCACCTGCATCATTCCAACGCTATACCTCTCTCTCAGACTGGTCATCAATACTCGATATATGCCTATATATAGAAATATAAGATTGAAATAAAATAATAAAACTGAATTTAAAAGCTATCTAAGTAATAACTGAAATAAAATGTAATCTAATGCAAACACACAAATAGACAGAAAGAAAACACACATGCAGAAAAACAAACTAATCTATGAAAAAACAAAGCTCAAAAGTGAGGAGACAAATGCAAGACAAAGGAATCCAAATTTAACCTACCGTTCAAGAGCGAACTTATTCATCCTACCAGCACTAGACTAACATGGTAAAAAGGAGACAACTACATTTTATTTGGGATATGTTGTCAGAAGAAGTTGTCGTGGATAGGAGTCCTAATGCGATAACCATTCACAGAGGATAAATAATACAATTGATTGTTAAAACGCTCGACTCTGAATGGTCCTACCCACAGGTTCTCATGTGGCTTAGACATATATCTATTTAAAGGGTTTCACTAAACAACTTGATCTTGATAACTGAATCTCCGTCAGTTTCCTCTCAATGGGATAACATTTATATCTCGATATTTAGACAAATGCATGTCTATGCTACCCTACACCATAGGATAATTGGGCAAGTCCCATTCATGACCATTGTCTAATGACCCCGAATCAAACCTTGTCGGCCCTCCATCTAATGGGTGAGCAACTCTACCCACTAGGATTTCCCTTGCTTCATCTCTCTCTTCCCAAGGCATAATGAAAACTCTTCTCAATACTTACAGCTCTATGAAGTGCATAGATGCGACACTTCTTTGAACTCCGTTCACGGTACATAAACTCCTTGGAATGCTCTTTCCTGCTCATGCAAGTGGGGTGAAGGTGTACAAAATTCATCATTCTGTCTACTGCAACCTTCTCCTGTACGAATAGACGCTTCTTTAGAAAAGAGGAAATTGAATAAGCCTAATTAATCTAGAGTGTGAATATGTGTAGCTCTTTGACCCTCACTCTCATTAATACTACTCACGACTACATACGACGAGGGCTCATAGATACCAAGGACACGCTTAGGGGTTAATGTTGAATCTATTACTTCTTCCTCGTGTCCTTGGAAAATATTCAAGTGACTTGAGGAAAAATATTCTCTTGGTGCATCATGAGATAAAGCACTTTCTATCCAAGCACCAATAGGAAACACTCCACTTTGCATCTCTTGAGAAACCAATGCTTTGTTTTGAGCATCCTCTTATTCTACCTCAATGGCCATAATATCAACAATCAACTCCCTCGGGGTTCGAAAGTTTTTTGACTTATATTAGGCATTTCATCTTCTATTTGAGGAGTACTACCTTCATTTACATTTGCTTGTTTATGGCTTCTGCTGTTGCCATTGTAGGAACCCGATTTCCTCAAACACCTCCAATGGTATTCTTTGACTAGGTGGAGCAGTTTCAATTCAATGCTCACTATCTCTACCAACATTCCCATGAGTTTGTAGGCTTGAAGGCTCAACAATTCCCATTTTTGTGCTTAGCAACATGCTCGCAGATAATCCTTCCCTAGCAAGTCCAGGTGAGCTAGAATCGTGAGACACCTCTCCAGAAATGATCTCATCAATAGAGTCAGGGCTTCGACCAATTAGTCCATATAATATCTGATATAAATAAGATTGGGGGTCGAACCCTCTTGTCAAGCTAGAGCTCTGATTGGAAACACTTCTTTCTTCTGAGTGGAGATGCACAAACAAGCCATACCTTATGCTTTGATACCACGAGGTGAGATCTATTCTATTCCTTGAGGCAAGATCTGTGCCACGCGACTCATCAACTTCATCCTCTCCCTTGTCAAACTCATTATCTTCTTGATTATCCCTAACACTCATAGACATAAATATCCCTTCATAAGTAAACCCTCCTCTTCCAAAAGTATTTTCTACTTTGTCTTTGATTTTTTCTAAATGGCCCTCATAAAATATATGTCCATTTGTATAGGTCCTCCCAAGCCTGCAGACCATTTTCAACAGAGAAGTGTACCATAAATTTGTGGGAGATTAATTACCACTACATCCATCAAAGTAGAGATGTTAGGGAAAGAAAACAAGTAAGGATAAGAGAGTTGGGTATATTTTAATGTACCAAAATATCAGATCTGAAATGTTTATGACAGTGAGGGATAATGAACATGCAAGAGAGAAAGAGCACTATCAGAGTGACTGAAAATGACCCTAAGACCAATTCCTATCTGGGGGGGCTATGGATTCTTAAAACACACACATTCAACACCGAAAAAACCCCACAAATATGGCATGAAAGCTACAACTAGCTAAATACCACTCAAACCCCCCCACATGCAATACAAACAAGTAGAGAAAATTGAAAATATTTGTGACAAATGGTTTTCAGAGCTATTTCTACCAAGGTTTTTGGGCACTTACCTTGTTTCGAACAACCAATGGAGTTCTCTCTCCTTCCTCAACAACCCTTGTATAGATCTCATCTTGGGAAAACCCCACTACTAGCCTTCATGCACTTATACCTTGGTCACTTCCAACCTGCAATATACAAGAGATAACTTAGTAAGTGAAGATCACAAGAACCAACTTAAAGCTCAGCATTTGCAAATTGAGAATGGCATTCAAGCAACAAAGAGAAATAACAAAAAATAGAGAGCATAGGAAGCAAAAAGATTTCATTCACAAAAACCCCTTTGCCAATATTGCCAAGGCGCATAGGGCGAACACAACCTTCTCTCGTGCATGAAATACACCATGAAAATCACCAAAGGCAAGTAATGCCTAATATCTAGCAATAGTAGGAGCAAGGCAAGAGGAATTATCCATCAAATATTTTGCACACAAGAGCTCTAGTTTTTATTAACCACTGAAATGAGCCAAAATTCCATACAATAGAGAGCTCACGCTCTTTTATAGGAGAGTGAGCAAAATCCCTATTCAAAGTAATAGATGGATGAGGTTAAAAGATAGGAGAGGAAGATCAATGGTTGAGATCTTTTTACCCCTTTACATTTAATGTCTTCTTCCAAAGCATCTAGCAACTCTCGCTTCTCATGATAGTCATTTATGACGTCTTGACAAAGTTCCTTACTACTTTTTTCTAGCACGTCTATATTAAATGTTGAGCTCTCAACAAGGTCAAAATACTACTTAAAAGCAAAAGTTTTTCACTTGTTGACACTATCTTTCAAATTACCTTCAATTCTTCTTAACTCAGTGACATCTTGAACAAGGCCTTGATTTAGGTTACACAAATCTTGATCATCTTGCCCTTCTCATCTACCCTAGAAGGAAGAAAACCATATTTATCTTCAATATGTGATACTTGTTAAAGACATCCAAGGTACTCTAAATTGTTAATATAATGTGAAGACATAGTGTCAGTGGGGCACACAAATTATGAGGGCCTTTGTGAAAGACTTGTTCTGCTTAAAATACCTTTGGGACTAAGCCAACGTCCCCCCTCAAACAAAAAATGCTCCCCTTTTTAATCTTTAATCCCCACCTTCCCATGTTCAATAAGGGCTTGAGCACATAAAAGGTTTTACTAAGATTCCTTCTTCAATATACCAAAATATAATACTTGATAAGCACATTTTGATTTTACAACAAAAAGATAACCTAAACCTAAGTGCAGACTTGAGGGAAGTTGGCTTTCGCCATGTTTCTTGTCTTTGTGGACCACTTTGTCTGACTCTCCCAACGGTTTATTCTCTAGGCCTTAAGATCAATCTCTTCAATTAGTGGCTGGAGCACTCATCTCGTCCTTTATTTTTATTTGGCAAACTAATTAATATTTAAAAAAGAAACCAAAAAATAATATTAAAAAAAAACTAATAGAAAAAATTAACCCAAACAATACAAAAAATTAACTTAAAAAAAAAAAAAGTTAAAAAACAAAAATTTAAAAGACAAAAAAAAACCTTTAGAAAAACAAAACAAAACAATTAAAACAAACAAAATTTTTAAAAGTTTATAAAAAATAAAAAAATAAAAAATTACAATCAATTTAAATAAAGGTAAAAAAAAGAGTACAATTCACAAACATTAGAAACAAATTTAAAACAATTTGAAAAAAAAATGAAAATAGAAAATGAAAAACATTTTGAAAAAAATTAATAATAAAATAAAAATAAAAAAACATTTTGAGGTAGGGGAGGGTGATGGGAGGGGGGAGGAAGCAGAGGGGAGGGTGGCATGAGGTGCGNGGAACGGGTGAATGGAGGGAGGAGGGGGAATATGGATGTGTGGGGGAGAGGAGTGTTAATTTTTTGTTCTCTTTTTTAAATATTAGTATTTAAAAAAATCTTTTAGTTTTTATTTATTTTTTTATAATTGTGTATTTTTGTACTCTGTGTTGTAAATGATGTAAGTTACATAATTACCTCTACTATTATATAGTTAATGTAGGGCATTAATATTAATTGAACATATTCTACAACTTGACGAGAACTCTTGAGAGCAGTGTTGAAAAACTCTTCGAAAAATCGCCGACTTTTTAAAAAATCGCGATTTTTTCCTTAAGCCCAAAAATTGTGACTTTTTAACTTTTCAAAAAGTCACAATGGCTAAAATGGCAAGTCCCGACTTTTTTGAACAAGTCCCGACTTTTTCCAAAAAGTCTCCATTTTTGCTAAAATGGCTAAAATGGCTAATTTTCCAAAAATTTGCCATTTTAGCCATTTTGTTGTATACTAACACCTTTTCTCTACCGTATAAATATTTCAAAACTTTGTTGTATTTGAAGATCAAACCATGCAAGGATATTCTATACAAAATATGTATCCGTTTATCAAAGATCACAATGGTAATTGAATTACTTTTTTCACTATTAGGGAATTTTTTGAGCAAACATATTGAGTGATCATCATAGCACATTGTAGGAAAAAGAGAGCAATGTTTCAAGTGGTAGATGAGTTAGGGCTAAATGTGAGGTTCATGTCGGAAATTCAATTTGGGAGGACTCGATGAGTGAAAAATTCATCTATGATTTATCACCAATACAAAACAAGAAATACGTTTAATGGCTGACAACCAAATCAATAAAATATACCTTTAAAAAATTAGGTTTAAGTCATAAGATGGAGGGACAAATAAAAAGCATTTATGACAACCTTATATAAACCTAATCGTTGGAGTAGGGAAAAATATGAAGTATGAATGGAAAACTCGGGAAGAGAGCATTGATATTAGATAGCTAGATGCTAGTTTTCCTCGCATACATTTATATATGTGATGTCATGTTGTATTGGTTATCCACTTTTGAGTCCTTGATTGGACAACTATGATGTTTCATGATACAGTAACGACTTTGATGTATCATTTTACATTTGGCATGATGATGATATATATCAATGCTTTCTCCATATTTATGTTCCAATGTGTTTACCTGATGTTATTGTTGCTTTAAATGTTTAAAATTCTGAAAAAAATGAATGTATTTTGTATTTTTTAATGTTTGCCGACTTTTACCGATTTTTTCGCTGATGTTGCCAAGAAGTTTATTCAGGACCCTTGCCGGCTTTCGCCCAATGCCGACTTTTTCAACATTGCTCGAGAGTTCTCGTTTTTCTTTAGGCTACATTTCGTGTCTATTTTTACTCCAAATCAAAAGATGGTGCTAAAATATGAGTTTTTATGATGAGTTCTCGTTTTGAATATATATAATGAGATCTATGTTTAGTGGAGATGAGGATAAGGATGAAATCAATCCTAAGGAATGATTGGGGAGGGTAAAGAAAAATGGTAAAACTATTTGTGGGGCAAGTTTAAGATTTGATAATGAAGCTTGGGATTGGTGGATGATTATTGATAAAAACACTAGACAAAAGGACACACAGAAAGTATTTGAAGAACTTTTCTTATAAAGATGAATCAAATAATTCAAAAATGGAAGAGATGAATAAAATTCAAGATGAATTCAATGAAGCGTAAGAAGAACTCAAGAAAAAAGGTGAGGAGTTGTCCTAGATACAATCCCTTAATGAATCACTTAGTAAATAGGTTCATACATTGAAAAGGGAAAAGAATGGGAAAGGAAAATGGGAAAATGATGAGTCAGTGGAAGAATTGAAAAAGAATGATGAAGAAATATGCAGATTGAGAATTCATAATAAAAAACTCTTGGATGAGGTCAAGACTCAAGAGATTGAAAGAAGAAAAGAAACATGGTCAAAATCAAGCAAAAACAACCTTTTTGACTTGTCTCTGCTCCCCTCTAAGCAAAACATCGTCCCTTTCAAGGCAATTTGTTCAACCTTTTTGACTTGTCCAAGCCTTTTCTTGAAATTTTAATTACTTTTGACCATAGAAACAGGGATGTTGTTAGGGTTTTGAGTCATTTAGTTAGAGTTTAAAGTCTTCTAGAATGAGAAACAGTTGAGTCTTTCATCCTATATAGAGGACTCTTCTCACAGTCTTCTTTTTGGTTGTTGGTGCTACAAGAGTTTTCTTTGTATCATCATGCTATAATAACATTTATACACTTTGGAGGTTATGCTAGGTGCTTCTCATTGTTGATGGTATTATTCTTGTTCATGGTTCTTCTATTGGAGGTAACCATTGTGGTAGCAATTTGTTCTATTTCTCTGGAGTTGTTATAAAGGCAATATGTTTAAGTATATTGGATTAATGATAAGGTTTTATTTTAGATTCAATTGAATCTCTTGCATAGAGGGTGGTTTTTCATTGTAAGGTTCTTAATTTGATTGTTGCAATTCTGACCCCTTCTAGTGTACGATTTCACTTAGGAAAAAAGTAGAGGATTCATCTATCCTCCTTTTGTGATTTGTATTTTGTAGATTCCAATACATTTATGAAGGGTCAGAGGCCTTGAACATTTATTCTTCTTAAGTGATCTTTGTGTGGAACAAGTCCATTGGGAATCTCTTAGTTGACTCCATAACCTAAAGAAAAGGTAAGGAACTTGTCTATCTTATTTTTTCTTGCAACCATCCATAATACAAAAATTAAATCACTTTCTTTTCTTGTTTTATTTAGTGAAATCTATCCCTGACAAAAAAAAAAGATTTCACTTAGATCTATTGGATAATCTTGAATATCTTGATAGATATTTTATTTCTGAATTTTCTCTTCATAGAAAAAATTATTAAAATTCAGAAATTTGCTAATTGTTTCTTGCTTATTAGCCTAGATTCATAGACATTTATTTTGGAAAAATTAGCATAAAACTACCTTCTGAAAATAGTTTCTATTGTTTTATTTCCATTTTCAGTTCTATTTCACAAAATAATGTTGAAAAAATTGGGCTTTATTGAATATCATTAGATTCAGAAATTTTAGTACTTATCTCATGATTAGACAAATTTATTAGTCTTTCCTTGAGATATTTTTGAAATTTCTGTAATCTAAGATTTTCCTAAAAATAGGAAAAATTTCAGATTTAGTAATCTGGAAAATTCACTATTTTATCATAAATTCACACAATTAATTTGATATAAATTTCTGCATTTTCCCAGTAAGATATTAGTTTGATAACTAAGATAATTCCTCTAGGTACATGAGTTATGTTTACATTTATGTTGTGCTTAGCCTAGTTTACATGAACTTTAATATTGTTATATCGTCTATCTAGACGTACCTAATAAAAGAATCAATTAAGTTGGGATACCCCCTAGGTTTGGTTAAAATTAGGCCTTAAATGAGAGGTTGTGAGTTGAGGTGATAGTGATGAGTAACCTTTGTTGACACCTAGGTTGTGCTAGTGGGTTGGGCTTATTACCCCTTGCGTACAAATTGGGAAATAAGACACCTATTGCTCAACATCTTGTGCATCTTTTGGAAACTCTAAATTCCCACGAATTCACAAAATCCCTCACCGATAGGCTTCACACCTTTGACAAATCTCTTTGACCTGGATGACTCCTACATTGGTGGTGTTGCCGCCTAATACACACTTTATGACACGGGGAAGTCTCCAACCCGCTTTGTGTGTCCTTGGGGGCAAGTTAGACCTAGGGACCACTGTCACCACAGTCTACCAACTCCGTCGTTTAGGCTAAATCCCAACAGAGTCAAGGGGGGTAGTTCCTACAGAAAGGTTTATTAACAATTTAGTTAAAGGGATTTTAGTTGATTAAGGTTACAAGGTCACAAGATCAGTGCCTAGATTAAATGGAGTCAAAAGATTACAAGTTACAAACTTACAAAAGAATTAAGAATGATTATCCATAGTTGTCTAAGCTAAGCAAGATCTACAATATTAACAATATGAACAATGTAAATGAATTACACAATATGAACAAGTGCTAAAGAATGGTTAGACAAATATACAATGATACCTGAAAGGAAACAAGATATACATCGGATGAACAAGTTATTATGCCAAAGATCAAATGACAGATTGCTTTCAAGTTACAACATTAAATAATGTTTTACTCAAGCGTGCCACAATACTTTAAAGATATTATACTTGAAAGTGAAAGGTATTGAAAGGAAATTGAGATGCTTGCAAGATGTGCTTGTAAAATGAAAGCCTTGAAAAGCAAGGAATTTGAAGCAAATACAGAAACAGAAATGTGGGTAAGACGTTTTGCAATGTCTCTTAGTTCTTTTTAGGTAAATTTTATTGAAGTTGAAGTCTTGGATTAAGTTTTAGATCCGGTGGTGTGACTACCCCAATCTAGTATCTCTCAAGTCAAAGAGGGAGTGTTGGTGTGCTCAAAACAATGGAAACAAGTCCACCTATAGCTCCCAGATCAAAACCTAATGCCCCGATGCTCAACGAGGAGGACGTAGAATGCCTAGAGACCCCACGGTCTTCTACTCCAACTAGCTTCCGAGGTCACTGTTTTTAATCAACCGGAAAAATAGCAAGATGGATGCCTATTAAACGAGAGCCCCCAAACCCCTCCACTTTTCATACCCATGATTCGAGTTCCCTAAAGGGAGATAGTGGAGGGCAGAGGATACGCGAACAGATGTTAGGTTGTATATTACTCTTTGCAAAATTAAATGACACGAAGTAAATTATAGAAATAAAATAACCCACAAGCCTCAAATCGAGCTTTGTGCCACAGGGCACGATGTTGGTACCTTGAGGTACTTGGAGTAGCTAAAATATAGAACATAAAGCAAAACTAATCTAGATGCTTGCTTGAAAAAGAAATGCTCAAAAAATAAGCTAAACTAAACCAAGTATGCTAACCACACAACAATCTCCCTAAAGGAGAAGGTGGGTAAAACTAAAAATCTAGATCTATTTAAAATGGAAAATCAACAACTTGTGATCTACTTCCTACTCTACTTCCTAATCTATTTACATATAGATTACAAATGCTTTATAAACTTTTGGAGAATACCTCAAGAGAAATTCTCTTTGAAGTTTACAAATATTAGAAAAAAGGGAGAGAAAGGTGAGGGTTTGAATCCCTTTTGGAATCGGTTGAAGGTTGAAGTATTTCTGGGCCAATTTGGGCAGAACCTCCTCTTGTAAACTGTAAAACCTGTTAAAAACCAACAAGCAAAGCTTACTGAAAAATGACAGGAAACTCAAAAGAAATTTAGAAAATGTTAGTATAAAAATACAATAATTTTACAGTAAAAATTTGGGTTTTAAAATATCAGAAAATTGAATATTAGAGGGCTAAAAATTGCATTTAAAACATAGTAAGAAATCAGATCTGAAATAGATAATAAAAATATAACATGGATCTATTAAAGAAAACTAGATTTTGCTACTAAACAATAACAAAAATACTAGTTTCTAAAACAGAAAACAAGATGAGAGATTAAGGCCTTGGAGGGAGAACTTTTCCAAGCTTGGATCCCTGCAAAGAGTTTAGCTAAAGCTGCAAAACTCACACATAGAGATGAGAACACCATAAATCATGGAAAAAACTTTGCAAAATCTTACAATGTTAATCACAAGTGCAAATAGAAAAACTTCTACATACAAGTCTCTCCACAAAAAACTTTGTGGAGAGCTTCTATGATAAATAATGCAACAATAACCAACCATAAACATTTACCTCCCTCTTCAAACCATAAAATGGGTGCACCAAGAAATGTATCCTCCAAAGATTGATGTATTATAAACCCCAATAGGGTAACAACATTACAATAGCCAAAGGCTTTGAAAACTTGAGAGAGAAGAATAGAGAAGAGAGGGGGAAGAGAGAGTATTTCGGCAGCATAACCATGCTCCAAAGAATGATGAGAAAATAAGAGGAGGGGCCTCTCTTTTATAGTTGAAATACAAGCTAAGAGCTCCCAAAACAAGTGGCCCAAAATGACTTGTATTCCATTGAGGTTTGACTTCTTTTTGCTAAATCCGTTTTTTGGCCAAAAATGTCAAAAAAGGGGTTTTAATTCTATTTTGGTCCTCTTTTATTAATTTTTGGACTTTGGGGGGTGGGGTGGGGGGGGGGGGTTATACTTGAAATATGTTTGATTTGCCATAGCAAACCCCTAATACAACTTAAATTGGCCTTTACTTAGGTTTTTAATCCAAAATAATATTTTGGTATTTTTTTACTTTAGGAAATAACTTTAATTTTCTTGGAAAATAGCCCCTGACTGACTAAAAGTGGGCTAAAATCCTAACCACATGTACGAATGACATGAGACTTGATCCTACGACTTAGGGGGTGTCATGGAATTTCTTTTTTGCACTCATACCCCTATTGCACAATGTCAAGGACCAAGTAATTGCCTTATTACATAAAAATTTAATTAATTAATCACCTGACAGTGAGGTTAATTAATTAAAAAAAAACTATCTACACCTAACGAAAT
Organism: Pseudotsuga menziesii; assembly: GCA_001517045.1. NCBI lineage: Eukaryota > Viridiplantae > Streptophyta > Pinopsida > Pinales > Pinaceae > Pseudotsuga > Pseudotsuga menziesii. Next base: position 237,899 of record LPNX010356165.1, on the reverse strand, counting down.
TCCACAAAATTGTAGGGGATGTCTAGCATGGTCAGAAACAACATTTAAGCCCTTATCCATCCCATGGGCTCGATTATTAGAATGCCAAATCACCACTTTGGAGGATTTGTGAGGGAAAAACCCAACTAATTTAAATTGTTAAATAACAAAATCAATTAATTGAGGAAAAAACACTCGGTGAAGAGGACTTCCCTTATAATAAAGTCCATGGTGACATCCTTGATAGGAATGACACATGCTAGTACAAAATTACATTAATTATCCCACACAAGGGAGCGGAAATTTCGTGAAAAAAGAGGCAAAAATGCCTTGCTGAGTGAAAAATCCCAAGGATTTTCCATGGTACAAACTGCACAAAATGTACACCTTCAATGTACATGAGGTTGCCACCTAGTCGAAATAGGTGGGCAACAAGTGGCTTTATTACCTTATCATGTAGTGGGATATCATGATGTTCATGACTCTGTTCTTCCATAAATGATGACTTATCAACTCTACGGTGGTGGCTTCTATGTATCCCCACATGCACTTCTATCTCTATAGATACTAATGGCTCAATCCTAGTCAAAGGCAATTTATTTCCTTCTTATTATTTATGAGCAATGAATTCCATGGAAACTCCAAGAACTGGAAATGGTTGCTAATTCACATAAATATTATGTATTGGCCCACATTTCCATTGTCAAATGGGGAAAAGTAATCCTAATGGTAGCGCTATCACAAATCTTGTAGTTTTCCTGTAAGGAGATCCTATCCAAGATGACAGAGGGTAAAGGAAACTATAGTTGTGCCCTACGGAAGCTAAGACCTCTGAAATAGTATCAGATGTGACATCGACCAAAGCTATTGACACTTTAGACCAAGCAAATAGCTAAGCCTAGGGGGCGTCCCTATAGCCAAGATAACCTAGGAAATGAGTAATCTAAGTGGATAATGTAAGTTATCATGATGATATCCCTTAGTTCTTATAGTTAATTAGATATTAGAACAAATTCTAAGGGGTAAATTGTGCCTATGTAAAAATCCCTAAATTTCCCTTAGGGTTTTAAGTATAAAATTCAGATCTAGAGGCAAATAGGAATAAATTAGATGAATCAAGCACAAATAATTAGATCTAAATGATGGATCCATCAACTAAGAGTAGATCTAGCAATACCCAATTCACAGAATTGAAGATAGCCACTTCCCCACAGAGGGCATCCCCCTTCTATAGGTTAGATCAGTGCTTTAGGTGGCAAAATGGAGTCCAATGATCACGAAAATTTAGATATGAGGGTTTTATATTAATTAAGAGGTGGGTTTTTAGTCTCAAAGCTCGCTGCAAACTAGAACCTATAAATCTAAAGGATGAGGGTTTTAATATTATTAAGCCCGGGTGGATTGAAATAATGGAGATAGAGGAACATACCTTGTGATAACCTACTTGAAAATTGTAGATGAATGTCGAAAAGGTGAGGATTACTTCCACAAAAATTAAATGAAAGTTTTGTTGAAGATCCATCCAAACACCCAAGTGGAGAAGTGTGCCCCTCTTCCTGCCAAGCCAAGGAAAACTTAATAAGATCGACTAGAAAATGAACTACTGCAAATGAGAGATAAAAGATAAGAGAAATAATTGGTCCTAGACAAAATCACTCCCTGTTGAAAACAAATCCGAAAGAGAAACAAACAGTGATCCATGTTGTATCCCCGTCTGTTTGATTGGCTAGGAAATAGAGAATATATCTGCTTGTTTTATCATGGTAGCCCAACTACAATGTATGTGATAACATGTAGTTTTTTCTATGGTGTATAGTCGAAGTCAGATTCGTGAGATTATTCTCAATGGTAGTAGCTTTGTTGATGGTGACAATCAAAGTCAAATTCATGATAGGCACACGAGTAAACTTTGCTAAGACGATATCTTCAAAATCACATAGAGTTTGCTCTAGCTACTAATTAGACTAGTGATCTCCCTTCTAGCGGATTGGGGTTCGAGTTGATCAATGCTAGCTATAGTTTAACTATCTGATTACTTCAACACTATAGTATATCTGTGACTATGGATCTATATTATGGTCTGTCTAAAAGTTTCCACCTCAAGAACTTCCAACAATCATGCTAGAACTATTCTAGATCTAGTTCACAAATAAGGGCACCCAATGAATCAAAGGCATGGTCATTGTATCTTTATCATTGAAATATCATTAAGAAAACCAATCTTCACTACAAGGGGCTTCACTTTATTCAAAGAGATCCACACTTCAATCCTAAATGCTTGATTAATGCAACAAGTCATATCTAGAACAACTAACTAAATTATAAAAGGTAGTAGTTCGATCCAAATTCAAGCAATAGATCCAACTTCAGTTTTATATATCTCATTAATCTTGATAGAGCTACACTTCTGTTGGCATATTTAGGCATGCAAGAAACTAATCTTAATAGTAGCTTTGTTAATGGCAAACAATCGAAGTCGAATCATTGGCAAGTAAACAAGTAATCTATGTTAATTTGGTATGTTCAAACAAACAAAGAGTTTGCTTTAGCTACTTAATAGACCGATAATCGCCCTTCTTCCAATGGATTGGGTTTTAAGTCGGTTAAAGGAGTCACGTGCGGTTAAAGGAGTCACGTGTTTGTTGCTGGGGGCACATTGGAGACACTAAGAGCAATTCGTGTTGACCTAGAGAGATTTCATTTCTTCTGCACGTCACTTCCATTCTCATTGGAAGGATCATATTGCTATACTGGGTGATTATCTGGCCATCTCTTGCACATCCGAAGAAGACACAAGCAAAAACATGGGGAGTAAGGGTGCCATCCCTTCTGAGGAAAACAATTCGCTATTAGCCTTGGAGGAGTCAGAAGTTATCCATGTTTTTGCCATTATCTTCAGAGAACCCATATAATATTGCCTAGAAAGTTTATGCACACCAAACCAAGTCCTAAAGTAGCTATAGAAGATCAACACCAAAAGGGAGGACGTTTTCCTTTGCATGAGCGTCTCAATTGAGTAGGAAACACGTTTTGGGAGTTAATGTGGGTGCATGACATGCATGTCTTTCTCAAATTGATCAAGTAACCAAGCTACCAATTTTGGTACGTCCTCTTAGTTTATTTGAAGCATCTTTCATTATGATAATAAGTTTTTGTCATATCTGGGATTAACACACTATCTGGTTTGCACACATTTTCATCCTTAAAGATAAAAATCATATAACTTTGACCCAATCAAACAAAAACCACAACCACATCAGTACAATAACACAAAATATTCAGATTGGAATAATAACCGAGGACTATTATCACTAAGAGCATAAAGGAACACCACTTCAATGTTATTATATCATCAACAAATTACAGAAGGCCATTGGAGCAAATATCAACAAGCATGTAGAGCATGCGGGCCTTATTTCATATTGCATGTGTCAATGAGCAATTAGGTTTGCATGCATGCAAACCCTAAAAGCTATATAAAAAGATAAGTTGAACATAAAAAGGCATCTATTATCATTATTCATTTTGGAGATTGGTTTCAAGAGCAACATCAACAGTAGCCATAGCAGCAAGTTGGGGTTGAGGGTATGATCCATCAACTAATAGGTGTTTTCGATAGTGAAGTCTATCTACCCTAAACACTTCCAGATAGATCACTCAAATCTATCATTAGCTCTTCACAACATTCATTCTTCTGCAGAGATCTAGAATAGAGAGAAGGACAATATTACAGGGGTCATGTTTTATTGTTGGGAAATAACTGGAAGCAGTTGGAACAATTCACCTTGCTTCAGAAAAACCTGATTCCTTCAACATGTCTCTTCCATTCTCTTCAGAATATCTGTATCATTATAACTATAAATTATTAGATCATCTCTTGCACCATTGAAGAAGTTACAAGCAAACACGTGTGGGAGAGAGGGTATCGCACTATTCCCGAGAACCCATTCACTAGTGTCCAAGATGGCTTCCGTAGTTTTGCATGCATCCACCAAAGTCATCAAGAGAGCCATACTACCATATCTGGAAAGTTTTAACTCCATCCGTCGAGCATTGAAGCAGTTACGAGTAGATCATCATCCAAGAGGGGACGTTTTCCTTGCATGGGCGGATCACCTGAACCTAGCAACACGTTTTTGGAGTTAGAGTTGCTGCATGGCATGCATGTCTGTTGTATACTAAAGAACCGTCACAGCTATTAATATTGGTATGCTACTATAATCTAACCGAAGCCTATTTCCTATTTTATCTCCATATTTGTCATATTTAGGGTTTTTCGGCACGTAACCTGTTTTTCATGCAAATCAAATTATTTTATGATACACCCCTGGAACATATAAACCGACAAACAATTATAATTATCTGTCAGTATGAAGGTAGAATATCAATTGGGATAATACAGTGGTATCAAAGCATATTCCTCACCAGCAGTGGGCTTGAACTTGAACACTAAATGAATCCAGAAGTAACTGCTTTTGTGACTTATAGAAGAAGGAAGGTTAGGTACATAGCAGATCTGAAATTTGAAGAGATTAAATTGGAAGACACAGAGTCAGACATGGACCCAACAGGGATACACTTTGACAGAGGAAAGAGAACAGGGGAAGATGAAGACAGAAGGGTATTCCAGAGCTTGGTTAGCGCCTTAAATGACTTAGCTAAGGGACAAAAAGAGATGTTACATGCTATAAACAGGTTAGTTATTAAGCCAGAGAAGGGCCAGAATAGTCTACCAATTTCACCGGGAGATAGAGGATCCAACAATAGTAGCGGGAAACATGTGTACATTCATATGTAGAACACTCCTCACATATACAATAAACCTTCCAGACCTACCATGCCTCACTTTCTGGAAAGTGCCATCATAGGACCAGTCATACCAACTGAACCTAGTGAACCATTTGGGGCTTATTTACAAGAATACAAGGATTTGCATTCAGCTATGTTATTCTCAGACTTTTGCAATATGAAAAGCAGGAACCGACGAAGGAATTTTAACAGAGGGTTTATTTAGAACTATAAATTACGGAAGAGCGTAAACATGTTGACCATTCCTAATTTTGACGGATCTCGCGGTTGTTCGGTGAGAATATAGGTCCGGAAGTTGGATAATTATTTCGAGCTAAACCCTATGACATAGACAGATGCCATTAAATTTGCTACCTTACATTTGGACAGCGAGGCTCATGAGTGGTGGTACCATGGGTTAGTGACACTGGGTCACAACACCATCACTTCATACAGTGATTTCACACAGAGGCTCATGGAGCAGTTTGATAACAGGGACCTGGAGTTACATTTCAGAGAGCTAGCATAGCTCAAGTAGACTGGCAGTGCCAAGGACTTCATATTAGAGTTTCAGAGAGTGGCAGTTATGGTAACAGATGTATCTGAGAGCAGATTGGTTACGTTATTATAGAAGCTTTGATGGATCCCTTGCATGGTTGGATGAAAGCCTACAAACCATCCACTTTACAGGATGGCATCAGTGGAACCTGAGACCTATAAGATTCTGTGCCCAAGAACAAGTCTCCACAAAAACCTACCAATCCGTTGAAAAACAAGGAAAAGAAAATTCCACGGAAGGAATGGTTGAACGATGACACATGGCAAGATTTGAGAAGGAAGAACTTATGTTTCAATTGCAAAGAACCTTGGGTACCCGACCACAGACGTATGGGTAACGCAAAGGTACACCTGATTTTCAGATAGCAGTGAGGAAGATGAATTGGAGCAGAAAGAGGATGGAGAACTGCATAATACAAAGTTGGAACAATTGCCACAGAGAGAAACTATTGCTAACCTCATAGGAGTCCCCACCTTCCATACTATTAGGATCAGGGGAAGTACCCAAGGACATCGTGCCATTGCTTTGATTGATGGTGGGGCCACCCACAACTTTATAGATCCCTCTTGGGTAGAGAGGAAAAGATTTTCCACCGAGGACTTCAAGGGCTTTACCGTTGTCATGGTTGGCAATCATAAGATGAAATGCACATAGAGGATACCTCAGTTACAAGTTCAACTTCGGAATTATACATTGGTCGACGACTTTTATGTGGTAGATGTACTAGACACGAGCATTGTTTTGGGATTACAGTGGTTGTACTCAATTGGGAAATATTCAACAAATTACCAAACATTAGAGATGGACTTCCTAGCACTAGATGGGAAAATGGTAGTCCTAAGGGGAATGCCAAATGAAGCTTCAGGGTTAGCCACAACAAAAGGAATGCCCACCATATTCAAGCATGAGGACAAGACTTGCACGAGAAAATGGTGAACTACAACCCATAAGACTTCAAGGAAGGACCAGTGGTATGAGAAGGGCTTTTCGGGTAGACCTCTAGACAAAAATATGACGCACAATAGGGAATTCAAACCAGGAGCCAAATCTAGGCTGTTCAATTCTCATAGGTACCCAAGAAGATATAAGGAGGAAATACAGAGGATGGGTGAGAAGAAACATAAATTCGAAGAAAAAGAAGAGCCACCGAAAAATGAAATAAACTAGTTGATAAAAATGGACAAATAGAGATAGGGATAGATGCTTCGATCTATTGGTCGGAGATTGCTTGAGGACAAGCAATTTCGAGTGGGGAGGACTTTAATGTGCTCTTTTAATTAAATCACCAAAGACACTCGTTAACCTATTTTATTCCCATAGGTTCGAGCGGGTATTAAAGAAAAGGGAATAATTGAGAACTAATATCACTAGGAGCATAAAGGAACACCACTTCAGTGTTATTAGATCATCAGTAGATTATAGAAGGCCATTGGAGCAGATATCAACAAGCATGCGAGCCTTATTTCATATTGCATGCGTCAATGAGCAATTAGGTTTGCATGCATGCAAAAGTAAAGTCATGCAAACCCTAAAAGCTATATAAGAAGATAAGTCGAACCAAAAAGGCATCTATTATCATTGTTCATTTTGGAGATTGTTTTCGAGAGCAGCAACAGCAGTAGCCACAACAACAAGTTGGGGTTGAGGGCGTGAGCTGTCAACTACTTGGTATTTTTGGAAGTGAAATCTATCTTCCCTAATCACTTCTGAATAAATCACTTAGATTTATCATTAGCTCTTCACAACATTCATTCTTCTGCAGAGATCTAGCATACAAATAAAAGCAATCTTACAGGGGGCACGTTTTACTACTGGGAAATAACTGGAAACACTGGGACCAATTCATCTTGCTTCAGAAAGACCTCATCCTTCCGCATATCTCTTCCATTCTCTCCGAAAGGATCGCATCATTATACCTGGAAAATATCAGATCATCTCTTGCACCATTGAAGAAGTTACAAGCAAACACGTGTGGGAGAGAGGGTATTCTAGAGTGTTAATTTTTCATATGCTAAGCTAGATCATTAGTATTTCATTTCGATTTCATAACAAAAGCATATAAACAGGATCACTGAAAGATAGACAAGCACAACCATACAAAAGGAACACAAAGATTTATCCTGGGAAAACCCTAAAGGGAAAAACCCAGCAAAAGCTTCCTCAATATAGATGCCCCAAAAAGGTAAAAAGGTAAAACCAACAAGGAGATAAAAAACCTGATCCTCCTCCTTCTCCAGCTACTTCTCTCCTCCACAAGTGCGCTACACAAGTGAGAGTGTGTGTCAGAAATGAGGAGAGCTACACCTCTATTTATATTCATCCGTTCACTTCAATTAACTCATCCGACATATAGGCTCGAGTTAATCATGTAGGCTTGAGTTACACATGTAGGCTCAAGTAACCACACTGGGGTGCTAATGACCCACCTTTACAATTAGAGGGGACAACCTCATGAATCTTATTAGTTCTTCCGATTAGAAGCATCAGGGTACAAGATAATACAAGTGGTTCTCTCGATAGGACCATCGGGGACCACAAAAGATACATATAGAATATTCTTCGAAGTTACAATATTTCAACATAGGGAACCAATTCGCTAGTGTCCAAGAAGGCTTCCAAAGTTCTGCATGCATCCACCAAAGTCACCGGGAGAGCCATACTACCATATCTAGAAAGTCTTAACTCCATCCGTTAAGTATTGAAGCAGTTACGAGCAGATCATCATCCAAGAGGGAATGTTATCTTTGCTTGGGCGAATCACCTGAACCCAACAACACGTTTTTGGAGTTAGAGTTGCTGCATGTCATGCATGTCGTTTTTGGAGTTAGAGTTGCTGCATGTCATGCATGTCTATTGTATACTGAAGAACCATCACAACTATAAATATTGGTATATTACTATAATCTAACTGAAGCCTATTTCCTATTTTATCTCTTCGTATTTTTCATATTTAGGGTTTTTGGGCACGTAACCTGTTTTGCATTCAAATGAAATTATTTTATCATACACACCTAAAACATATAAACTAACAAACAATCATAATTATTTGTCCGTATAAAAGTAGAAATCAGTTAGGATAATACAAGCTCTGCAAACTAATGATCTTTTCTCAATCTTGCAATAATAAATTGAAATGCCCATTATTCTAGGCAACTCGAATCTTCTCGCTTTCTTGTCACCCAGGGCCGGACCAATCGGCAAGGGGAGTGAATACGGGGCGAAGATTGGGGCAAGGTTTATTTTGCTTCGAATAAAAATAATTAAAAAAAAACTTTAAAGAGATTTAACTACATTAGCTAGCACGATATTTTGCAAGGATGGCAAAGCCAAACCACTTACAAGTTGTGGGCAAAAAATAAAGTAAAGCTAAATAACAAACTAATGCTAGCCACTCAATCCATTTTCCGAATGGAAAGGATGGGGCAACAAATAACTTGCAGATATGAGAACTAATTATTCTATCCCTTCTTCAATTGCTATGCAAGTGTGGGCAAGTCCAACTTCCTTTGCATGCAATGGATGATAAATTTCAAAGAATAACAAATGCTAACCTAGCCACACAACTCTCTTCCTAAAGAAGAGATGGGAAAAGCAATTAAAAGTAAATAATGGAAAATAACAACCCTAGCCCTTCTTCACTTTGCAATGCAAGGGTGGGAAAGCCCTACCTCCTTTGCATGCAAGGGATGGCCAAAATATATACCTCAAATATAACTTTGAAATTGAAACAAAGAATCAAGAAAGAGAATGAAGATTTGACCACTTTGAGGCAATGGGGCTTGAAGTGGTGACCCTTGGGGGTTCTTTGCACTATTTTTTGCCTAAATTTTGACAGTGTTTGCCCTTGTAAAACACTAAACCTGCAAAAAAACAAGAAAAAAGTGGTAAAAGATGCCCATAATCACTTTGGGACACCTTGCATACAAGTGTAAAACTTTGCTCAAGATATGTAATAAAAATTATAGAATCAATGGATTCAAATAATTTGTAAAATGAAGATTTAAACTAGACTTGAAGATGCAAATAGAGATAAGAAAAATGCAGATTTTTTTTGAAGTAAGGACTTAGTGTGCTCCTACTCTTCAAATGGTTGAAGAAGTGGGGCATCTAACCAAAGAATCCCATTCTTCAATCCAGATAACCCGCAACATGAAAGATAAGCTAAACAAACACATTGAGAGGTGAGCTGCTCACAATGATTAAAGAAATCAAACTATTCAATCAAGAAATGCTTGAAGTTCTTGAATGCAAGAGAGAAAATTCATAAGATCTACACAAACTGAGAAGATCTTACCAAGGTAAAACAGTTTGCCTCTTTGGCGTCACTTGTACTTGGAAAAACTTGAGAAAACGGGAGCAAGTCAGCAGCAAACAACACAAGATCTCCAAAACTTTTTATTAAAAATGCTCAATGGCTGGAAATTATAGTAATCTCAAAGAATGAGAGAAAAATGGAAGCAAGAGAGAGCAAGAGAGTGAGAGCATGAGGGATTCTGTGTAACCCAAATGAGGAGGGGAAGCCTCCTTAAATAGGATATGAGTGAGGAGAGAGCCCAAGTGCATGCAAAGCACTTGTCATAATGAGAGAGTGGGAGCTCAAAGAGGGGAACCACTTCTCTTGGTGGCTTCTCCTAGGGTGAGAAATCAAATAGAAATGGGGGGGAAACCCCCCTCTAATATTTTTAAGCTTCATTCTAGGCGCAAAGGGGGGGACCACCAAAGTGGGACCCTTACCACCAAAGTGGTACCCTTTACTTTGGCTGATTTTTAAATATCTCAATTTCCATAAAGAGGGAGGGTGCCCCCCCTTTGATGACATCTTAATTCTTGTGAAATACTTGCATGGGGGGATTTTTTTCTTCTAAAATCACTTTAGGAAACATAATATAACACTTAGAAACTTAATTTTCCCCTTCTAAGTGTCTTTAGACACTTTTCCAAAATTTGGCTTGTTAATTAATTGTCAGTTTTCCTGATTTCCTTGACTAACTTTGGCAAATGTGACCAAAATTGTGACCAAAGCCTTAGCAAGACTTGTTTGAATGACTTCAAACTTTTCCCAAGGGTGTAGGGGGACTCATGCCATTGATTTTGAGTACCCATACCCCAATTCATGGAAATTAGATGCCACTTAACCCTCTTTTTATTACAACATTTTTATGTTGAGGGACAATTTTTAATCACCAAAAATTAAATTTTTTTTTATGTAAAACCTAATAAAATTCCACAAGACTCTAGATAGTGTCTAGCATGGTTATATAGAACATGCATGGGCCTTAATCACCCTGTGGACTCGATCATGAGAATGTTTTTCACCACTTTGGAGGTATTTTTGTGTGAAAAACTCACATAATTAAAATCACTAAAAATGAATTTTATTTACATGAGGGAAAAAACACTTGATGAAAGGACTTCCCTAATGAAAAAGTCCTAGGTAACTAAGGTATATAAAACTAAACCTTCATGTTGACATATTGTTATCAACCCAAATGTCACTTCTCTGTCTGAGTGCCGGCATTTCCTATGTTGGTACACAAAGGACATTTATGGATTGAAGGTTGCCTAAAACACTATAGATGGGCATGTTATGAAATACATTCATTATCCATCCAGCTTGCAAATTTTACCTTTGAATATGTCAATTGCTGTACGTGCCTTTGCCTATATGCAACTCGCGTACATACGTGACTTTTCCTATAGCATGTCGCGTACTGCATGCGAGTATTTGTAATTGCAACCCGCGTATAGATCTATACGCGGGATTCCCTTGGAGTAACTCGCATGTCATACGTGGGTTGCCAGTATCCATACCCGCGTACACTTTCCTTTGACATTAAAAATAATAAATCGCGATTATTTGAGATTTGTTAAGCCCTTAACTATAAACATCTTAACTGTCTCAACCTCCTCAACCCTCGAAACTGCCTTATTTCACTAAAGTATAAATAAAGGCCTTGGGAAGGGTATTAATCAATCATACTTGGAGAGCAAAGTTATGCTGGTGGTGTCTATTCAGAAGTCTTTGGAGTAGTGGAACTCAGAATCTTTTGGTTGCAGAGGAGTCCTTGTCTCAAGCGTTGGGTTGTAATCTTAACTCATTCACTATTGTTAATAAAGAGAATCCTTTTTCCAAATGTGTTTTGAATGTCTTTCATGTATTATGGTTTGATGAATATTTATGATTAAGCAATCTATATATTGTTTATCTAACCTGCTCTATATACATGTATAAGCTTGCACTTGGAGGATTTGCTCTTTACAGGTGAAGGAGAAACATCCTTGAAAGTTTTGGAGGAGAAGCAGAGCGGAAGAGGACAAAGCTAGGATCGACTGTCGTGAATCGGGTGAGTCTATACTATCCTCTTGTTTCCTTTCTGTACTCTAAAGTTGATTGCCTGCAAGTTTTATGAGTATGTTGGTAACCCCAGACCTTCGATTATAAGGTGTTTATTGCTGTACAACAGAACTAGCGACTCCATTGGGGAGCCCAGACTGCTGTAGGTTATTTCTGTCACCCTTGACCAGTCTTTGCCTTGAAGTTTGTGTGTGGTATTTTATCCTGGTTCATGCTTACCATAGTGTTTGAAAGCCTTGTGGATTTTCCTTTTTTTTGAGAAAACTTTTGTACCTGTACGCGGGTTTCTCTCATACACAGTCGCGTACGGAGGCCTGCATACATGTGTTGCTCTCTTGGACAGTCGCGTACAGTACGCGAGTTACCCTTATACACAGTCGCGTACAAGCCTGGAAATAGGGATTTTTGGGCTAGGGTTTGCTTGTCCCTGTCCTTTTGTGATTCCTGTTTGTTAGTTGGCTTTCTTTATAAATACTGTGCATTCAGTCTGAAGATCTTGGTGGCCACACTTTGTGCTTTCTTGTAAAGCCCTTGGGTTTCTTTTGTTTGGATTGTTTTCTGTTTGCATTTTGAAGTAGGTTGGCCTGTTTGGGTTATAGGTTGAAGTGTTTTTGTCCGAATCAGTGATCAGGGTTTTGGGCATTGTTTTTCTAGTCTATCTTTTGATAGTGGTTGGTTTGTCACTTACCTTCGTGAGTTTGCAGTGATTTCTTGTCATTGTACCCACCCAAGCTAGGGTTCCCGGTCTTCCCTTGTTGGTTGATTCTTGGTTTTATTGACCTGTTTACTTTAGTTTGCTTATTTTATACATTTGATTTGATCCAATTATACTCAAGTTTAGTGCATTTTAGGTGCATAGTAGAGTTTGAGCACTTCAAAAAGTGAAAAGAAAAACATTTTCAAGCTTTTACATTTGCTTTTGCATAAGTAGTTTTCATTTCAGTTTTAAAATATAATCTCAAAAACTACAAAAACATGGTCTTAGTTTCTCTTTATCATTTGCATTTGTTCATCAATCTATATTTACAAAAAGAAAAAGAAGTTTGCTTTAACAGTGGAAATTTGCTTTGAAAAAAAAATACACCTTTACTTTTTTATTTCTTGTCGAGTCAAAAACACCATAGTCCATCACTCCATTTCCTTCTGAGTAAGAAATAGCCCTTTAAAATGAATGCAATAATTAAAATTTACTAGTAATTTTTAATTTTAGGGGCCTTTCACCTACTAGCTTAGGCTAGACTTGTGGGATAGGAAGTGTACACTTCCCATACGTTTTAAAATTCAGACGTAGTGGACCATTCTTTAGGTAAATCCTTGTCTTTATCAATTGTATCTGGGAAGCTCCTCTCAAAAGGGAGTCAAGCACGAGGCCGCGTGGAGGCAATGGACTGAGGAGATAACCTTCCGATTCCTTGTCAAAACATAAATCAGGACTTTTACGCATCTAGCGATTCTGCCTAGACAGAGTTTCGGGCTCAGCTACCCTGCCCATGCGTACAAATCAGGCTTGCGACTGCCCCCCTAGACTGTTGGTATAGCTAAGGTAGCCTTTAGTCTCTTGACATTTAGGGTTCATACCTAGGTAAACCGGAAGGCTATTTCTGGTTCACCTTGGACGGGCTTCGAAGGTAACCCTTATTGTAAGTGTGGGACGGCAGTGGGTGATTCCTCCGCTTGTGCCTAAGAGCCACTTCAAGGACGCCAAGTAATCGTTCTTCAGCTTTCTTCGGGAAAGCATATCTTTCACCCTTGATTGATTGTTTGAGGCTTTAGGAATTTTTATAGTGTGTGCTCTGTGGTTTTGCCTGTGTTTAGTTGGCCTTAGGGTTTGATTTATTAAATTTTCAATCGTGGAGGACCAACCTATAAGAAGGTCAAGAAGGTTGCAAAACCTTCCTCCTCTCGTCACATTGGAACCTCCACCTCCACCCCAAAGGCGGAGATTGGACACGGATGGTTCATTTGAACCGGTAGGAGTAACTGAAGTTCTAGGTGAACCATCACTTATAGCTAACCGTCTTAATCTTGATACAGTTGAGATAGAAGACTTGCAGAATGACGAGTTTGCAAGGAATTTTAACACACCCTTGACTGATTTAAACGATCCTGTGATCGTTCAGGTTAGACCTTTTGATTCACCTGTTTTAGGTGTCCCTGTGGGTAGGATTATGTCTTCTGCGGGAGAAAGTTCTTTTGTGTTCATCTCAGCCTTTCCAGCTGAAGGGGTGCTACCTCCCTCGGTAAGTGCCCCTAGATCTAGCATACCTTCTACGCCTTTGACTCCAGCGAGCCGGGTGGTCCAACTGTCGGTTCACTCAAACTTAGCAGGTACTTCTGGTGATATGGTTACTGGGATTCCTAGTATACCTACTGTTCCTTCTTCCTTTCCATACACTACCCAGAGTGGTCCGATAGGATCCTCGGCTTTCGTACAAGGATTTCCTTGGAATGGGGGGCATATTCCCCCATCCACTCCATACGTAGGCCCATCACCTTCTTATGTAGGAGTGCAGTTTGGAAACAATACCTCTTATGGGCAAAGTTTTCAAACTCTGATTTCGGCCCCGTTTACGAGTTCTCCCTTTTCGTTATTTAGCGGAGGGATAGCGGCTCCTGTCTTTCAGACCCCAGTTTTGATTGGGATGGCCCGAACTTCTTATACTGCACCTCCCACTCACAATCCTATGGCTTACGGATGGAATCTGTTTCAGAGTAATCTACCCACTTCGCAACCGGTGGCAGGGGGCAACCCCACCTTTACCTATGGGCATTCGGGGGCAGGTCCCTCTAATCCCTAGATTGGCACTTTTTGTGCCCTGGTTTGACCCAAACTTCCGTTCCTGGCAACATTAAACTTGCCAGATTTGTCTGAGTTGATGAATGACCCGATGAGGCATGACCCCTCATGGCCACCTGTTCCCACCAAATTGCCATCGGACATCTCTAAATTCGAAGGAAAAGTTGGTGAAGATCCTGGGGCTCATGCCACCACATTTCATTTATGGTGTTCTTCGAATTCACTGAATGAAGATTCAGTCAGGTTGAGGCTGTTCCAGAGAACCTTAACAAATATCGCGACAAAATGGTATATTGAATTGCCTTCTGTTGCTCTCAGTATTTTTTGGGACTTGGCTAGTGCATTCCTTAGCCACTTCAGCTTCCAGTCCGATATGATTTCGGAACGGACTTGTTATCTACCTTTAGGCAGAACAAGGCTACCCACATCTCGGATCATATCCAAGAGTGGAGGAGGCGAAAGAGCCTTATAAAAGCCACCATCCCTCCTGAGTTCTTACTAGAGTGGTTCCATAAATCCTTGTTGCCCTACATATCTAAGGACGTATCCACCTCAGGAGTGATGAATGAAGAAGAAGCCATTCTCAGGGCCCAGCAATTGGATTTGATTTATTCACAATTTGGAATCTTGTATGAGATTATCCCTGAGGCATCGAGGCCTACCCGCGATGCGGAGAAGCCTAACCCTAGACCCCATGCTGATGGTGTGGTTGGGTCCACAAACTCTCCCACCGTAGAGTCTTTGGCTAAGCAACTTCACCAGTTGTTTGTCAAGCAGTCTACGGCGGAGGCAACAAAGGTTACCCCCTCCCCCCAGAGTGCAAATGTTTTTGCACAGACCTCTCAGAAGGGAAATCAGCAACCCAGTGGGAAGAAAAAGAGAGGAAAGAAAGGAGAGGGAAACCAAAACAAGCAGAAACCCGCGAATAATGCTGATGGGGGCAAGAAAGAAAAGAAGAAGGTTAAGTTTCCGTGGAAGTTGTGCCACGACGACCACCTTACTCACCTTTCTACCCTTATGGAACAAGCCCAGAAGCTGCTTAAAGCTCAACAACCGGCTGTCCTGAAGGATCCTTTTCCCCAGTAGGGGTGTGGAAATTAGGTAATTCTTTCTCATATTCAATGCACATGGTACATGGTTGGCCACTTAGTGGTTAGGTGGTCAACAATACCCAAAGGATACAAGGATATGTTTGGACTTGCTTAGAAGTGGTTCTGACAGCGAAATGTGTGCTAGATGGAGTCGTGAGGTTGTGTTCAACACTACACCAACAAGGATGTATCTAACGGGCCCCATTGTCACTTTCTAGTTGTTCCCTTTTCACTTGAATACTTTGCCCACGACTTAACAATATCTAAAAGCGTCGGATTTTTGCTTGGGGATTAATTGGAATATGATACTGATTACGAGTCACTTAAATCCTTTTCTGATACAGCCAACTAGTTAGACTAAGTTTCAGCGGTGTACAACATATGAGGATGGGAGCCTTGTTAATTTTAAGAATTTTATATCAAACGCGTGTTGTTTAAAAATCTCAATACCTATACTCTCATTTTCGGGAATACGACTGGATTTGTTTATTTTAAAAGGAAGAAGAAAAAAAATAACTAAGAAACAAAAAGCAACTATTCTAAAACAAATCGAACCAAAAAAAAAACAACACGCCTTCCTCCTGGGGAGATGGGGTGTGGGTGCTTGGCTTCCCACTTGTTTTCTTTATTACAATAATTATTACAATGATTCAGGAATACTTGTGATCTTTTACAGATCAAGAAGAAACAAGTTTACAAGTTTGAAGGATTTAAAAATGCTTGACAAAAATATATGGAACGAGGGCTTCTGGATGGCTTAATATGTCAAAAAATTGCCAAAACTTCTCTTTATCTGTTCGTCACATGCTCCAAAACAACCAAATAGTAAATATGCTAGATTAATCGATTAAAGCATAAAAAATTTAGCATATAACTCAAATACTTTAAATGATATGAAAATATTGAATACAAGTACTTAGTTTTAAGAGTTAGATCTATAAAAATAAGCCTTTTAAATTCAGATCTAAATTGTAAATGCATATGTAAATCAGATTAGCTTATGATATTTCGTAATGGACTAATTTGATCAACACTGCTAAAAGTAACTAGTAACCTGAAAAGTTTTAATTTTTTTTGTCAGAAGGGTATAACCAAAGTTGAGAAGTAAGAAAAGAGCAATGGAATTGTCCTCAAAGTGTGGTTGGAGTCATGGATCCTTTTCTTTAAGATTTACTGAAAGAGAAGTAGAGCTAACATGCTCATCTAGACTTCCAGCTTAAGCAACTTGTAAAACCTTACAAACACTTGCAAAGGGGATCAAATGCCGATGTTAACCGATAAAAGAAGCGTGGGAAAATATGTATTCAAACAAGATTAATCATTAATTTTTTTTATCAAATAACAATAAGAAGCAAACAAGAAAGTATTACTCCTTATCTTATTGGAACACAGTTCCTTTCAAAAGCCAACAATCCCGAACATATACAAGATTTGCAAAAAGACACAAGTTACCTCAATATTTCATAGAATATAGTACATCCAAACCCTATAGGAAACACTTGCATAAGCCTTCAAAGCCTTGAATTAACAATGAAATTGAAAGAATTACAACAATAAGCAAGCATAGGTTCAACCTTCTAATCCAAAAGAGGCCAAAATGCCTTGCTTAAATAGATGAGCCCAATTTCAAGGGAGGGCACACTTGCTAATAGAGACGCCTTGTTTGTTTGGAAAAAGTTGGACGAGTGATTTGTTGGTTCACCAATGGAAACAACCAAAGGTAAAAGCGCCACTTGCCAAAACTCCATTGTCATCACAAAACTTACACGCTTTCTTGGAAGATGCGCCCCCTCAATGAGGAATGGGCCCCCCTCTCATGAGGAAATTTCCACTGCTTTGATTTGATGATAATAACAACATCTACCAAAAGCTTTGGGATACACGTCACTTTACTTTGCCAACTCATGGAACATGTTTTTGACATGTTTCCATTTTTATATGAGTTGTTGAATTTCTCACTTTATCCATTTTTTGGGTCTTTTTGGGTTTTTCGAGTAATAATTAATTTTGGAGATAAATAATCACTCAAAAACTTAGGAAAGTGAGTTTAGGGGTTAAGTGGGTGCTCTAAGTTAGAAAACGAGCACCCCCATGCACAATTCTTCTTCCTAACCACACTTTTATGCCTTAAATTTTTTTTTACAATTATCTTATTAAAAATAAGCCAGGAAAAACAGATTTTTTTTTTTTTAAGTTTAATCTGGAAATTAAAAATATCCTATGGGCGACATCGTACATATTCATATGACTAAAAAATAATGACTTGCATAGTTATATACATTGACACTTAGGTTTTAATAACCTCCCAAGTTCTAACCACCAAGACAGTTATTCCAGCTTACAAGAAAAAACACCTTGGAATAATGTATTAATGACTAAGTCCTAGGAATCCAAACCTTTTACATAAATTCATCATGCTAAATCATTTTATTACAATTCCTTGTGGGGGTATGAAGTTTGAACATGTTAAAAAAATAAAAACGGGCCTAGGAAGGCTTGAATGGACTTTTGAACACAGAATTTGAACAAGTAGTTGTTCATCTTTGGTGGTTCACTTATAAGTCTAACTTAGTGCAACACACTAGGCTCTTGCCCTAAGGAATCAACTGTCAAACCTCAAAATGTCAAGATCAAAATCAGTTTCCTCTTACTTTATGAGGATCTCAGAGTTGAAGAATCAACTAAGCACTATTGGAGATCCAGTCAATGATAAAGAACTTGTCATGAACACTCTTAATGGTCTCCCTCCATTTTGGGAAGCATTCATTCAGAGTCTTGTTGAGAAACCGAAGTTGCCTAAGTTTGATCACATCTAGGCAGTCTCCATGCAAGAAAAGACAAGACTTGCAACAAGAAGCAGAATACATGGAACCTAGCATGAAGAAAGTCAAGCCCTTACATCTGATGTCAAGAAAGGAAAAGGTAAGGGAAGAAAATTTCATGGCAAGAAAGGCAAGGGTGGAAGATCAAGTCCTGTTTTAGATCAAAAGAAGGATCTTTCACGTATCCATTGCTATAGATGCAATAAACTTGGACACTATGCTAGAGATTGTAGTGATTCAAAGAAGAGGAAGCATGGACCCTCAACCACAGATGTCGAAGCAAACACCTCTAAAAAGAAGCCAAAGAATGAGGATCGTATGGAGTTCTTCTAGTACTCTCTATGTTGAGGCGATGATATGAAGATCCAAGTGGCGATGGACTCCCAACAAGAAAATGAAGATCAATGGACCCTCAAAGGAGGCAGCGGGAGCCCACTCACAAAACAATAAAAGATAAGAATTTGATTTTACATTCTCTAGTATATTAGATCTGGTTGTCTTTGGATATATTCAATGCAGATCTATATTCCTAGATTTAGGAAGTTTGTTGAGCATGTAATGTAGTTCTTTTATTGATAGTATGTTCATGTAGTATTTGTTATGATTTAGCCCGTAATGTTGCACAACATTTCATGGACCCCTCTTGGATGACATCTCTCCTTGTAACATGCTTAAAGTAGTGCACACTCTTGATGGTATGTTATAATGGAGTCTGAAAGCATCCAAATAATAGCCATGTGTATGTTGTCCCGAAGCATTAGCTAAAAGATGCTCATGCCTCGATGAACTAGTGGCATTGCATTGAATAAATTTGATTATGCAATGTTGCTAACCATCAAACGAGATTTGACTTGTAGGGAATGCTATGGCCTACAAGAAATGGATGATGAAACTTGGTCTAAAGGACAAGTGATCCTGTTGATGTGCAAATGGATCGGAAGCAGAAAGCCTCTAGAAGCATGACTCTCAGCCCAAAAAGAAGGATGACTTCCAATCGAAATAGTTAAGTGGAAGTCATGACAACAGACAGATGAGGACTGAAAACATGCGTGGAAAAATGACCTACAGGCCTAGATGATCTCATGTAGAGATTGATGATTAGAAATGGAAGGCTTCAACGGATGTCAGTCTCTTTGCTATAGTTGTTCAATGATTATGGAAAGGAGTTACTTTCCAGTCAAAGTCAAGACAGATGGATTCTGGAGGACAAGAATTACTTAGCCAATTTTTTAGGAGACAGAGGGAGTTATCCCTTAAGATGAAGATCATGGCCAATTGCATCACTTATGGATGGTGTGGCAGAAACTTGATGAAGTTTTCCTAAGTTAAGAGCACAGTTGAGATCTTGAGCAGATCGAGCGTGATGATCGTGGCTACATCGATGACGATGTTGTTTTAATCCATATAGACAACTACAAGATGCTTGATGTACCTGGTCGTTACCCGAATGGATACTTACATTGTATCTATGGATTCTTCAGAAAGGGAGCAAGATGATCATCTACAAAGGGAGCATGATGCTCAAATGTAGAGGGAGCAGAACGCTCTAGCACAGAGGGAGGACTCCTGGACACTCTAGGATGGGGTGGGGAAACTAGCCTCTTGATACTCTCTCTCAAGTACATGAATTCAGTCATGTGATTTATTATTTCATATCTAGAATAGGGTAGGACAAAAATGTCTACCCTGATATACTTGATGCCTCTTCTAGCTAACATGTGTGCAGGACTATAGTATTCTCCCCATCATTGCTCCGTGAGGAGTGATGAGATCTCTTGGACATCCTGAAAAAAAAGGGATGGAAGGGCTGGTGCACATTGGTACCTGTATGACACAAGATGGGACCATACGTTACTTCTTGACAATCTGTGATGGAGTGGGAGATTGGTTCCATGATTAATACCCCTCGCTAAGAGGGAAGGATGAGTTCTGTGTGAACTCTCTGCCCAAATGAGAACACCTATGAATATTGATAGTGACTCTTTGTGAAGACTTGAGTTCTAGGTATACATCCAAGGACAAGTGATTCCTTGAGAACACTTATGAACAATGACGGTGATTCTGTGTGAACATTTGTGTCCTAGGTGAACAGTTATGGATAGTGATTCTACACCTGTGAACTATGGTAGTGATCCTATGTGAACACTTGAGTTGTAGGTGTTCATTTGTGGGTGAGAATTTGACGGGACACCTGTGAACTATGACGATGATTCTGTGTGAACTCCTGAGTTTTGGGTGGACACTTGTGAGGCATGCAGGAATACCTGGCTCCGACACTGGTAAGTTATGTTAGACATAGCTCCGATACCAGTAAGTCATGGTACATGGCTCTGTAGCTCATTGAGTAAGTCATGCCGAAATACCTGGATTTGACACTTTTAAGTTATGTTATGTATAGCTCCGATACCAGTAAGTCATGCTACATGACTTCATATGCCCACATGAGTAAAGACATAGTCAAGGTCTTCAATGACAAAGTAAAAACCAACAATATAAAGATGGAGGAAAACCCAAATCCAACCGTGAAATTGAGAAAACACCACAAAAGGTACCTCCTGGTGATCAACAACAAGAGGAGAATCAATCCTTCCTAAGGCACCCTCTTTCATATAGTAAGGGTTGATCATAAATATTTAATGCTTCAAATCCCCTGAGGGTCACCCTAAATGACTTGGAAATGGCCCATAAATGTCTTGTAGCCTTTAGGGTTTGAACTCCTTGTCAATTTGAACCTGCAAAGACCTTATACCAAATCTGCAATAACTTAAACAAGGTTGATGTCATCTTCCCTAGGGCTGATGTCATCTCAAAATAGGGCTTTTTTAACCTAAAAAACACTTTCATTGACTTTTTCACTTTTATGGATTTTTTCAGTGATATAATAACGTAAAAAAATTATAATAGTAACTAACTTCAGAAAAATAACAAGTACAATAATTGTAACATAAAAAATAATAATTTTTTGGATTTTTTGCAAATGCTTTGTGCTCTATTTTTTGTGTTCTATTCTTTGCAGGCTAGTCTCACCCTGTCTCCATGTGGGGGCAAATGAGCCTAACACTATACAAAGAGTGAGTGCTCATCCTTTGACCACTAACCTTTTATCAATACATTTCACATTTCACATAAGATAGTAGCCAACCTACAAGAGCAGCTACCCTCGAAAGCCTTGTGGGCTCTAGTAAATGACTAAGGCCTAAACCCGTTGCTAGCGAGCAGTCCATAGCCTCGATGGGTTTGCCTCTCCCTGCTGGCCCCGTGGAGGGCAAATGAGACTTACATCATACAAAGAATGAGTGCTTCTTGGTTAGACGCGCACCGATGTAACAACTCATAGACAGGTATCTGCAAGTTGATGGGCAACCTAGAATCTTGGCCATATACTAATTCAATTGGGGATTTTTGAGTAATCTTTTTTACCATGGTTCTATCTGCCCATAAGGCGTATTTCAACTTGTTCTCCCAGTTTTTTTTGTATTCTCCCTCCATTCTTTTCAAAAGTCTTACCAAGTTTTTGTTGGTAGATTGAGCTAAACCATTTCCTTGAGGGTAATAGTTGAAAGAATGAGACAAAACTATGCCATGATTGAAGAAAAAGTTATTCATTTCTATTTTACTGAAAGCTTTGGCATTATCAATGGTTAATTTTAAGAGACAACCATACCTTGATATATTGTTTTCTTCTAAGAACTTGATTATGACTTCAGCGGTAGCCTTCTTTGTAGGGACAACCTCAACCCAACAGGTGAAATAATCAATGGGCCCACAAAATCCATTTCCCACTGCTGAGAAGGAGCTTCAATTATTATAGGGTTTATAGGTAAGGCAGGCAATCTTGGCTTTCCTTAGAAGAATTGACATTCCTGAAATGACTTAACAAAATAATGAACATCTTTATAAAACATAGGCCAATAATATCCTGCACGCATAGTTTTAGAAGTAGTTGTTCTAGGTGCATAATGCCCACCAGTAATGTTTCGATTTGATAAAAAGGGAATAACTAAGGACTAATAGCAATAGGAGCAGAAAGGTACATCAATTCAGTATTATTAAGTCATCAGTGTAGTAAGAAGGCCATCAGACCATCAGAGTTCATATCGTAAAGCATGCGGAGCATGTAAGCCTTATTTCTTCAGTGTTAAAGTCAACATGAAATTAGAATTGCATACATGCAAAAGTGAAGCGTAAACCCTAAAAGTGACATGGAAACCCTAAAAGTACATGCTATTCTATTTAAGAAGGGTTATTGGACCTGTTGAGGCCTGGAAAATCGCAGGTAACAACAGTTAGGGATTATCCCCAATAAACGTTCCCAACTAGCCCGCTACTGTTTGGTATGGGGAATCCGTCCGGTTTACGGTTCGGCTACCGTAGGTCAAGTAATAAATTAAAGGTTTTACCGGTTACTGCCCGGTCCACCGTGTGTATTTTTAGTTTTTTGTGTTTAAGTTATGATGTGCAAGTGCATATCTAAAATGCAGATTGATAGAGATAACGAGGAGTGTCACAACGTGATGCGCAAATTCTTACCTCTCGTCTTAACTCTCTCGCATCTAAATCACAAACAAACAGAAAAATAACTACAACTAACTAACCTATCCCCAGGGAGCAAAATTAACAGTTGACAACAAGTAATGTATTTCTGCACATGTATTATGAACAATTACGGATAGCTGATACTTATTTCAGAACACATGAACATTAATAAAAATATGAACAAAAAGATAGCTTATTGTTTATGATAGCCTTCATTACTCACAGTGGAAATTTAACAGTAATGCAATGAGTTAGAACAATCTCACAGTTAATGGACATAAGCTGAAAATGAAATAGTTCACATTTCACTGATCCATAGCAAATCATTTGAAACATTCCACCAAACTTTCTCCACCAGAAACTTGTGATTCTTTATTGCAAAAGGAAATAGTTCTTCTTACAATATACTCTCGAAAATATACTTTTAGTTCTATTGCCCCCTGAACTAATGCTTCATACTCGACTGTATTATTTGTACATTCAAATGCTAATCTACAAGAAAGAATATGTTTATTTTTCTTTGGATCAATCAGGACACAGCCAGCTCCTGATCCTTCCAATGTTTTAGATCCATCAAAATAAAGGGCCCAAAAACTATCTAATTCTACTGGACTTGAATTAAAAACTTCATCTGAAACTAAATCTACTATTTTACAGTCAATTTCATCAGCTCGTGAAAATTGAAGGAGATCGGGCTGAGTGTCAGATAAATTGCTAGATTCTTCAGCTTGGTAATTTCCCAGTTCCAATTCAATGAAGTAATTTCCCAACACAGAATTCACTGGTTCATTTTTCCCCTCCAATTGAGTAACATTGTGCTTCATTTGAGGTTCTCTTAATATTTTTATTTGATTGGGACTTCCCTTATGAGGTAACCAAAGATGTGACCAATCTGATGCGAAGTATCCATTTAGCCTTGTCGACCAGTCTCGACTCAAAACAAGTCCATAAGCATCTAGAATGTCCGCAACTACAATATCAATGTACTGACATACCTTCTCATTTGCAGATAAGCGAATCAGGACATCTTCCATTTCCCCGACTACTTTCACAACTGTCCTGTCTAATTGAATAACTTGCCAAGTGGATGGTCTAGGTTGTCCATTAATTCTATTGCATATTGAAAGTGGCATAACATTGATTGATGCCCCTGAGTCTACTAAACAGTTGTGCACATTATAGTTGAAAATCTCAAAAGTTAGGAGAAATGGCGGGGTTCTAAACTTAGACTTACCTCCCACACTTGCTTCACGAACTTCTTCTTCAGGTTGGTTGTTAGTGGGCAACTCTTCCTCTGGTACTTCAAGTGCTTTTAACAATTTTTCTTTCTGTTGAGGTACATTACACATTTCAAATAATGAGATATTTTCCTTAGCCTTTTTAATGTCTTCCACAATATCATACCCCATCTCAGGTGTTTTGAGATTCTTCTTCACATTATCAACCTTGTCTTCAATAGGCTTAACAGGCATGTTAATTTTCTTAGGATCTTGACTTGTAATGGTAAATTCAGGTATTTTATCAGTTGCAGTGTTCTTTTGTACCTTCTTCATATTTTCTTGAAGTTTCTTGATCTTCGGAAGTATTGAATTGTCTTCTTTTAACAAACTCTGACTTCTTGTTGTCACATTGGTTTCTAATGTTTCTTCTTGTTCCAGAGAACCTTCCTCTTCTGTATCAAACAATGAGACACAGTCCCATAAAACCAGAGCATCCTCCTCTTTTTTTTCTGTGGATTGATTGTCATTTTCTTCCTCCTTATCAGTTTTTGTTAGTTTGGAGTCCAATAACTAATTCATCACCAATGTCATAGAATTTATCCATTGGGGGCAATTCCTCTCAGAATGCGGCTGCTGATGAAAGGTGCAAAAATTATCCATGCCTACATCAGTTAAATTCATTGCTACAGGACTGTGTGGAGGTGGTTTAGATTGATTGTTGTCCTCCCTCCTTTTATAGTAAGGCTTATATGATTTATTAGCTTCCTTTTCTTTTTCCAAATCTATTACTCTGTTGGATAGGTTCTGCATTATCTTCACCATCCCTTCAAAATCCTGTGATCGCTCATCCTTAGGTTTAGTCAGTAATAAAGGTTTCTTACCAAATGGTTTTTCTTCCGACTGTATAGGATAATTTTCTATGCTCTCCATCTCAGCCCCTACCCTCTCAGCCTCTTCATAGGTTTCTAATAATGTAGGTTTGACTGATATCTTAGCAAACATGGCCAAGTCAGGCCCTAGATCTGAAGTATAATATTCAATCAGAGCTTTTTTAGATGGCTTATCAGCTGCAATAATTTTTTTTAGATAAACAGCAAATCTTTGAGTGAAATTATGCACCTTTTCCTTCCTTTTTTTCTTTAAAGTGCATAACCCTTTCATTAAAGCTGCATGAGTTTTCTGAACTGCATATTTACTTCTAAATATTCTCTCAAATGTGTCACAGTCTGTGATTGAATTTGTAGGAAGAACAAAATACCATGAGGTTGTTGCTCCTTTCAGGGTGTGTGGAAACAATCTTCATGCTCTCCTGCTCGTAGTCCTTCTAGAGCCAAGTAAAAACTTTACAAATGATCATCTACCAGAATTTTTTCACTTAGGTCAAACTTACGTAACATTTTGTCAAAAGCTTGAGGCAAATCATGCAAGGGAGCTGCCAGGTTTAAAGGTGACCTAGCCTTCTAGGCAAGTGGTGGATTTGGTTGGTTTGCATTTACATGAGCCATGATTTTGAGTGGAGAATGAGGTGGTGACTGAACAGGGGTCCGACAAGGTGAACAGTAAGGTGAATCTATACCCAATTTATTCAAAGGCTGGTCAACTTCCTGTAGGGCTTCTTCTACCAGCTCTTCAAGGTCTTCTACCAACACTGAATCTTCTAATTTTGGGTGATCTCTCTTCTGATATTCTCTTCTAGGTAAGACATAAATGATAGGTAATCCTCCAATCTTTTTTGCATATGCCCTAGTGATTCTTCTTAAATCATCAACCACTTCGTTATCTACAGGATACAGATACCCTTTCTCTTTATCTTCATGGGTAGATGTGTGAAACAAACTACTTTCAGAACTGTCACCGGTGGAGTAATTTCGAGGAAATGAGTTTCCTCGGCCAGCCATGCACTGGTGGCCCTCCTTCTAGTGCCAAAAACTGTTGAGGCGTGGAAAATCGCAGGTAACGACAGTTAGAGATTCTCCCCAATAAACGTTCCCAACTAGCTCGCTACTGTTTGGTATGGGGAATCCGTCTGGTTTACAGTCCGGCTACCGTAGGTCAAGTAATAAATTAAAGGTTTTACCGATTACAACCCGGTTCACCATGTGTATTTTTATTTTTTGTGTTTAAGTTATGATGTGTAAGTGTCTATCTAAAATGCAGATTGATAGAGATAACGAGGAGTGTCACAACGTGATGCGCAGGTTCTTACCTCTCGTCTTAACTCTCTCGCATCTAAATCACAAACAAACAGAAAAATAAGTACGACTAACTAACCTATCCCCAGGGAGCAAAATTAACAGTTGACAATGAGTAATGTATTTCTGCACATGTATTATGAACAATTACGGATAGCTGATACTTATTTCAGAACACATGAACATTAATAAAAATATGAACAAAAAGATAGCTTATTGTTTATGATAACCTTCATTACTCACAGTGGAAATTTCACATTATAAACTATAAGACATTCATAACATAACAGTAATGCAATGAGTTAAAATGATCTCCCAATTAATGGACATAAGCTGAAAACGAAATAGTTCACATTCGACATAGCAAAGCATTTGAAACATTCCACCAAACTTTCTCCAGCAGAAACTTGTAATTCTTTATTGCAAAAGGAAATAGTTCTTCTTACAATATACTCTCGAAAATTGCTTGGGAAAGAAGTCCTCTTTTTCTATCTAAACTCTCCTTTATTTATACAAAAAAACAAAACCTTTGGGTTGCCTCTCGATGACCTTTGGGCTGCCCCAACTTTTCAGTTCTAAATTTTTTGTCTTGTAGTATGTGCCCATAATTTATACAACATGTTATATTTTAAATTAAAATTTAAGAGCACTTTATAAAGAGGGACCAGCTTGGTCGTTGATGAGCTTTTTTCAAGCCTGGCCTCTGCTGCTATCGATCTGCTCAGTAATCTGTTGGTCTTTTTTGAGATCCTATTAATCTCAGAGTTTCACTTTCTTCTCTTCTTTTCTTTATCTCTGCTTCCTCATTTCTCTTTTTCTCCTCCTCTTCCTTCCTTGCTGCTTCCTCCACAACTCTCTTTCTTTCTTCTTCTTCATTCTTTAGCCAACTCTCTGCCATAAACACAGCATGTTCTTAGACCATTAAGCTTTTACCAAAATAACAAAACTATATCAATCTATTTACCTCCTCCATATGCATTCTGTAAAATAAACTATACACAATATTAATGCATGAAAAGAAAAAATGACAAGGCAAAGAAATCTAGAAAGTTTGTGTCTTGAAATCCTCTTAGTCCACTGTAAAATCACAAGCCCGATAGAACAGACTCTTCATCTCAATCCAGGCCACATCTGGACTAACTTGAAATCCTCTGATGAAAGCATGAACCATAACAATGTAACCGCCAATCCTCAAAACACTGAACCCTAAACTGCGCTCTGCTTTTCGAAAAAAAAACCTTGACTCGACCAAAACCCACAAAATCGGCGGGAAAACCCTATTGGCGGTCGGAACCACTAATGCAATGGTAGGATAGCTCACAAGACAACTGCAACGGCGGATTCATAAACAACTACGGTTCCACGACAAAATACAACCTGTCAGCAATTGGAACCGTTAACCAATACAGCATCGGTGATCAAACACACTATTCATCGGGTAGATAGTTCACTACGCAGCCGCAACAGTGGATAACATACAGACTACGGATCCCGCGATAACATAAAATCATCGGCGATCAGCAACTCTAAAACTATTGGCGAAAATAGTCTGATCGATAGCCGCAACGGCGGACTCACAAACAACTATGGTTCCACGTCGGCGATCGGAACCACTGAGTGCTAAAGGTCAGAAATTTAAAATTGAACGCTTCCGCAGTGTCGGCAATGCAGAGGATAAGTCCCTTCGAAACGGTGGCGTCATAGAGGACTAAACCTCCGAACTCTTGTCAAAAAACATTTCGATAATAAAAACAAAGTCATCAAAAAGGTTTGAACAATAAAAGCCACGGAATCGACGAGGATAAAAAACTATCTGTCGGGACGTTCATCGTTTCCCTTTCGAAACGTCGACGGCATAGATAAGTAAGGCCTCGATGCAAACCTTAACAGACTTCCGACGACGAAAAATCATCAAAAAATCAAAAGTTAAGTGTTCAAATAAACAAAGACTCCATGGTTTCCGCGGTTTCGGCGAAAGAGACAATAATATTAGATCATTCAACTCTCGAAACAGCAGCAAAAAATAGTTGACTGAGCTTCCAACGATCAATTTCTTAAGCAGAGAAAAATGGACTTCCGGGAAAGATTTAAAGAGATTAAACAAACCTGGGCTAAATAAAATCAAGAGGGTCCAAAATTTTTAGAAATTTGGGAAATTGTTGCAGCTGCAACAGGACCAAAGAGATTATCTGTTGTTATTGTTGATTTATTTTGGAGTTTCAAGCAGTAGCACAACGTGCAGCCGCGACAGTTGGGGTTGGAGATGATGTCTTCAACTAGCGAGGGTTCGGCAGTGAAATATTTGTGCTAGTCTCTTTTTGGGATAAATCATCCAGGTTTATCCATTGCATCCTTCATATACTACAGTATTTGAAGATCCAACACATTCTGAAGGGTTATTAGCAGATCCATGTTTGCAGGCCAGAAGTAGCAGGGAAAACACAGAAGGAT
Organism: Pseudotsuga menziesii; assembly: GCA_001517045.1. Classification (NCBI taxonomy): domain Eukaryota; kingdom Viridiplantae; phylum Streptophyta; class Pinopsida; order Pinales; family Pinaceae; genus Pseudotsuga; species Pseudotsuga menziesii. Next base: position 209,109 of record LPNX010356165.1, on the reverse strand, counting down.
TCATTGAGACCACAAAACCCAGTCTTTCCTCTGCATGTCAACTTCCTCTTTCTCAGCAGGCCTATCCTACGGTATGCAGTGATTATCAGCCATCAGTTTGCTCACCTGGAGCAGCTATCAACCAAACAGATCAGTTGGGGGCATGAGCAGCAGAACTGCTAATCAATTCGCCAGGGCGCTTGGAGGAAGCCAAACCTCTGCATGTGCCAGGCCATCTCTCCAGCATTAGCAGACGGGCAACTCAGAAAGTTTCAGCTCGAACGCACCTCTCCTCCTACAAAAACGTGACCTTCAGTCTGGAGGGTTTTTACGGTACTGTGAGGCGGTAACACCAGAGGAAAAGAGCATTATTAGACCACCTATTTGGATCCTTATGCATGCAGCTATCTCTGGAGTCATTATCAGCTAGAATATCAGTGGTAAGTGTTAATTTCTCTCTGCAAAACCCTAACCCTAATTAAGCTATATTTTAGGGCATTTTTGCATGGCGAGTTTGCATGCACAGTTATTTTGCAAATTTGTATGAGATTGAGTGTGTGAGTCAGCACTATCATAGAACAATAGAGAATATTAGCATTTGGGGTATTACAGTGGTATCAGAGCATGTTCCTTGCCAGCTGTGGGCATGCAAAATTGTAAATGAATTCAGAAGACCATACAACATTACTTACCGGAGACAGAGGTTTAGAAATAGTGAGAGAGGACAAGAGGAGTTAGAGGACATAGAGTTGGGGGACAAAGAGTAACAGTTTGGAAAGGGCAAAGAAACAATGGTCGATGATGATAAAACAACTTTCAATAGTCTCATATTAGCCATAAAAGAACTCATTACTGGGCAAAATGAAATGATGAGTACATTCAGGAAAATGACAGAAAAAATGGGCCCACCCCACAAAGTCCCTTGTTTTCCAATAGTGATAGGGTATCCACCAGTAGTAGTGGGGAGCACTTACATACCAACATGCAAATCCGTCCCCATATATACAACAAGCCTTCCTGACCTAACATGCCTCAATTCTTAGATAGTCTAGCTGCAGTGCCTTTAGCACAAGTAGAACCATAAGAATCCATGAGTGCCTATCTGAGAGAGTATAGAGCTTTAGGAGATGACTTCCATTCAGCCATGACCTTCACTGACTTCTGCCACTTTAAAAGTAAGAACAAACCCAGAGCTTACAATAGTCCATTCACCCAGAACTATGAGTTACAACGTATCGTAGGGAAACTGACTATCCCTACCTTTGAGGGTTCCCAGGGTGGCCCAGCCCGGAATTGGGTGTAGAAGTTGGATACATACTTCCAGCTCAACCCCATGATTGAGACAGATTCCATTAAATTAGCTACTTTGCATTTCGATGCAGAATCCCATGAGTGGTGCTACCACGGGTTAGTGACACTGGGACACAATACCATCACATTGTACCCCGATTTTACAGAGAGGCTCATTGAGCGGTTTGATCGAAAGGACTCTGAGGTACACTTTAGAGAGTTGGCACAGCTCAAGCAGACAGGTAGTGCAGATGCATTTATTTCAGAGTTTCAGAAGATAGCATGAGGAGATAGCATTAGAGCCATCTTGTGAGTCTAGCGACACAAGCACATTAGCTAGTCGGATTGTGGACAAGTCGTGTGATGAATTGGAGTTGGTACACTCTTCATCACCTACAACAGGGGCCCAGACAGTTATGACAGACGAAATAGATGAGGTACAAGGCAGTGAGCACAGCAGTCGAGACAATGAGCAGTCACACATGGAGGTTAGGGAGAGTTTATACTGTCATGAGATAGAGCTTCTATATGATAGTCACTGAAAGAAGATTGAACGTGTTAAAGTAAGCATTCTAGCAATGAAAGAGAGGACCAAGATACTTCAAAACACCATATTATTACGAGATGTTGAGCTTACAACTCATTGAGTTGTATGTGTCAAGTTAGCGGTCAAGCTTTCTAGTATTGAAGAGTAGCTGGATTACTTGATGGGGCAGCAGAAGAAACATACTATTGCATTTCAAAACAGTCTTCTGCAGGAGTACATAGACAAGGCTTGCGGTAGCTTGAGTCCACATTTGCATAATGGCTGATGGTTTTTACAGGTTGGCTAGGATCGAGAAATTGGGCAGCAGCATATGAGCATTCGAGTTGAAATCAGAAGGGCAAAAGGTCAGCTTGGTAAGATTATTCCTTGTGATGGTGCTTATGGACGAGGTCCTTTTCGGGGGTTGGATTGGAGAGAGATTAAGAGTTGGTGTCCTATTGAGTGGACGATTCTTAAGAAAACATTCCTAGTCAAGGGTATAGTCCCACAAGAGCCTTCAGATATTTGGGATGAAATATTCACAAGTTTGCATCGGGATCTAGGTGGGAGACCTTATGAGGGGTGGATACAATGTTTACTGATGGCGTTACTTGGGAGTCTACAGGATGCTCCTTGAGTCGATACTACGAAGGGTAGCGGTGGATGCATTTTGAACTTTGCAATTCTCAGATTGGTTTGAGACCTTGGAAGGACAGTGATTGACAGTTTAGAGATTACTAGAGGATACTTTCAAGAGGTCTCTTTTGATGGTTCCTTGTTTACACCGTGGTTAGTCACTCTACTTATAGGAGGCTTCCATGGGACATTTTGTGATGGTACCGTGCAGTGCAGTGCTTTGAGCAGAGGGTGCTATAGATCTCCTAGGATAATTTGGGACCTTGGGATCATCCCCAGATTCAGGTGGTTTAGTTGATTGATTATGGATTTGTGTTGGCATTGCTCGAGGACAAGCAATCTTTGGCGAGGGAGGACTGTAATGTTCCGTTTTGATAAAAAGGGAATAATTGAGGACTAATAGCAATAGGAGCAAAAAAGTACATCAATTCAGTATTATTAAGTCATCAGTGTAGTAAGAAGGCCATCAGAGTTCATATAGTAAAGCATGCAGAGCATGTAAGCCTTATTTCTTCAGTGTTAAAGTCAACATGAAATTAGAATTGCATGCATGCAAAAGTGAAGTGTAAACCCTAAAAGTGACATGCAAAAGTGAAGCGTAAACCCTAAAAGTGACATGCAAACCCTAAAAGTACATGCTATTCTATTTCAGAAGGGTTATTGGACCAAAGAGATTATCTATTATTATTGTTGATTGATTTTGGAGTTTCGAGCAGCAACATAGCGTGCAGCCGCGGCAGTTGGGGTTGGAGACGGTGTCTTCAGCTAGTGAGGGTTCGACAGTGAGATATTTGCCCTAGTCTCTTATTGGGATAGATCATCGAGGTTTATCCATTGCATCCATCATATACTACCGTATTCGAAGATCCAACACATTCCGAAGGGTTATTAGCAGATCCACGTTTGCAGCCGGAAGTAGCAGGGAAAACACAGAAGGATTCCCTGGGACCACAAAACCTAGTCTTTCCTCCAAATGTCAACTTCCTCTTTCTCAGCAGGCCTATCCTATTGTATGCAGTGATTATCAGCTATCAGTTTGCTCACCTGGAGCAGCTATCAGCCAAACAAATCAGTTGGGGACGTGAGCAGTAGAACTACTAATCAATTCGCCAGGGCACTTAGAGGCAGCCAAACCTCTGCATGTGCCAAGCCATCTCTCTGGCATCAACAACAGACAAGCTCAGAAAGTTTCAGCCCGAATAGACCTCTCCTTCTACAAAAACGTCACCTTCAGTCTAGAGGGTTTTTACTGTACTGCGGGGTGGTAACTCCGGAGGAAAAGAGCATTATTAGACCACCCATTCGAATCCTTATGCATGCAGCTATCTCTAGAGTCATTATTAGCTAGAATATCAGTGGTAAGTGTTAATTTCTTTGTGCAAGACCCTAACCCTAATTCAGCTATATTTTAGGGCATTTTTGCATGGCGAGTTTGCATGCACAATTATTTTGCAAATTTGTATGAGATTGAGTGTGTGAGTTAAAACTATCATAGAACATTAGAGAATATCAGTATTTGGGATATTACCTATCATAGAACATTAGAGAATATCAGTATTTGGGATATTACACCACCGCACAACCCAGAATGCATCTCTCTTATAATGACTTTCGATTCTTCTAGATTGACACGTTTAAGAATGATTCCATTAGGATTTTTCCATCCCAAACCATCTTGCGTTAGAACATACTTTGATGCTTTCATCCTCAAGGCCCTCTGTTGATGGTCAACCAAATAATCAAGACAAATAAAATTCTTGAAATAATATATGATGACCTTATACCATTCTTGTTCGATATGATGGTCAACCAAATAATCAAGACAAATTAAATTCTTGAAATAATATATGATGACCTTATACCATTCTTGTTCGATATTTGGGTTGTCATTATTTTCTTCTACACAATTCACCGAAGCCTCTTTCTCTATAGAAGTTGTGCAAGTCCTTGCCCTTTTACAATTTTGACGAGTTTAATCTCCAAATCATACTCTTGAATCCGTGAAATCCAATTTCCTCGTATACCTATACCATCAGATTGGGATAACACATCTTTTACTGCTCGATATGGTACATAATCCTTGATTTTGGAGAAACCAATATAAGTCCTGCATGCTTGAAAGCTTTTGACCAACGCATATGCTTGTATTTTGGTGGTAGTGTATTTCAATTCTGCATCTCTAAGGTTTTTACTCATGAAAGCTATGGGTTGCTTGTGATTTTCATTGTTCCTATGTAATAAAACTGCTTCGAGTGTATCTTCTGAAGCATATGAATAAATCATGAACTCCTTGTTATAATCAGGGCATGCAGAAACAGGGGAAGTTGATATGGCGTTCTTCAATTTTGAGAATGAAATGTCACACTTCTTATCCCACAAACTTCACATTTTTCTTCACCAAGGCATTTAAAGGCTTGGCTAATTTTACTAAGTTCAGAATGAATCGTCGCACAAAATTGATTTTTCCAATGAAAGATTGGAGAGATGGAATATCATGGGGAGGAGGAATGGCGCTGATAGCCTACACTCATTTTGGGTCAATTCGGATTCCATCTTTTGACACAATATGTCCTAGTAACTTCCCCTCATCAATCCCAAAATTTGATTTCTTTGGATTTAAAGAGATTCCAAATTTACGACATCTATCGAAAATCTTCCTCAAATGCTTCACATGGTCGTCCCTTTCCTTGGAAAAAACCGTCAAATCATCTTGATAGATCGCAATGATCTTGCCAATGAAATCACTAAACGCTTGATTCATAGCCCTTTGAAAGGTGGAACCCACATTTAGTAATCCAAATGGCATTCGTATATATTCATAGGTTCCCCAAGGAGTGGTAAATGTTGTTTTTCCTCTGTCTTCCTTTCTAATTTGGACTTGGTTGTACCCCAAAAAACCATCTAACATAGACAACATCCTAGCCCCTGTGACACTTTGCAACAAATTTTCCATATTGCGTAAAGGATAATTAGCTTTGAGAGAAGCTTGGTTTAAATTTCTGAATTCTATGCATATTCTAATCTCACTGCTTTTCTTTCTTACTATCACAAAATTTGATACCTAGGTTGTGTGCCTCACAGGACAAATGATTCTGGCAGCTAACATTTTTTCAAGTTCCTTTTTTTAATTAGGGGAGCCAGTTTAGGATTTACATTGTGAAGCTTTTTCCTATAAGGTTTGGATCCTTCTTTCAAAGGAATAGTATGCTCTATGATAGACGGATCATAAGTCTTTAAGTCATCATAAGTCTAGGCAAAAACATCCTTATACTCCTGAATCAGGTTTTCAATCTCTCTTCGCTCTTTGGGGGAAGCGTTGTTTTCGATCTTAACCATTTTTGGGGAAACAAAAGTTCCTATGTTTATCTCAATGACCTCATCAATAGGCTCAATCCTTCTTCCCTTGTACTCGTCATGCCTATTAAAATTCTTCTGTAAAGGTATAGACAATTCGATGGCATCTATATCACATAGTGATTGATTCTGCATTTGGTCTTCTAAAGTGATAGTGTTATCTTGAGGAAAATTAATACAATGCAAGAAATGGATTATCTGAGCATCGTTATCAAAAACTTGCAAGTGATCTTGATTATTAGGATCAGATGGCCTAAAGAGAACTTCTACCTTGCATTTCTTTTCTTTTAGGTATTCAGGAATTTCAAAAGTGCACGCAATTACAGATAAGGCATCAGCAAGTATTGTTTCCTCTCGAGGGACTACTCTAATTGAAAAAGCATCAAACATCTCTATGGCATCCCATATTGCATTTTGGTAACTACGTAGTCTATCGTTCTTAGTTACAAACTGATTTTTTACCTGAGAGACTTCTAAGTCTGAATCATCGATTATGCTTCAAAGCTTGATCTTCATGTCTCTAGCCAGTTCTAGGCCTAAAAGCAGAGCTTCATATTCAGCCACATTGTTGGTGCAATCAAATTCCATTTGGAAGAAATGCAAGGTTTCGTCTCCTGCAGGTGAAACCAGGATAATGCCAGCCAATGTTTAAAAAGTTGGCCTCAGCAAAAAGTTGGCGAGGGTCCTGAATACAATCGACAACATTGGAAAAAATAGAAAATACATTCATTTTTTTTAGAATTTTAAACATATAAAGCAACATAAACATAAGAAAAACATATTAGAACATAAATATGAAGAAAGCACTGATATATATCATCATCATGTAGTCATGCCAAATAAAAAACAATACATCAAAGTTGATATTGAAAGTCTGAAACATCATAGTTGTCCAATCAAGAACTCAAAAGTGTATAAAGTTTAAATAATACAAAATGACATCACACATATAAATGTATTTGAGGAAAACTAGCATCTAGCTATCTAATATCAATGCCCTCTTCCCCTTTTACGGGGATATATCATGGGTCTTTTGTTGGGCCTGCCCCTAGCACTAGAAGTAGCAGTAAAAGGCCCTGAGCCTGCATCTAATATTGGACGCTGAGTGATGGATGGAGGACTAGATGTATCAAGCGGTGCAGAAGGTGATGGCGATGCTAGCACATCACCCTCCATGGTGCCTCCAACCACCACCTCCTCCTCCTCCTCCACTTGCCCCTCCTTTAGCCATGCAGGTGACTCCTCTGTGATAGGAGTCTCAATCTCCACCCTCCACTTAGACAATATATTAATATTTTCCAAGGAGATGGCATTTGCATCTGGTTCTTTCTGTATTTGTGCCATCCACAAGCGGAGGTTGTAATGGACATACACCAAGTCATTGAGACGTGTGAACTCCAAACTGTAAGAGGGTAATAAAAAACATTTAGAGTCTAGAGGGTAATAAATTAATAAATTATAATATCTTAGAGGATCGTAGATTCATAAATTGCATTAAACATTTAAATGCAATTGCTTTGTTCAAACTCTAAGTTCTAAGTTTCTAACCTTCTGCGTCTCTTTGCATGTAGTTTTTCAAATACACTCCAATTCTGCTCACATCCCGAAGCTGTATAGGTTTGGCTAAGGATTCTGATGGCAAATTTCTGTAAATTTGGTGTACTCACACAATAGGTTCACCACCAAGTGAAAACTTAAAACGGTCTAATAAGTTAATAACTTACTTGGCACGAACTCGGTCCTGTCACGAATAGCATCAACAAAGCTGAATACTCCAGTACCATCCCAATACACCTCTATCTCGTGATTGACTGCATTGCGAGTGTCATAATCAGGTTTCATCCTCTGAATACAAGTGAGAAGCCCTTCCAAAATCTCAAAATCAAAATCGAAATTGCATTTGTAGGCAAATGTGGGGTTGAGGAAGAGTCCTGCTGCATGAATGGGTCGATGAAGCATCCCAGTCCATTGAGTATCAATCAACTCCCATAACATGTGCCTGTCATGCCCTGGGGCACCCTTTCCCACATAGAAAGTCTGAATGGTCTCATCGGTCCTATCCATGGCCTCATATAAATAGCCCATTGCAGGCTTATCACCATCAACAAGTCGTAGAACCCTCACTAAAGGTTCACTAATCGAGCACACTTCCTCCATTCATTCCCAGAAGGCGTCAGTGTACACCAGCTTGGCAATGGTTTTCCCATCCTCTCTCCTACTGTAAGCACAATCATGCCACTCATCACAAACAAACATTTGCTTCAACTCAAACTGACATTGAAGCAAAGACTCAAGAGTAATAAATGTGGTGGCAAAACGCGTGATTGTAGGAGGCTTCAACTCCTTGTTTTTGGTGTGCCTCCTTATGAGACCAAGAACAAAACCATGGTTGTAAATGAACTTGGGGATGGCCCTAGCTTGATCAATCACCACCTTGATAAAAGGGAATTTTCCCCATATCCTCCAACATCAAATCAATGCAATGAGCTGCGCATGGAGTCCAAAACAAAGAGGGGTACCTATCCATAAGCATCCTGCCAGCAACCACATAATTAGCTGCATTATCTGTACTAACTTGCACAACATTGTGCACCCCAATATCCTAGATGAACCCATCCATTAACTCGCATAAAAGTGCTGCATCTTTTACATGTGCCGATGCATCAATTGATTTTGCAAACATGGTACCTCTAGGACAATGTACCAAGAAGTTGATAAGGCTTCTACCCTTATCCATCTATCCACCCATCTGACATGACTGTGCATCCAGTGCTCTCCCATGACTGCCTAAACTCTGCCAACCTAGCATCGATGTCCATCTTTTCTGCTTGAAAGTTTGGTCCCCGCAACTCCTCAAAGGTGGCACTTTTATAGCCTGGGCCAACTACTGCAATGGCATCACACATCAGCTACCAAAATGGATTGTTTTTAACAATGCTGAGAGGTATCTGACTCCAGTAAAGACACCTTCCCATTACCCTATCCGCTTCTACCTTTTCCGATTTCTTTATAATTGACTTGATAGAAGGTTATGATCTTGGTCCAACATAATGGGATGTGAGCTCCGCCCTCCTAAGAGGTGAAGCTGTGGAGCCCCTCCCACTACCCTCACTGATAATGGTAGATAGAGATGCATCTACATTTCTTGCTTAGCCAAAAGCTGCAAGCTCAGTTCTGTTTGCAACGATCTCATCCTTTTTTTTCATTTTTTCATGGATGGCGTCATGGGCAGATCTCATGATTTCTGGGGTCACTGCAGTACAAAGGCCAACATCATGGCCAGGTAGTTTGGCTAGATGGTATTTCAACCTGTTAACCCCTCCTGACATGTGATGCCCACATAATTTGCAACTCAAATTTTGCCTATTGATGCCATCATCGGGCTCACCATACTGCCAAAATGGGTCCAATATCTTTGGCATTTTTGCAATTGGAATGCTTCAACTCAAATGCAACCCTAGGGCACAAAAACAAAAAAAAATTACATTGAACTCCATTGGAAAAAAATCGCAACATTCTAGCTTAAAAAATCAGAGCTCTAAATTTGGATTTTAAGCCATGAAAGATAAGAAGAAGAGGGTGGCTAAGAATTAAAAAAACAAGCATGCTATTTTCCATTCTAATTTTTTAAAACCCCCATTTACATTGGGACTGTTTTTCATTTTTTTGGGCATGTAAATCAATGGCAAAATAGTAAAAACAAATAGCAAAGAAATATGCAAAGAAATAGTCAAAGAAATATGCAAGAAATCTTTCAAACAGTCCATGGAAAAGATAGAAAAACAATGGGATAAAATGCACATACCTTGAACACTTGCTCCACAAAAATTCTTGGTTGAGATGCTAAATGGTGTTTGAAAGCCTCCAAAGGTGTTAGTGGTCTCCTCAAGCCCTTCTCCACTTCCAACAAACTCATTTGCCAAATGACATAAAAAAACCATGTTTTTTCTTTTGTAAGCCGCGGATTGGTTGCCTGGGTGACTTTTTCCTTCGACCCGCGCGATTTCGTCAAAAAGCGCGATTTTTACTAAAAAGTCGCGACTTAGCGATAAAAAATCGCAACTTTTGCTCATCGAAATATAGGCTTGGAGCAAAAGTCGCGACTTTTGTGATTTCTCACAAGAAATCGGCGAGGTTTTCATCATTCATGCCAGCTACCGCACCATGTCTAGACTTAGTACCGTCGAAATGCATTTTCCAAATGTTACTTGGAGGGAAAAGATGTGGTCTAGCTTCTTCCCAATAATTTGCTAATACCGTAAATTTCCAACATTAGTGACATGTATAGCATCATTAAACAAATGGTCCGGAGTTTCTACATGCTCCATCATGGGTGGCTCATTCATTAATTTGATCAAGGCGGTCTCATTAATAGGGACTGTTGCGTACGTAAGATCTAGTTGAATGCTACCTCCTAATTTCGTTGCCCATTCTCTAGAAAGGAGCATGCCCCAAACATCAGGAATATCAATGACCAAGACATTCATAGTGATCTCAACATTTGGATAAGCTACCAATTTCTTCTTTAAATTTTCAATCACTCCCTTAGATTCTACAGGTTGTGAATCCATGCCACAAACATTTCCAAATTGTCGGATTGTGGTTAACTCAAGCTGGTTCATGACCTTCTATGGCATCACATTTACTTCAGCTCTAGAATCTAGCATGCAATTATGGAGGATCAACTGGTTTATTTCTAGGGCTACATAAAGAGGGGGATACTTGTCTCCTTTATCCATCACACTTTGGATCATGACAGGGGGATCCCTTGTTATTTTGGGCATTGGCTTTGGTATCCTTGTCTTAGGTTGAATTCCTAAACATCTTACAGCCTTGCTACTTATTGATGGCACTTTCAATAGCTCTTGTAGAGATACTGGCATACTTAGTTTATTTAGGAATGGAGACATATCGATATTCAACCCAAAGCAGTTTGTCTTTTCCTTCTTTTCCACTTTTAACCCTAAAAATTCCATGACTTGAGCTTTAACGAACGGGATTTTTACTCATTTCTTCAGCGATGTCGAGACCATCTGATTTGATAACTTACTTGCAAGGTCTATCTTTATTGGTTCTTGAGATACATTTTTTCCTTGGGGTTGATCTCTTTTCAGAATTTTAGCATTTGGAGGTGGTTTCCAGATATTTCCTTTGACAACAGTAGGTTTAGGATTTGGGGCAGCTATGATTTCTTTCTTAGGAGGTGCCACTACTTTCTTCATTTGACTATTTTTGCTATTGAGTGCTTCCTTTGATTTGATTAGGACTCTTTTCTTTTGTCAAAGGAGCGCCTTCATTGTGATGAGGCATGCTTCTAGTCATTGGTTTCCTAGGATTGGTAGACATATGATCATTTTTCTTCTAAACGGCTTTAGATTAAGATCGAGTGATGGCATAACCACTATTCCCAATTTCTTTCACCCTATGAGGTTTTGTATGCTTATGCGAAAATTGAGGACCGTCAAATTCTAAATAGTCTTCCTTACATTGCTGGGCCAAAAGTGCGAAGGCTTAAATCATTTCACTCATTGCAATTGTGAATTTTTCAAGAAGTACATAGTCAAAATCGAATTTTTTCATATATAGCCATATCTTTTGATAAGGGATTTCAAATGTTATACTCGTGGGTAGGTCCCTCGGGGGAGTCATGTTGTGGAGTCGCCAGGTGAACGAATTGTCGTGTTCACCGAAATGAAATGTTGTTAGAGAGATAGAAACAAAACAATGATTGTACATAATTAAGTAATTTGAAAATGCAACCACTGGGTTTAACACCGGATGTGATATGAATGAATATAAGTAGTAAAACCATTCATAGATATCGGAGGTATGTAAGATGAACCAAGGTAAGCCTCTACCTCCCCGGCAACAGTGCCAAAAATCTCATCACAGATCTTGTAGTTTCCCCGATATAGAAATCCAATACAAGATGGCAGAGGGGCCGGGAAACCAAAGCACTGGCCTACGGAAATCCCAACCCCCAAAAGATGGATGGTTGTCACGTCATTTGACACTTCCTTCGCTTTATGCCACTGAATTCCCAAGTGACAATGGTGGTGCCTGATCACATCCTGAAAGGAGAGATCTACAACTAATCACCAGAGCAAGCCAAGAAATGTGAATATGTAAGGTGAGAGCTAGAAACCCTAGATTTAAGGGATAAGCCACAAGTTTAATGATTATTCAAGTACGGGTGCTTAAGGATTATAGAAGAGTTACTCGAATAAAATGGATCAGTGACTCAAAATGGTTCAAAACAAATCTAGGGTTGGGTGTGTTTGTACAAATGTTCAAACCTGAGACCCTGGGGGGAAATTAATCAAGAATGTGGAAAGTTCCCAAGACGAGGTTGATATAGTGAAATTAGGCCTTTAACACACCTACTTGGATGTAAGATTCGACAATAAAGCAAAATCTAAGCCAAAACCAGAAAGAGAGGCAAAAGGAATTGGTAGCCAAATAGAGAGGGGTGCCTTATCTCCTAGAGATCAGTGCTTGAGAGTGGGAAAATGGAGCCTGTGGTTGACGCCTAGGAGGGAGAGGGAGAGGAGGTTTTGAAAGATGGCCGGCAAAACCCAGTTCGTTGAATTTGCATATTCCCAATGCAAATTGATCCGATGATTTTTCCTAAGTCTAAACAAGGGTTTTTCAATAAAAGCAATGATGGGCAATGCATACTGAAATTAAAAGAGGGAGAATTTACCTGTGAGACATACCTGGATCTTGTAGATGACCTCAAAAGTGATGAAGAACACTGCTTTCTTGATCAAATGAGCATTTCCGGAGAGGATCTCTATGTTGTTGAGCTTCAACCAATCACCCTAGCGTCCCCTTCAACCAGCCAAGCCAGAGAAAATAAAATGGTAAGATAGATGAACGAGTTCTATGGAATAAGGAAAGGACGAGGAGTAAAAATTCGTAGAGAAAGAGATACTCCCTGAACCAAACACCGAAGAGCTGGGGCAATGGTGAATTTCCCGACAGACACACCCTCTTCTCTCGTGCACCTCTTTCCTTGCAGATAACATGGGTAAAGGAAAAAAAACGCAAGATCTATTCCGAAGCAAACTCAGTTTAGAAGAGCAGCAATGCCAATCATCAAATCATCAACTCATTTACAAAAAATCAGAAAGTAATCCCAAGCAAATCTCTTTATTCAAATTCCAGTGCCAGAGCTCATGAAATACAATGGGGGGGGGGCACCTCTCTTAAATAGATGGAGAGTGTGCCCACATTCTAACTAACAATCATTCGACAGTCAAGATTAAGATATCTTCGACGATGGAGATCAACAATACAAAGCTCAATACATGGATCAAATGACCAAGTCAAAAGAGGGGGCGCACTTTGCTCAAGGACGCCTCTCTAGAGTGAAAGTCACATTATAACATAAGATCTGGCATGACAATACATAGGAGGGGGTCACTAGGGGCTTAATTCACCCTAGGCCCCTTAACAACTTCAAATCATATGATATAACAATGAAAGACATCATTAGCCAAGTAGAGGGGGTGCCCCTTATGGGGCTTTCTTCACTAAATGAGCCAAAATAAACTAATCCGGACAACTGCTGACAAAAAAAACTGTTGAAGGACTGTCCGAGGTGCTAAGACACATCATCTGCCAAAATTCCAAGCCATTTCCTTGACCTAGGAGGCCAAATCAATTTTTCCAATGAAGTTCCTAGTTCATTTTTTGTTGGTACAACCTCTGGAAAATGATAAAATCACCATAACTCTGTCCAGGATGAGAATTGGGGAAAACTGTCTGCTCTAGATGATCTAGAGACACAGAAGAACACTGTACTTCTCTAGGAGGACCAAACATACTGCCACCTGTGATTAAATTTGATCATTTGGCCAATAATAAAGTGATAATAATCACTTGTTAGGAGAACTGGGGCTAATTTCTCAAAACTGAAACCGCAGTATTGGTCCAAGACATGTTTGGAACAAATATAGACCATGTTGTTTTCTGAGTCACTGCATTGGGAACCATGCTTGACTTGGTCATATTGGGTTGACCCGATCAAAGTACCCAAATTGAAAGTGAGATACTGTATCCATGTGATCCTGTAAGAATCAAGGGTAAGAAATGCTCCACTGGTGTATACCAAAACCAAGCTTAAGTCAAGTTATTCATAATCGTGGTGACAATAATAATAATAAGTAAAATACACCTATGCTTCTGAAAAACCTTGGGAGCTTCTAGAAGTCTGCTTGTTCATGCCATACTTACAAAGTGTAAACAATGTGCTATTGCTGGGTGAGAATGGAAAACAAAGGCTAAGGCAAAGGGTAATGACCTTTGACTGTTTTTTACTTTGTGATCTTTCTGAATGACGACCAATATACTCAACCAAAGTGACATATACATGACAGATAGCAATAGGGGATGGCGGTGTCTCACAATTGGATAAAATACTTGGGCTTGTTCCCTTCAGAATCTAGCAAGTTTTCCTTTGCACTAATTTGCAATACAGGTCAACCTTCAAAGGCAGGTGCCCTGGAAGCCTTCTAGGCTCCAACACTCATTAGGAAAGTTTTGAGGTCTAAAATGGGCCTCATAAGGGAAATAATAAAATAATAGTTATAATAATAAAACGGAAGTTCTAAATTTTGGAGGTGAAAAAGAAAAATGACTTTTTCTTATCGTATTCTTGGCATATATCTTTATCGGTTTACCCAACTTTCGAGTTTGGGAACTCGTTGGATGCGGAATTTAATTACGCATCCAATGAGTCCCCAGATTCGAAATTTTGGTGAACTGATAACGAGATATGTCAAAAATATGATAAAAAAAAACAATTTTTCTTTTTCCCTCCATTTGTTTTTACAAATTTTACCTTTATGGTTGACATCACCATCTTGAATCCGATTGGTTCTTATAAAGTGAATTTTAATGGTACAATTTTGTTTTGAGGCCCATTTTTTACCTCAAAAGTCCCCTAATGGACAAAGAGACAACCTTTGGAGGTTAGTCTCACCCCGTGGGGGAAAATTATCCTAACACAATACAAAGAGTGAGTCCTCATCCTTTGACCGTCAACCTTTTATCAATGCATTTCACATTTCACATAAGATAGTAGTCAACCTACAAGAGAAGGTGCCTTAGAAAGCCTTCTGAGCACTAATAAATGACTAAGGTCTAGACCTGCTGCCAGTGAGCAGTCCATAGCCCCAACGGGTTTGCCTCTCCCTGCTGCCCCTATGGAGAGCAGATGAGCCTTACATTATACAAAGAATGAGTGCTCAACCCTGTGGCCACTGACTACCTTTTTAAAACATTTATACTTTTGCATCCTTTTAGCTTTTATGCGTTTGGATGTCAGCAACACTGTTTGGTGGAGTACTTGTTTTGAGGACTAAAAAAGAACTTACCAGTGAACCCAGCCACACTGGCCAAGCCACATACTTTATAGCCAAAGACACATAACAACATGAAGTCTATCATGTACAAGGGTCAAGATGGGGAAAAGATCTTCAATCTCACAAGTCTCAAACAGTTTAAGTCATGGGATGAAACTCATAAATGGATGAATTGGATGTACGGGGATAGGTGACACATGGAACCAACAAAGCACTAATGTTTACTCTTTGTACAAGCATGGCATGAGAAACAGTCTTAACATCAAGTCCCTTGATTAATCATACCACAAGTTCAGGCATTAGTACATATAAGCATAGGTCACCTTAATCATCCTAACATGAAAAGCATAGGTGTTTGACATACATCATAGAGAAAAACTAAACCAAAGAAGCATATACTTGATCTCACCATATATACTTGCTCCAACTGATAGGGCCCCTCTGTATTGTGTGTACCAACTGTGATTTGCTGCTTTGTTGAAATGAACTAGGTCATCACCAAAAGCATCTCAATGGACTCATGAATCTTAGTGCTTGCAAGGAAAATCTGATGAAGAAGGATCTGGAATGGCTGAAGCTGTAATGATCCATGCTAGTACCCCATCTTAAAAGTAGCTTGAAATAGAACAAGAGATAAGTCAATATGCTGCATCATGGTAGCCCAACTGCAAATGTAAATGTGATAACAAAGACAATGTTATCATGCATAAAATCCCTAACTTACCCTTACCTTGGATGTCTCTAACAGTGCAAGATAAGAGAGCCATAGATCTTACCACAAAAGAAGAAGAAAAGAAAAGAGAGTATCCCTTCCAAGAGTCCTTTCCCTTAAATAGGCCTTGCAAGATAATGAAGAAGCCTTCAAACACCAAAAATCACCACACGAAACCTTAGGTTGTTCAAGAAGAAGGGTGCGTTTTGCTTTTGCTCAAGTAGACAAGAAGAAAAAGATAAATAATCTTATTCAATCCCATGATCTTGTGTTACAATTGGAGTGCCTTATTTATATCAATATGCGACAACTACAAGACATGCATTTTCAAAAAAGACACGTTGTTCCACTCATCTAAGCTGACCTACCTGAAATGTCTTAAAATGAATTTCTTAGGGTTTGTCACCCACAATCTAGGGACTAAACCTCATAAAACATAAAATAATGATAAAAGTAATGAAGTGATGCAACATGATGAAATGTTGAGGCTTAAAGGAGGATTTCATGCCCTACCTAACCCCAACATTGTGCTTTTTCCCTCAACTCCCCCCTTCTTTAGGTGGTATGGCCTCTTCAAGTTTGCAAAGAATGGGGTAGTACAAAGAAAATATAGGTCCAAGGGAGTATCCATGAGGTGTGCTAGGTGGGTATGACAACCTTTACACATGCAATCAAATTCTACATAGCATAAACATAAGTGTGGCTAGGAGACCCTAAGCCATGTGGCTTAATGGATTCATCTCAAGAAGCATCGAAGCACTGACCTAGGGCATAAATGCTCAACATGATGGGAGACTTTCGCCCTTCAAGGGGTAGTCAACAAAGCCACTTGTTATGGAGAGAAACTTACTATGGCTTGGGGGTACGACGGTCCACAACAGACAATATGACACCAAAAATCAATCTTTTCCAATATGCAAGAACAGTAAGCAAATCTAACACTAAGGGGCATCGAATCATACCTTATTCCGGACGGTTGAAGTAGATCCCCCCGTTGAGCTTTTCCAATGCAATTGCAATTATAATTTGCTCTCAACAACAACAAACAAAGCAAGCATGATATATATAAATGTGTTAGAGCTATCCTAGCATATATAATCAACCATGTATAAGCAATTAAATACATCTATGGATTCAATATTCATATTTAAAATGCACATGAATTGGACAGGGAAAGATATTTCTATTAATAAATCAGAGATACAATAGTGACAAACTCTGTCTGCACTTCTACAAACCAGAGAAACTGAGTCCTCCACCACTTCAATCCTCCATCTCTCGATAGGAAGCTCACAAAGCAAAGGAAAGCTTGGGAAGAACACTATGTGCTCCAAAAGACAATGAAATGCCGACTCAAGTATAAGCAAAGTTGAGGCAACAATGGACTATAGTTTTCTTGCTCTTCAATTTCTCCTCCTCCAATGTATTCAAGGGGTTCCTTATATAGCACTCCAAAGAGGTAATGGAGGGTCGTATTTGAGCATTCTCAAGGCATTTGGAAGGCCAAGAGTCAAGTTATTCGGACTCAAATGAGGAAAACTCCAAAAATATTTGTCACTTTGCACACATCCTGATGTACGCGGGTTTGAGGTCAAAAGCTGCGTATACACGCGGGTATTGCTTTAAAAGTCGTGTGTATGTATAAACAGGCAATTTTTGGGGATGACCTTGGAACATCAAAGCATAATGATAATATAAGTCCATGGGGTCCAAGGAGTCTGTAGAGGGACAGGAAAGGCCATAAATATGTGATCTACTTGGTGTGGTAAAATCAGCTATAACACCACTAAGCCAATACTCCTTGAAATGAAAGCCAAGAAGACCTGCCATGACCAAACCAAGGGTCTTTAGACCCACTAGACCAACACTTTTACATAAAACAAGCCCCAACTTGGCCTTCACAATAAAAATTACCCCCTCCTCTTTGGTACATCTGATATGGCACACTATGGAGGATCTGGAGGGTAACATGTCCCATGGATGGACTTGTCTATGAACAACTGCACAAAAAACCTGTCCAATCCTCAACCCCTTAGCAATAAAGACTTGTGACCATGTGCCCAGTCTGACTAGCATTCATGAACTGTCGCTACTGAATGATGGACTGATCAACCAGTCTCTCCTGTAATGTACCATGAACCATCCTACTGAATGCCGGATATGGATTTTGGGAACATTTGATTTTGGGTGCTGAGTCCTGACAGGGCCCATACAAAACTGTTGTGCTAGAGACTTGCTCACAACCTAGCACAAACCTGATATGCCTAAACCCTTTGTACCGAAACATTATATTTTGTTTGTTTTAATGGTAATGATTTTAGCAGACATCATTATCTTAAGTTCTTTGGGTGGATGTTAGAGGCCTTATGTTTTAGGTGGGTATGGGTACGAGTGTTTTATTTCCTTTCAGCTTCCTTCCTGTATTGATCTAAATGTTGGCAGTCTGACCATCCATTTGAAATGATCTTTAAATATATAGGGTGTATTACATCTTATACGAGTAATCTGAAGATGTTGCTAATTTTGTTATCTGTTATATCAAACGGTTATGCTATCTAGTTGCACCCCTTTGTTCTTCTATGTAAGAAAATTACTCTGATGTATTCGATTAATTTTATAGGTTGCAAAGCTGGCATGTAGCTCTTCTTGCTTAAGTAGGGAGGCGTGACCTGTGTGGTCGCTCTTTGGCTCTTTGGTGTATATTTCTTGATGTATTGTTTATTGTTTAGTCATGAAACATGATGCATTTTCTCAGTGGCAGGTACTGTAACTAAGTGGCAACATGTCCAACATGCAACAAATGCTTCCAGTGAGTGTTTGTCTCAGTCATTTGTTCCGATATTCCCTTCAGAGGTCTGTACACGTTCCAGATAGATTCACTGCAGCAACCGGTGTGCAAGTTAATGGAATGCTTACTTCACAAAGTACTGTACAGAACTTTGAGGCTTACGCTTTATCCTTACAACTGCCTTTTACAGGCATGCCAGGAAACCCCACACAATGTATGCAGAGAACTCAAGATACTGCCTCTTTTCTCTCTACAGTTTCAATTATGTGGAATAGAAAAGTTCAAGGGACACTAGGTTCAAGTACACAACCACCTTCTTCTATTTCAATGTTAGAGCATTCACTATCAGCCACTGCACCTTTGATGCAGCTGAAACACCAAATTAATAGTAGTGAAATTGCTGGTGTCGTTTACTTACCTGATGATGACTAAATTCATAATAATTTTATACCTAGTCTAGATCACAAGCGGTTCATTTTTCTGGAACCTAATATGTGATAAATACCTGTAATTGTTCTGCAATTGTATACATACCAATTGTGATTGCCAGATTGCTTTTGCAAAAGTTTCACCACCAATTTTGGCAGAGATTAAGCTCCCTCTGTCCAAGCTGTGATAGATGCACTATTTGAGTTGTATATATGAATTTTGACGAAGCTAATTAAGCAGTTTTGATACAAATTTGTCTGCTGCAGATTCATGTACTTTGGATAACCTCTCTATTCTTGCACAATTGAGCAATGCAAGGTTTCTCAATCTCTTTTCAAGGATTCCAGTATCATGGATGGTATGTAATGGCTTCCAATATAGTTCAGTGATAAAAGCTGCAACCATATTGTGTGATATAATGGACTCTTAGTAATGAAAACTGCACTGATATTTCTCAAAAGAAGTCTTTTAACAAATCAGTACAGAAACTGGTTTTGATATGTTGGTATCAGGCTTTGGATTCAAGTATTGTATATAAATTACATGAAAATCTCAATAAAACATAACTTGGGTTCATAGAAGAACTCTTATCAATTGTAACATGCAAGCATGTCTCAAGAGCACAACTGACAGAACTTTCTTGTTAATATAAGAAGTGTTGAAAATTTGACCTTTTGTATGTCTACTGTCTAAGGCACTTTCGTGTCCCCCAAAAACAATGCATGGTTTTTCTAGGGATCAGTTGCAAACTCAACTTGTTTCTAAACAATGGTATTTATCTTGCAGTGCTCATTCGATGGATAGAATCGTGATTATGGTTTTGAAATGGTATTCAAAATGTTTGTCATAGATGAACTAAATTCATAATAAAAGTTATGATAACAAGTGAACTAATCTAAGTTGTGTGTTCATTTTAAGTCTAGAGGCTATTGTTGTTCAAGTACTAATTTTATTGTAATTTGCAAACTTGTAAAATGCATTTAGGTAGAGTTTTTAATCGTATTGGAGAGGTATATTGTTGTAAATTTAAGTATGTCTTCTTTTCTAATCTTGTTATATTATTTTGGTATGTCGTCTTCTCGATTAGAGTTGTTGACACCACATTCTATATGATATTATTGTTGACCAGGGTTTTCAGACTCAGCTGACTCAAATCTAATTGGCTGAGTCCAACTGGTCGGGTTATTGACTCAACCAGAGGCCTATTCAATGATTGACTCAATTTAACTCGTCCGAATCAGACAGAATCAATGGTTGGTCCGAGCTCGAAGTTGAGTTGGACGCCTACCCACAGACGTAGTGAACAAGAAAAATAATAATAATAAATCCTATTTTGGATATTTTTCCCATTTACACCCAAGCCTACAGCACTTGAGATTGTTAATCAGAAGCTTTGGTTGGTGCCTCGTGTTTCTCACATTCTATGAGATTTCAAGTGGACCTTTTGGTGTTATATAATTCTATTAGCGCTGGGGTCCCATTCTAGATGCCTTGGGCAATCTCATTTTTCCGTTGATATGGAGCCTATCATCACTATTGAAATGGACACAATATTTCCCGAGAATAGAGGTGTGGATTTCTGCAACATTTAGCCCATCTGGTGGAAATGGCTTTGTGAAGTTCACCGCAATTGTTTGTATCAAATATACTGCACCCTTATATTTTTTTTCACCAAAAAAAATACTGCACCCTTATATTTTTTTACACCAAAAAAAAAATACTGCACCCTTATATGCAATATAGTTCACCAAACACCCATATTTCATATATAGAGCGGGCGAGAATGTCTTATGTATTTTTCTTTATGGGAGAATGGTTTAGATATATATATATATATATATATATATATATAATGTTCTATGTATTTTCTCTTTACAAGAGAATGGTTATAATCGCCGAAAGGAAGTCTCTTTAAAAGATATCAAAATTGGGAATTATGTACCTGTCTTATTTATTATTTGTAGATGATGCCGTATTATTTTGTTTAGAAAACTGTTTGTTACGAAAGCTAAAATGACTTATATACCTAAGCAACGAGGATGGAAGTGAATGCTTATGAGTTCTCAATGTTATTCAATGGCCTAGAAAAGGTCTTGGAAAGACAATATAGATATTTTTTTTTAGCATGTGTTGGGTTTTGCAATAGGATTTGATATCATAATTTCATCATATTAGCATCATATTTGCATGGTACATAAGATGTACAAAATGATTGAAAATTTGTGTTGCATTGTGTTGTTCTATATCATTATTGCATCATTTATATCACTATAATTAGTCATACATTAAGTACATCTTGTTGTATCAAAGTAATGTTTCATTTACAAAGATGTAGTTTCTTGATATTGTATTTGATAAAAAAACATGTTAAGAAATTGTCATATTTGCACATAATTTGATCCCAGTGTTTTAGGGAGTTTCAATTGATGATTGACAAGAATATAGTTTGGAGAACCTTATGTAAGGAATCTTAAAGTGATTTTGAAGAGAGTGATAGAACATTATTGGAGGAATCATAAAGTAAATGTCAAGGGAATGATATAGAACAAGAGATTACAAACATATATTTATGTACTTAGACAATTATACATCCTCCCTGAAACACGTCTCTTCTTTTCAAAATTTAGGCTAATACACTACATTGAAGAGAAAAACTCACCACCATTCAAGCTAGTGCTAAGTACATAGTGTTATATACCCACCTAGTTTAGATTCATGTTAAAAAATTATTCTCTATCAAATTATTTGATTTTGGTAGGCTTTGCTAACACATATTCAATGACATATCTAGGGACAAAGACTTAATTTTTCTTGTGTTTATTATCACCCTTGGATTTATCATTGCATGTCTTGTCATAATCCCCTCTTCCTTTTGTTTTCTCCAACATCCTTATCCCCAACACCACCACCTTTTTTTCTCCTCCCCTCTTTCTTGCCCGCATCTTCCTTTGTTCCCTTTCTAATCGTCTCCATCATTATTATGTGGGATGATGTCCATATAATTCTTGGTCTTCTATGGAGATATAATGGTTTGTAGTTTTTACTATTATTAATTAATAGATGGATCGAAGGTAAGGGTTAGAGTGAGCTATACATTTTTTTTTACTTTGAGGGGAGCTGTAGAATTTGGAAGCCAAGCCATGAAAGGCTTTCTTTTGCTTGTAGTTTGTATATTGTAGATTAGAAATCATGTTGGCTATAGTTATGCGAGCTCTCTAGTTAGTTTGTGGATGGTGGCTTCAAGTTTGCAAGTGCTCTGTGTGAATATTTAACGGTGTATATGTGGTGGATGTTAGTTCATGACATCTACAAGTTGAAACTCGAAAGACACAAATTCTTGGTAAGAATGGCAGAAAACGTTTTTTGCTTTTTCAGCTGTAAGAGCCTTACTATAGTTCTGTAAAGAGTCTTGCATTCTCCATGTATTGCTCCTTTTTACGTGAGAGTCATGTAGAGCATTACAAATTGCCAGCCAGTTTGTTGCAGTAAATTGTATTGTAAAGTTTGAAGACTCAACTGTTGCAGCTAATAGACAGTACTGAGCTTGCAGAGACTGCATCATAAAATGATTGTAAATACTGTGCAAAGACTATTGCATATTATTGCTCGCATTGGCATTCTGAAGAAAAATTGCAGATTTGAAACTAGTTTGGATTCAAGCAGGTGAGCAATGACTCCAAAAGAAGAAATTGCAAAAGCTCCATGTTTCTAAAACTCAGGTATATAGCACATTCACCAATTCAACATTTAAAAGTGTAACTTGCAACTGTTACTTGTTTGTAAGTTTTAGTGTATGTTTGGTAGTGTGTTTTTTTAGGGATCAAGGATGAAGAAAAAAGTTGAATTGCATTGTATAAGGATGTATTTTTGGCTGAGAGGGACGCCCCTCATCTTTTGAGTTTTGAATCTGGTGAGCCTTATTTGTAAAGGGAGGAGCTGCAAGAAGCCCTATGAACTCTATGTAAATGAAGCATAAATCATCTTGTAAATGAATTATTTTACTTTTCCTAGTGTTCTCTTCTTGAACCTAACCTTCCTCAAGTAAGTCAAAAGAAGCGAGCCAGCCACAATCAGTTTGGAAGCCATATTCAATGATATAGCCACACAGACAGAAGAGACCATGAGAAATAGGGAATGAAGAACATGAGAAATAAGTGAGAGAGATCAAGCCAGCCGAAGTAAGTGAGAATGTTAAGGGCTATGTTCCACTGAGGTCGAGTTGTTGGTCATCCTAAAACCTCCTGTTTTGGAGAGCACATTCTATTAGCAGAAGCTTGCATTGAAACACTTTTAGGTGAGGGTAATTAAGAAGTTGGAATATTTCTCATTAATAAAATATAAGTGAAATTATATTAACAAACACTTTTTATTAATTAAACATGGTGAAAGGTAAACACCACACAATAATGTCTACATATATACAAATTTAAAATTTCAAAAACATAAAAATGTATGTTTAATAACGTTGGAAAGACTTAAAATAACTAACATTTATTTTAATTATGAAAATAAAACACTATAAAAATAAAAAGTAAGTCAAGATGCATCTTTATATTCAATCAATTCTAAACATTTAAAAATTTCAAAAATGATAAGCTTTAATAATATTTAATAAATGTGGCATAAAATTATTATTTTATATTATCTTATATTAAAATATAGTTGTTTAATTAAATTTATTTATTTAAAATTTTATTATATTGGAGAATTTATCCTCATCTTTCAATGTTCATATGAAAAGATTTAACTTTGAAGAAGGCTTCTCTAAATGTAACAAACCTAAATTCCTCATTTTTACTTAGGAAAAAGGGGCATAAAATGTTTCTCAACTATCAACCAATTAAGTTAGGTTCATTTTTTTACATGACCGTATCGGAGAATATAGCTTAGACTTGGTCTCTTGAAAAATATATTGTTGATGAACTAGAGAACAATGTGGCAGAATAAGACCATCATCCACGAAATCCATTACAATTATTTTTTGTCATATTGTCTACTATTGATTATTATTATTCTTGATGTTGTTGGTTTAAGATGCTATAGCCTTAGAGTTTCAATATGAAATAATGGTTTGATATATCAAAAGAATTCCAATGTGAAGTCTCTCAAGTGAGCGTACTTGTAATGGGGTTTGTGTGTTTGATAAGAAGAGATTTTGTGAATAATGGGGGTTGTGTGTTTTTGCACTGTAAACTAGTTTAGTCTAGTTGCATAGACTATGGACTTTCACATTGCATTTAGAGAGACTAATGAGTTTAGTGTTGCATGGATTCTATTGAGTTAAGTTAGCTGATATTTGAAGCCATTTTCAGGCCCGCAGCATGAAGGAGGAGTAAAGGGGCATTTCTAAATACCTCTTGTTTGGTTCTTGGCATGTTCTTCACCTCAAGTTGCAATAAGAAGCATTGTTGTTGTAATTTGAGTACGTTATGGGCGCAAACATGAATCCATTTGTCAAATATGATCTTTCCTGAAAAGTTTATGGATCATTTCTTTTGCATGAACAACAATAAATAAATTCTAGGCATGTTTGTTTGCATATTTTTTTGTGGAGTAGTAGTAAATAGGCAAGTAACCCCATCCTTTTTGAAGTCTGGGCATGGGACAACCCTGAAAATGAATTTTTAGGCACATTGTGTAGCAGTGGCATTAATTGGGCAGTTCTTTGGATCAAACTAATTGGAAGGCTATTATGGGCGGAGATCAATAGATTTCCTACAAAAAAAACTCTTACTCATAGCTAGTCGTAAAGTTGTTGGCAATGTCGAGGACATTGCCACCACGTGGCTCTTGTTTTGTTTAGTAAATTGTTTGTTTAGGTAGCTAAAATGACTTATATACCTAAGCAACGAGGATGGAAGTGAATGCTTACAAGTTCTCAATATTATTCAATGGCCTAGAAGAGGTCGTGTAAAGACAATTTAGATATTGTTTTTACCATGTGTCAGGTTTTACAATAGGATTTAACATCATAGTTTCATCATATTTGCATGGTACATAAGATGTACAAAATGGTTGAAAATTTGTGGTGTTCTATATCAATATTGCATCATTTGTATCACTATAATTAGTCACACATTAAGTGCAGCGTGTTGCATCAAAGTAATGTCTTATTTACAAATACGTAGTTTCTTGATATTTTATTTGATAAAAAAAACATGTTAAGAAATTGTCATATTTCACACAATTTTGATCCTAGTGTTTTAGGGAATTTTCACTGATGATTGACAAGAATGTAGTTGGGAGAACCTTATGTGAGGAATCTTAAAGTTATTATGAAGGGAGTGATAGACCATTATTGGAGGAATCATAAGGTAAATGTCAAGGGAATGGCATAGAACAAGAGATTACAAACATATATTATGTATTTAGACAATTATACATCCTCCCTAAAACATGCCTCTTCTTTTCAATATTTAGACCTATACACTACATTGAAGAGAAAAACTCACCACCATTTAAGCTAGTGCTAAGTACCTAGTGTTGTTATATACCCACCTAGTTTAGATTCATGTTAAAAAATTCTTCTCTATCAAATTATTTGATTTCGGTAGGCTTGATAAGGCTTATCATATCAAATGACATATCTAGGAATAGAGACTTCATTTTTCTCATCTTTATTATCACCCTTGGATTTATCATAGCATGTGTTATCATAATCCCGTCTTCCTTATTGTTTTCTCCAACATCCTTATCCCCACACCACCACCTTTTTTCTCCTCCCTTTTACTATTATTGATTAATAAGATGGATCGAAGGTAAGGATTAGAGTGAGCTATACATTATTTGTTTTACTTTGAGGGGAGTTGTAGAATTTAAAAGCCAAGTGATGAAAGGCTTTCTTTTTCTTGTAGTTTGTATATTGTAGATTAGAAATCGTGTTGGATATACTTATGGAAGCTCTATCTTAGATGTGAGTCGTTGTGCTAAGCTGATTCACTCCTTTCGTGTTTGTTATTCATGCTACTAAATGTGTTCATTGGAATCATTTTTTTACTTTTTCAATGCTCCAAAACAACACCATGAATCGGGACTTTAGAAGAAATTCATATCTATTATATAGGCCAAGTAGCTTTAATTTATCTAGATATAAGGTCAATGAGGTAGTTGACTTTGAAACCTAGGGGGAAGAAGATAAACTAACATATAATGTGCTTCTAGAAGAAGGGAAAACAAAGGTGAAAATGGAAGAAGGAAATTGAAAGTGGAGATATGATGAATTGTAGTTTAATTATAATTAATGAATAGATGGATTGAATGGAACAATTAGAGGGAGTTATGCAATATTTTTGGCTTTTGGTTGACCACGAAGGGAGTTCTGAGATCTATAATCCAAGCCAATAAAGGTTTTTATTTTTGTGTGATTTGTATATTGCAGAGTAGAATTCATGTCGAGGAAAAATTATTATGGAAGCTCAAGTTGAAGACAATTGTATGTAATTGTAAATCATATTAGTTGCTTTCATCTTACTAATTGTGTTTATCCTTTTTTGTGGGATGATTTCCATATAAATTTTGTGTGTGGAGATATTTCACCAATGTATTGGGATCTATCAATGTTTCATGGGCAGTTACCTTATGATTCTCTGCATTAGACTTTATAAAGTGCAAACTTGTTCTGTAAATCAATGGCAATATAGTCATTTGTAGTGTTCCTTAATTATTTGTGTTTTTCAAGGTGCTTTCATGCTTTGTTTGTGTTATGAGAACTTTAAAATGTTTTTTAATTAATAAAAATGACATGTTTGAATTAACAATAATTTACTATAATTAAAATTATTGAATAATATTAAATTAGACAAGCCTTAAAATCATTTATTAATATTATTTTTAGTTAATAATAATTTATTATATTTATAATAATTTGTTATTATTAAGGATTATTTGATAATTAATATAATTTAGTATAATTAATTATAAAATTTATAATTAATAGTGATAATAGTAATGTTTGATTACTAGTTTGGTGCGCTAGCTCAAGTGGTTCAATTTTGTGAGATGCAAGTAGGAGGTCACAGTCAAGTTCCCATGTTGGATATATATATGAATGTTGAGGGCCTCACTCTATCGGGTTAGGTTCTGTAATCACCATCCATAAATCATGGGAAGTACTCAAAGGGTTTTCTGTGAGCTGCTCCTTATAAATAATAATAATAATAATATTAGTAGTAGTAGTATAGATGATAATTCACCACTAAGAGTATAAAGAATACTTGGAAAAATTATGCTCATAATTCTACTTGATCGTCTACATTTACTTCACCGGTTATATTTACATTATCTTCTTCTTGATCTAATGCAAGCATTGCATCTTGTACATTTTCAAAAACAAGTTTTCCCTTGGATGTACATGGAATAACAAATCACAATTTTTCTTATGAGACATCAAGATAGAAGAAAACGTGTTCACAGTGTTTTGGAAAGAACAAACGATTTGGGTTGAGATGCCAACATTTTTTCAAAAACAAGTTTTCCCTTGGATGTACATGGAATAACAAATCACAAATTTTCTTATGAGACATTAAGATAGAAGAAAACTTGTTCAGAGTGTTTGAAGTGGGAAATTCACCGCTGAAAACAATATTGACCGAGTAAAGATAAATATATATTAATAAAATTCCCAATAGCAATTTATTACATCAGAAATCCCGCATATATATGTTTTACAGATGAATATGACTTTTAATAAAGTCGTGCTTTTTCATGAATAATTACAATTTATTGTACGATTTTAGGTTTTAAACATTATTATATTTTTATTTATATATAGATAATTATATATATAACATTGCCCTCTTCTTTAAAGATGCTTTGTCCTCACAGCAAGGTAATGAGGAGTATTGTTGAATGAACTTCTTGGTTTCCTAGGAAGCGTCTTCTTCTGGACAATTCTTCCACTTAATAAGGTATTCTTTGATGATGCAAGAACATAGTCTTCTTTCTATGGTGTTGATGATGGCTTGTGGTTCTAATACATGTTTTCCTTCTTCATCCAAGGTAGGAAGTGTCGTCTGAGCAATTTGATGTTGACCCAATAATTTTTTAAGATTCGAGACATGAAAAACGTTGTGAATTCGACTCTTATCTGGTAACTTCAATTCGTATGCTACTGGGATAATCTTTCAAATAATTTGTTATGGCCCAAAAAAATTGGGAGATAATTTATTCTTTCCTTTTTTCCTAAGTGACAATTGCTTGTATGGATAAAGTCTTACAAATACCCAATCTGCTATTTCAAACTCTCTTTCTATTCTATGTTGATATGCTTGTTGTTTCATACAATTTTGTGCCATAGTTAATTTATCCTTGAGTACTTGTATTACTTTCTAATTTTCTTCAAGTTTACTTTTTATTGCATGTACTTTTGCATCACTTTGAACGAGTTCCTTCCATCTGGTAGGTGCATAACCATACAGTGCTTGAAAAGGTGTCATCTTGGCTGGCGTATGATAGGTGGAGTTATACCACCATTTTGCAAGATGTAACCAATGTAACCATATGTTCTGCTTGTCAACGACGAAAATATGAAGATAGGATTCCACACATTTGCTAACAACTTTTGTCTGACCATCTATTTGAGGATCATAGGTTGATCTCATGTTAAGAGTAATCCCAATTTGTTTGCAGAATTACTTCCAAAATTTTTCTCGCGAATTAGGCATCTCTGTCACTAATGATGATTTTCGGGAACCCATGAAATTTGTAAATGTTTTTACAGAATACTTTAGTGATTTTTTTTGGCGGAGTCGATTTTCTTGATACCCATTAAATGTGCATATTTTGTTAAGCGGTACACTACCACGAAGATTTTGTCCTTACCTTCTGATACGGGTAGCCCTTCAATAAAATTCATGGAGATTTCTTCCCACTTCTGGTTTGGAATGTGAAGCAAATGAAGTAGTCCTGGGGTCACAACATTTTCTCTTTTGTTTCTTTAACAGGTGTCACACTCACCCACGTACTTTTGAATGTCTTTATACATCCCCTTCCAGTAGAAAGATTGTCTAGCATTGTAGTATGTTTTGAAAAAAACTACATGTCCGACTGCTGGAGAATCATGAGATTCCTTCAACACCTTGGTTTTAAATCTAGATGTAGGGATTAATTAGATTCTTTCGTTATACCATAGGATGTCTAGATCCTTGGAATATTCTCCTTGGATTTCTTCCAACCAATATGGAACAGTGAATGAGATTACATAAGCCTTGGATTCTTCATCTTTTCGGGAAAGGGCATCAACAACTATATTGTCCTTCCCTCGTTTATGTAGTATCTCCATGTCAAATGTAGCAATTTATTCTATCCATTTCTATTATTCTGTAGACAATGTTTATTGTTTTAGGAGGTATTGAAGACTATTGTGGTTTGTTCTTATCAATATTTTTCTCCCTAGGAGGTATTGTCACCATTTTTTTAGAGCATGTATAATGGCGAGCATTTCCTTATCATACATGGATTTCAACCTTCTCTCTTATTGAGATTCTGAATTTCAAAAGCTATTGGATGACCTTCTTGCATCAAGACTGCTCCTATTCCAAATCCTGAGGCATCGCACTCAACTACAAAGGATTTTGTGAAATCCAGGGTTGTTAATACTGGTGTGGATGACATAATTTTTTTTAATGCCTCAAAACATTTTTCTGCCTCATCATTCCACCAAAATGAATTTTTCTTCAATAAATTTGTGAGTGGGGTCATCTTATGGGCATAAGTTTTCACATATCTTCGATAGTACCCAGTTAAGCCTAGAAACCCTCGTAATTTTGAGATATTATCTGGCTAGGGCCACTCGGTGATTGCCTTGATTTTACTGGGATCGACTTTGACTCCTCCTTTTGATATTATATGGCTAATATTGCCCCCTTCTTCTTTTCTAAAAGTGCATTTTGACATTTTTGTAAAAAACGGGTGTTTTTCCAAGATGGTTAGCACTTGATCTAAGTGTTGACTTTGCTCTCTCCATGTTTTTCTATATACAAGGATATCATCAAAAAATAATAATATGAACTTTCATAATTATGGCTGAAACAGTTTGTTCATTACGACTTTGAAGGTGGTTGGAGCATTAGTTATCCCGAAGGGCATTACTTTGAAATCATAATGGCCCTCATGAGTACGGAAGTCGGTTTTGGTTTCGTCTTCTAATCTAACCCTGCTTTGGTAATATCTTGATCTCAGGTCTAGTTTCGAGAAGTACTTGGCTCTATGAAGTTCATCCATCATCTCATTGATGAATGGAATAGGGAATTTATTCTTAAGTTTGACTTTGTTGAGACCTTTATAATCTATGCACAACCTGAAAGACCCATCCTTCTTTCGAATGAGCACTACTGGAGCGACATAAGGGCTTTTTCTCTTTGAAATGACTCCACATTTTAACAAATATTAGGTCAACCTCTCAATCTCTATTTTGTGATGATGGGGATATCTATATGGTCTGATATTTACAAGCCTTGCCCCTGGCTCTAGCTCAATTAAGTGATTTGTCTTCCTGTTTGGTGAGAGCTCCATCAGAAGCTCTTGGAACACCTTGTCATGTTTTTGGATTATCTCTTGTATCTCCAGAGGGTTGTAGTCAACTTCTTCACATTTTTGTAGCTCCATCTATTGACAATGAATTACGTAAGTAGGAGCTCATTTTCGAATTAGCCTTTCCATCCGATGTGATGTGACCAACTGAGTTTGGGGTGGTTGGAAACCATACAACTTGTTCTCTTTCCCTAGCCAATAGAACTGGATGAAGTGCCATTGATGGTCAGCGGAGTAAGTACCCAATATTTTCAACCATTGGATTCCCAACACAACTTCTACACCTCCAAGAGGTAAAACAAAGGAGTCATATTCTAGATTATACTCATGCATTTGTAATTTAACCTTGTGACATTTTCCCACATTTTCAATATTCTTATCGTTTGATACCATAACCTTCATGTTAGACATTGGATAAGCAAATAATTTGAATGCCTTAGCAAGATTAACATTAATAAAGTTATGTGTACTTCCAGTATCTATGAGAATCGAAACATTGTTGTTTTTTATGTCCTTTTAGCTTTAGTGTTTGTGGTTGGGATATCCTTGTAATGACGGTTAATGAGATATTTGGTGTATCATCTTCTAGCTCTGAGTGGAAATCATGTTGGGTTCTTGTATCTTCCTCACTTGACTCTTCACATTCTGATATTTTTTCCTCTTCTTCAGCTTCGCATGCATACAACGTTTGGGGGTTGCTTCTTTGCAAACATCTGTGGTTAGGATCCCATTTTCTCCACAATATTTGCACTTGCCTTCCCTCTGTTGAGTATATAGTTGTCATTGATGTGAAAGGTGTTCACAAATGACAAAGGAATAACCAGCGTATATGATGGCTGAATCTACTCAGTAAAAGGCTAAGGTAGTCATGACATGGCATGGCATAGTTGGGCATGTGGCATGACACATATGATGACATGGAATAAAAAGATCAAGTGAATGAGGATCACTTTTGAAAGATCGAGATTGAATGGTGGGCATTGATCCTACACAAGATCCAACAGTTAGGAAACATCCTGCAAGCCGCATGCGAAAGGAAAGTTGCGGGGAGACAACTTAGGAACGATCATCCCTCATCCCACATCCCGAAATCTGGAGATCGGACGACTGAGATTGATCCCACCAAAAATAGATCAACGGCGTGGAAAGTCTGTTGTAGAAAAGAATATTGCGAAAGTCCGTAAATCGAAAAAAGTGATTCTGCATCCCGCATCCTGCAATCTGCAAGATCAACGTTCGGGAATGACTCCACAAAAGATCGACGGTGCAGAAGGAATATTGCATAATAGAGATTGCGGAAATTTGAAATCCCGCATCCCGCAATATGGAAAGATCAGACGGCTGACGTTAATTCCGCTAAATCAAGATCGACGGTATGGAATTGATGCTGCGGAAAGATGATTGTGGAAAGAAGTTTGTAGAAAGTCGAAATCCCGCATCCCACAGTCTGGAGAGATCAGAGGACTGATGTTAGTTCCACTAAATCAAGATCGACGGTGCAGAACTGATGTTGTGGAAAGACGATTGTGGAAAGAAGTTTGCGGAAAGGATAAAAAGGATCATTGACATCCTGCATCCCGCAAACGGGAGATCGATGGTCAAGAAAAACGTCCTACAAAGATCAACGGTCAGAAATTGTTGTGAGGTAATTTTGATACGGAAAGGGGATTTCAAGGAGGAAATCTGTAGAACAGATCTACAGTCCAGATCATGCTTGACAGTAGGATCAATGGCTCTAATTAAAACTGGTAAATATCATTGCAAAAATAGTTTTGCATTGCGGAAATATTAAAGAACGATAAACAGGTCTACGAAATTGTGATTTGAGGCTGAGGGAGGAATGAAATGTCAACATTTGGTGAAGGAACGTGACGAATTGAAGAGGCAAGTGTTATTTAGGTGTGTTTGTAAATAAAAAATCATGACCCAAATTGAAAGGACGCAACAATGAAGAGTTGCGTTGAAACGATGAGGGTACTAGGTATTTAAATGAATTTTTGTGTTCTAAATGAGGTGTCTTTGTTAATAAGTTTAATAGATTCCATAGTGAATAGCTTACAACTATTCCACGGTCTGAATAAGATCAGATTAGGGTGGCAAGGCGGTGCTAGGGAAAACCACAGGTCTGGAGGGGGGTCATAGCCTCCTTCTAGTCGTAGCTAGAGAACAGGGTGTCATAGCATCATTGTCTGTGAAAAACAGACAGAAAACCATAAGGGGTGTTGTAGCATTCCAGTCTATAGCTGCAGAAAAAACCTAAGGTGTATTTTACTCCATTCTGTTGTAGCAGATAAAACAATTTTGTAAATTCATCTTATTAATGAGTATGAGTTGGTGTTTTGCTCTTTGAGGTTTCCATGATAAAATATGTGTCATAATTGTTGATTATTTTGTGTTTTAGTTTTAAAAAGGTCAATATTGATTCACGCCCTCCCCTCTCAGTATTGTGGGATAAACCAACAATTGGTATCAGAGTAGGTTCCTTCACAACAACTTAACCACTAGAAGGAAGATCCCATTAAAAGAACACAATGGATAAACAAGAAGGACTGTCCACTAACAAACCTCCATTATTTACTGGAGAGAATTATGTGTACTGGAGTGTTAGAATGAGATGTCATCTGATGTCCATGGGGTGGAAGGTCTAGGCAGCAACTGAAATAGATTATAACATAGGAAATCAGTACCCTACAGACACAGTAGAACTAGGTCAATATGAAGGCAACGCCAAATCCCTAAATGCAATCTTAAGTGGCTTAACACAATCAGTATTTACTAAAGTTATGCAATGCACATCTGCCAAACAAGCTTGGGATAAATTAAAACTAATCTATGAAGGAGAATCCAAACTTCAAACATATAGAAGTTAGTTTGAAAGCCTTAACATGAAAGAAGAAGAGAATATTGGTGAATATCTTCTTTGTGTTGATGAATTTGTTAATGCGATCAGAGGGCTTGCAGGAAAACTAAAATAAAAGGTAGTGGTAAGTGAAGTGCTAAGAACTTTACCAATGAAGTATAACCGAAAAGTATCCACCTTAGAAGAACGAGATGATCTTAAAAAGATTGCAATGGATAAGCTACATGGAATTTTCACTGCATAAGAAATGAGAACAGGAAAAAATGGATCTTCAAGAAAGGAAGCAGCTTTTAAGTCCACCTTAAAAAATCAATCAGAAAATTCAAATGATGAGGAATCTCTTTTCATCAGTAAACTTGAGAAAGGGACATGAAAATACAAGGGAAAATTACCTTTAAAGTGTTTTAATTGTGGAAGGATTGGACATTTTTCCTCCAAATGCACCTACACTAAACAAGATGAGAATGAAGAAAAAGAAACTTCAAAATTCAGAAGAGGTAAACCTGGAAGCAAGAAAAAACCCTATTGGAACAAGAAAATTGTTTACACCATGGAAGACAATGAAGATTCAATATGAAAGTGAAGCTAAAGAAACCAAATTCTTATTTATGGGTCTAGACACTCAAAACTCAAATAGTGACTCATATGTAGAGGGAAAAGTGGACCTAAGAGCTGAACTTGTTAGTGCTCTTGAAGAACTTGAAAAAAGCATAAAGAAGAACAAACAATCGAATCTTATCATTAGTCAATTGGAAGCCCAACTTCTAGAATCCCAAAAAATTGAAAAGGATCTGAACCTTCAGTTCAAACAATGGATATAGGAGTCTGAAAAACTTGTAGAGGAGATCACATAGTTCAAGAGAAAGCTTGATGAAGGATCCATCAAATCAAAGTTTGAGAAAAACTCAAGGATTCTAGATGAAATTCTGAGTAGACAAAAACCATCAAATGATAAGTCTAGTTTGGGCTTTGTTAAAGAAAAGAAGACAGAAAATTTTCCTATCACCAATAAAAAAGGAGGTAAGAAAAGTTATGCTGAAATACTGAATACTCCAACAAAAAGAGAAGTAAACAAGAAAGTTGGCTTAATTTCTCAAGATAAAAGCAGAAATAATGTAGCACCCAAAAGAACAAAAAGATATCTACAGATATTTTTAGGTTATTGCTATTCTTGTAATAATTTTGGTCATAGAGCTTTAAATTGCAGAACTGAAAGAAAGGAATCTGAATACAAGAAAATTCCATCAGGCATTAAGACAAAGGGAAGTAAGAATATGTTTTCACTACTCCAACAATATGACATAGAATACTATAATTGTAATAATTATGGGCATATATGGCAAGGGATTGTAAACTAAAAACTCCTACAAGGAATACTATTGCAACTCAATCTCAGAGTACCAAGAAAAAGAAATATTGGAGAGAAAAGGAAGAAAATGAGAGTTCCATGATTGCTCTATGTGCAACCGAAAGCCAAAATCTATGGCACTTGGATAGTGGTTGCTCAAAACATATGACCGGCGATTCAAGCAAATTCATTACACTAAAGGATAATAAAGGAAAAGTCACTTTTGGAGATAGTCTGTGTTCTAAAATAATTGGCAAAGAAACAGTTGTTGTCAACAACAATATCAAAGCAAAAAATGTCCTTCTAGTTGAAAACCTCAAGCCTAATCTACTCAGTGTAAGTCAAACATGCGACCAAGGTTACATTTGCATCTTTGGCTCAGAAAAATGTGAAATAAAAAATAAGAAATCAGGGAAGATAGTTGGCATTTCCATGAGAAATGCAAACAATGTATAAATCTTGGAAAATGAAAACCAAAGCTATTTAAGCATGATAGATGAAAGTTGGTTGTGACACAGAAGGTTGGGACACCTAAGTTTTGATAACCTAGCCAAAATAAGTGCAAAAGAAGCTGTAAGAGATTTGCCAAAAAATATAGCTCCTCTAATGCAACATGTAAACATTGTCAACATGAGAAGCAAACCATAGCCAGTTTCAAGACTAAGGAACATATGACCTCACATCCTCTAGAAATAGTATGCAAGGAGATCACTATTTCATGTTGCTCATTGATGATTACACAAGGATGATCTGGGTGGCCTTTCTAAAAGAAAATTAGAAGCCTTCGAAAAAATTAAGATCTTCAAAGCAATGGATGAAAATGAGTCTGGTATGAAAATCAAGTGTCTTAGATCAGATAATGGGGGAGAATTTACTTCCAATGAATTCAATGAATTATGTGAAGATCATGGAATTAAGAGATAGTTTTCAGCTACAAAAACTCCACAACATAATGGGGTTGTTGAATTAAAAAATAAAACAATCCAAGAAGTTGCTAGAACAATGCTTAATGAAGCAAAATTATCAGATTATTTTTGGAGAGACGCTGTATACACAACTATCTACACACTTAACAGAGCACAACTCAAAGTAAAGAAGGATAAGACTCCCTATGAATTATGGTATGGAATACCAACATCAGTCAGATATTTTAAAGTATTTGGCAATAAATGTTACATCAAACGAAACGAGGATGACCTTGGAAAGTTTGTCTCTAGGATTGATGAAGGAATCTTTCTGGGATATTCATCCACCAAAAAGGCATATAGATTCTTCAATAAAAAGCTGCATAAAATTGTAGAGAGTGCTGATCTAAAAATAGATGATGTAAAACCAAGGAAAGAATAAGATCCTAAAGATATTAATACAAGTGATAACAAGACAGAAGAATTGCAAAGAGACAAGAGTACTCATAACGAAGAAGAAGACAAAGAGGAGGAAGATACATAGGAAGATGAAGAAGACTTCCCTAGACCTGGTAGTAAAACTCCATCCAGAAGGACACAAAAGGATCATCCAGAATCACAGATCATGGGTGATAAAAATGTTGGAGTCAAAACAAGAAGACAACTAATAGGTGTCGAACAAGCCCTACTATCCATAATAGAACTCAAGAACTTCACAGAAGCTAGAAAAAGTGATGAATGGGTCAAAGCCATGAATGAAGAACTAGATTAGATTGGAAAAAATGAGACCTGGCAACTTGCCCCAAGACCTAAAGATAAGAACATTATAGGAACTAAATGGATTTTTAAAAACAAATTCAATCAAGATGGTCAAGTAATAAGGAACACAACAAGATTGGTGTGTAAGGGTTATGCCCAAGTTGAAGGTATTGATTTTGAAGAAACTTATGCTCCTGTAGCTTGACTTGAAGTAATAAGAATGTTTTTAGCATTGTCATGCCATAAAAACTTCAAGGTATAGCAAATGAATGTCAAGTTTGCATTTCTAAATGGAAATTTATAAGAAGAAGTATATGTGGAACAGCTTGAAGGGTTTCTTCTGTCAGAGGACAATGACTATGTATGCAAACTGAAGAAGGCTCTCTATGGTATTAAACAAGCTCTAAGAGCATGGTTTTCAAGACTAGATAGATACTTAAAACAATAAGGTTTTAAAAGAGGAGCCACTAAAAGTAATCTTTATCTAAAAATCGAAGATTAAAACATGATCATTGTCGTTGTCTATGTGGATGATATCATATTTGGAAGCAATCTTAAAATCCTAAGTGTATATTTTTCCTCTGAAATGAAGAAAGAATTCGAAATGTCAATATTGGGTGAATTAACTTTATTTCTAGGATTGCAAGTTCACCAAACAAATGAAGGAATTTTCATCTCTCAAACTAAGTACATCAAGGATATGTTGAAGAAGTTCAAAATGGAAGATTCCAAACCTATTGGTACTCCAATGGTCACCAGTTGCAAGTTAAGTAAGGATGATGAATTGCTACAAGTAGATCATACCATGTTTAGATCTATGATCGACAGTTTGCTATATGTAACAACCATGCGACCAGATGTCATGTAAGTTGTCGAATTGGTAGCTAGATTCCAGTCAGCTCCCAAGGAAACACATGTAACCACAATAAAAAGGATTTTCAAATACCTAAAAGGCACTATGGAGTATGGTCTATGGTATCCGAAAGGAAAAGACTTTACCCTAAAAGTGTTTACTGATGTAGATTGGGCAGGAAGTGTTGACAATCGGAAAAGTACTAGTGGAGCAGCATTTTTCTGGTAAATTGTTTAGTATCATGGTCAAGTAAAAAAAAATCATCTATTTTACTTTCTACAGCAGAAGCAAAATATATTCCTACTTCCTCATGTTGCACTCAGGCTATTTGGATGAGACAAACTCTAGAAGATTTACTTGTAAAATATGAACATCCAATAGTGATCAACTGTGATAACACTAGTGCTATATATATGTCTAAAAATCCTATCATGCATTCCAAGACAAAAATATACCAATAAGGTATCACTATCTAAGAGAACGGGTTTCTCAAAAAAACTGTCAAATTAGAATACATTGACACTAAAGAACAAATTGCTGACATTTTTATCAAACCACTACCTAAAGAATCTTTTAAGCATCTTAGACAAAAAAATGGGAGCAATTCCATTACATAAACACTAAGAGGAAAGAGTCCAGTCTCAGGGGGAGAAATGTTGACAGGGGGAGTGGTCAGATTGAAAGGTTCCTTTGTCATTGTTGTCATAGGGAGGGAATGTAATGTTCAGAGGTTCAGAGGTTGCCATCAATGCCAAATGGGGAGATTGTTGAGTATATAGTTGTCATTGACATCAAAGGTGTTCACAAATGACAAAGGAATAACCAACGTATATGATGGTTGAACCTACTAAGTAAAATACTAAGGTAGTCATGACATGGCATGGGATAGTTGGTCATGTGGCATAACACATATGATGACATGGAATAAAAATATCGAGTGAATGATGATCAGTTTTGAAAGATCAAGATTGAACAGTGGGCATTGATCCTGCACAAGATCCAACGCTTAGGAAACATCCCACAAGCCGCATGTGGAAGGAAAGTTGCGGGGAGACAACTTAGGAAAGTTGGTCGGGCATCCCACATCCCAAAATTTGGAGATCGGATGGCTGAGATCAATCCCGCCAAAAATAGATCAATGGTGTAGAAAGACCATTGCAAAAAAGAATATTGCGAAAAGGAAATTGCAGAATTTCGTAAATTGGAAAAAGCGATTCCGCATCCTGCATCCCGTAATCCGCAAGATCAACGGTTAGGAATGAATCTGCAAAAGATCGATGATGCAAAAAGAATATTGTGGAAAGAAGTTTGTGGAAAGTCAAAATCTCGCATCTTGTATCCCACAATTTGGAGAGATTGGACGATTGACATTAGTTCTGCTAAATCTAGATCAACGATGCGGAACTAATGCTGCAGAAAGACGGTTGTAGAAAGAATTTTGTAGAAAGTCGAAATCCCGCATCCTGCATCCCGCAATTTGGAGAGATCAGACGACTGAGGTTAGTTCCACTAAATCAATATCAATGGTGCGGAACTGATGCTGTGGAAATAAGTTTTCGGAAAGGATAAAAAGGATCATTGACATTCCGCATCCTGCATCTCACAAACTGGATATCGACGGTCAGGAAAAAAGTCCTATGAAGATTAATGGTCAGAAATCATTGTAAGGTAATTTTGATACGGAAAGGGGATTTCAAGGAGGAAATCTGTAGAATAGATCTATGGTCCAGATCATTCTTGACAGTAGGATCAATGGCTTTGATTAAAACTAGTAAGTATCATTGGAGAAAGAGTTTTGCATTGCGAAAATATCAAAGAACAATAAATAGGACTACGAAATTGTGATCTGAGGATGAGGGAGGAATGAAACGTCAACATTTGGTGAAGGAATGCAACGAATTGAAGAGGTAAGTGTTATTTGGGTGTGTTTGTAAACAAATAATCATGACCCAAATTGAAAATATGGAGAAATGAAGAGTTGCATTGAAACGATGAAGGTATTAGGTATTTAAATGAATTTTTGTGTTCTAAATGAGGTGTCTCTGTTAATAAGTTTAATAGAGTCCATAGTGAATAGCTTACATCTATTCCACAATATGAATAAAATCATATTAGGGTGGCAAGGCGGTTCTAGAGAAGACCACAGGTCTGCAGGGGGGTCGTAACCTCCTTCTAGTCGTAGCTAGAGAACATGGTTTCGTAGCCTCCTTGTCTGTTAAAAATAGACAGAATACCATAAGGGGTGTTGTAGCATTCCTGGCTGTAGCTGCAGACAAAACCTAGGGTGTATTTTACATTCATTTTGTTGTAGAAGATGATTTTTTTTTGTAAATTCATCTTATTAATGAATATGAGTTGGTGGTTTTCTCTTTGAGGATTCCACGATAAAATCTGTGTCATAATTGTTGATTATTTTGTATTTTAGTTTTAAAAAGGTCAATACTGATTCACCACCCCCCCCTCTTAGTATTGTGGGATAAACCAACACCCTCGTCCTTTGGGCTTCTAAACTAGGTGTTTCTCCTTCCCTTAGATGTGGCAGTGTATACCTAGAAGTTCCTGTATTCGTTGATTGGGGAGGATTCCTCTTGGAGTTATTTTTGTCGAAGCTACCTTGAGTGGATCATTTAAACTTGTTCTTA
Organism: Pseudotsuga menziesii; assembly: GCA_001517045.1. Classification (NCBI taxonomy): domain Eukaryota; kingdom Viridiplantae; phylum Streptophyta; class Pinopsida; order Pinales; family Pinaceae; genus Pseudotsuga; species Pseudotsuga menziesii. The sequence goes on along the minus strand of LPNX010356165.1, from coordinate 169,131 downwards.
ATGATCTTGGATTTACGTCTTGCCTCCCCCATGGTAGAAGTGTTATGTAATTCTAACTCTTCTCAAATGTGTGGTTTTAGTCCATGTATGTATGATTACAGATGTGGGTCATCGGTTAGTTCTGGAACTCGAATTGCTAAAGATTCCCATTCACATGTGTACTCATTTATACTGGCATTTTGCTGCAACCTAGTGATCTTGGCAAAGAAGTCTTTCTTGGTTACGTCTTGAAACCTTTTACAAAGATAAGGTGTTCCAATTAAAGGAACATGCTCGAGTTTTCGTCTTCCACGACATGTACCAATTGTACACATTTCCCTCTAACTGCATGGTGACATACTTAATCTTCTTGCTGTTGTAGGGTATGTTATGGAGATCAAAGTATTCCTCGACCTTATTGATTGATGCGATGCATTGCTACTTATCTCCATCAAATTTGGGTAACTCCATTTTTACCCTTATTTGGTATATGTTTGCTTGGGGAATTGATATCAATGGAGTGTTAAAGAGGGGAACTTTGTGTGGTGGCATCGTGTCGGGTTGGCCCTGTTAGCACCTGTGCTAAAATTTGAGGATTTTTACATATGCATCTGCACTAATTCCCCTACTAAAGCTTAGACCAGTGAAAGAAAGAGTAAGGTCTGAAAGCTTTCCATATCACATAACCTTGAAGGATATTGATGGGGTTTCTATATGTTCTACGGGGGTTTATCCATTTCTTTGAAGTGAAAAACTATTAAAATCCCAAGTTTTATCCTTATAAATTTGCATGAATAAGAAAAATACAATCAAGGTTAAAGGCTAGCCGAAATGGATGACCCGGATGCACATTGGAGGAGATCAAAGGCCACAAATCATTTCCACCAAGGGAAAATCAAGAGCGGAAAAGCGAAAAAGACAAAATTCGGGTGTGAAAGATGGTAAGCCTGATTTCCACATTCCGCAGTCCGAGATCCGATGGTCAAGGATGACTCTGGGATAAATCAACAACTCGAAAAGGAGCAGAAAGGAGAAATTGGAAGGCAGAAATACATAATTTGGTCATAAAAAAGTTAGAATCCCACTTTCCACGATATGCAGAATTGACGGTCTAGAAAGATTTCGCACCTTTGATATTAGATCAATGGCCTGAAAGGGAGCGGAAAAATGGAAAGAAGAAATATAAAAATTTATCATCGTGAAAGAAGAAATCCTAAACTCTGCTTTCCGCAATCTGCAGCGTGATCTTAGATCAACGGCTAGGAAATTTTCTATCTAAGATCGAAGGTGCAGAAAGGGGCAACATGCGTGCGGGATAAGTAGATCTCCTGATATGTGAAGTTTGGTAGACCCCGTAGCTTTCAACGGCCCAGATCAATGACCGATAAATATCTATAATGGAGGGAAGTTCCTCTGATTCAACATGCACAGATAAATGAACATTTGAGATCTGTGAAATGTGGTGGGCCCTTAAAGTTAGAACGCCAAAGATTTAAAGAATATTTTGATCAAAGGATGGAAAAAATTACACATGGTGAACTCGCAGGGAGAAATTCAGAATGAGGATGTGCGGAATTGGGTACAGGGCATGTCTTCCAACGGTTGATATTAAAGCTTGATCTAGATCAGCGACTTAGGTTGATTCCTCAGATCGAAAGTGCGAGGATAAGTGAATTGCTGATTTCAGCAGAATGTAGTAGGGGTTGCACTTTTCAATAGTCCAGATGAAAGTATGATTTAGATCAACGACTAAAAATGATTCTGCTAATCCAAGGTGTGAGGAAGATAAGAATTAGAAAACCGATGAAATGGAGTTAGAGGGTATAGGAAATGGATGGTGCAAATTTCATCTGGGAAATATCAATGGTCCAAACCAATTTCACTGGTTAAAGATGTAGGGATGAATGAAACTATTGTAGGCCTCTCGAAGATGCTCTGAACAGTCATTTTCCTCAAGCGATCCCGAGTCTCGGACGCCAATTTTTCCTTTTTTGATCCACCATATGCATCCCAGCGTGCTTTCCTGATTTGTTTTGTGATCATGGTGAACCTTCCAGATCAGAATTTGTTAGGATTTTGTGTGTGCGAGTTTGATTCCCATATCATAATTGATTTTGGATCTATTTTGAGGTTGGTCTTGGGAGCATATTACTCTATAAATATAGCCTCAATAGAGGAACAAAGGGTTTGACATTCATATTTTGAAGTCTCTGTGCTTGGTTTTGTAGCTCTGCAACTTTTCTTGGAAGTAGTAATGCAAAGTATTTCATGAGTGTCTGAAATTCATCACGGTGTTCAATGTTCAGTCTATTTTCCCATGTTTTCTTCAATTTCATTTATGTGTAGCTTCTTCTAATGCATTTCTATTTGTATGCAAGGAATTCATTCTTAGTTTAGTGCTCCCTGCATTAGACAATGTGTTTGTTCTATGTTTATGATAAATGTACCAGAATTAATCCTCTGTTAGATGCTCCATTTCAGTTATCATCCTTCATTGTTTCTTCTGCTAAAGGTGTTTCAGGAGATTCATCCATAGATAGTTGTCTCCTGTCTCATTGGGCTTCTTCTCATTTCCCCCTGCCATCTCTCATAGATATTTTGTTGAATATTAACACCTATTTTGCCTCAAACTACGAAGGTTATCACTAGTCATTTTGTTTTTGTAATTCCTTGAATGTTTCAGGTTTTGACTCCATTCCCCAATGGTATTTAATATATGTTTGTCTTACGCTCTCTAAATTCCAAACAACCCTTCCCATCAGAAATCTAGCCTTATGAAGGCTTGTTTAAAGCCAAATGTATATGTGAATGACCCTATGACAAAGAGAGAGCCCTCTTTGATTGTATAGGATAGAATACAGTTTAAAGAATGGTTCGAAATGGTTACCCTAGTGATTCTCCTACCACAACCATAGGAAAATTATTGGGTGATAACAGACCTGACGATTTAGTCGTATTTGGAGGAGGTGTATTGAAAGGGTTTAGGTTATAGCTAGGTGGGGGAATTTAGGTGTGTGACGGTAGTCTATCCAAGATAATGTTGAGAGTTTCTTGCGTCTTCTTTTGCTCTGCTTGTAATGTGTTGATGCCTTTCTCTAGTCCCGCCTTGAATCCTGTTAATGCATCGTTATTTTTGTCAATGTCCGCCTTGAGTTCTACATACCTCTTGTTGATTTTTTCGTCCAATTGGTCTAGTCGGGCATTAACATCTCCCATTTTGGCGGCTATTGGAATTTTCTCCATGCTAAACCTAGATTTGTTCTTTTCAGTTGTTCAAGCCCAACCAACCACAATTTTTTTTAATAATTAAATATATATTTTAACTATTTTTAATTATATATTTTTTAAATAAATATTAATATAATATTTATATTTGATGTTTTAACTTTATTAAAACCTTACGAGTGGATGGCGGCTACGATTGGCAGCCGTTAGGACATAGATTGGCAGCTGTGGGAGCGTGGAATGAATAGAAGGAATGTGTGTGTAGACTGTAAGAGGGGTGGTCAGGAGGGAACCATAGTCGAAGGTGCATTGGTGTGTGGCAGAAGAATGAGGATGGGGGACAATATGAAAAATGAAGTGGTTGAGAACTAACATGGAGGAAGGAAGGGACATGGAAGGAAAACACGGTTGGATAAAGGGACGCGAAAGAGAAGAGAACTGATGCAAAGGAAGGATGAGACACGGTAGGAGAAGGGATGCGAAGGGAGAAGAGACAGGAGGAAAATGAGGAACTGTTGAGGGGAGTGGTGAGGGGAGGAGTAGACAAGAGTGTGAGGGATGATGACGACGTGGGGTGATACACAGGGGGAAGAACGTGACAAGAGATGGTTTTGACGGCGATGACTGTGCAAAGACGTCAATAGATTTGATACCAATGCACTAGAAAATTCATCGCCGAAAACAATATTGATTGAGTAAAGATAAATATATATTAATAAAATTCTCAATAATGATTTATTACAATGCATATCCCACGTATATATGTTTTACAGGTATGAATATGACTTTTCATAAAGTCATGCTTTTTCATGACTATTTACAATTTATTGTAAGATTTTAGTTTTAAACATTATTATATTTTATTTATTATTTACTTTTATTTATATATAGCTAATTATATATATATAGAATTATATATATATAGTTGTGTTCTAGAAAGCACATACAATTTGGGTTGATATGATGACATTTTATATATATATATATATATATAGTAGTGTTCTAGAAAGGATAAACAATTTGGGTTGAGATGTTGACATTTTTTATGTCTGTCAATAGAATATAATTCAATGTTTAAGTCATATCTAAGACATCTCTTTCTATAAAAATAATCAAACCATTCTTATTTAAAAATCACACATTTAAAGGTTCCCTATTCAACTCAATTATCTCATGAATGGTGTCAACATAATCAAGTTGTCATTCTATTAGGTTTGTGTCCCTTGAACTTACACAATATATTTGATCAAATGCAATAGACACTCCATTATCACATGTTTATTGTTAGGATCTTAACTAACCTCCCTACTTTAGTCTACATAGGATTTAGTCAATTAATGTATGCATCCATATCCTTTTAACAAGGCCCATTAGATGGTAGTGGATAATTAATTACTATCTAGTGGATAATTAATTAATGTAAAAATGGTCGTCAAATCTCTCTTGCTCATTTGCTTAAGGTGTGGGTCTCGCCAGCAGGGAGACCCGGGTTCAATCCCATTAGGGGTGAGTTAGTTGGGAGGAGACACCCAAAAATATAGCCATGTTAAGGGTTGGTGTGGCCCAAGCTGAGTGCGATCCCTGGGTGATTTTGACGGCTTAGATGCCTTTGGGTTGCAGCCTCTTAGCCAATGGTGGAAATGCACAGGCCCCGAGTGACAGGAATTTCTTACACACACAAAAACAAAATTAATGTAAAAATGATATGTGTTAATTAAGATCCATTATATAATCGATACTCATTAATAACGAGGTTTTAGCTATTGAAGGAAAAGTTGGGAGGTTATGGTCACCCTACCTTAAGAGGCCATGTTTATGTTTACTACCCTTCCTATGTTGGATATTTGATTGTGAATGAAATTTATTTGTTTCATTTGGCATCAAAGATTCATTTCTAATTTGGCCTTTGGGCATAGTTTTATTAAATTTTGTCTAATCTAGCCTTTGGCCACTCAAAATTCTTAGAATTTCTTTGGTATTTTCCTACAACCATCTCCTTGTCATTTCTACTAAAAACTCAACTAGAGATCAATTCCTCTATTGCTAAATACATAAATAAATAAGACATCACCATAAATCGAGAAAAAAGACAAACTCATAGGAAGAATGATTAAATGAAATCGTCGTATCAGTGTGGAAGTAAAAACCTATAAATTAAAAAGGGGTGACAAAGATTCAATTACATTAGGAAACTAGTGCATATGGTCACAATGGCTAAGACAATTAATTCAAAATTGTCAGTAATCAGCAATTGAAGGTCATTAATTCAAGAGTGGAACACATTTAATTTAAAATATATTGGCTTGGATTAAGAGATAATGGAGGAACTTAAATCTTAGAATTTTTTTTTATGGATCAATATCTTGTACTTTTGTTTTCTGACATCTCCTTGCTCTTTGTCTTTGTGTCACACAACCATCGTCGTCCACCATGCCACACAATGCTGCTAGTGGAAGTTACCAAGACACTAGTCATGGGGAAATCATTCAATTGTAGAGAAATTGTCACAACATTAACCATCATGTCATTCGGGATCAATTTATTACATGGCATTACAATTAAGTGTGTCCCCGTCGATTCTTAAATTCTTTGTAGCTGTCACGTCCCCGTCCCTCAACCGACGGAGAGGACACGACGAACATCAAGCATAGCCGGGCAAACCCATCCATGAAGAAAAAAGAGAAACCAAATGCTGAAATTAAAACCTAAACAACAGGCATAATTCATCATTCAAGGATGCACAGTACTTCAAACAATCAGCGGAAGCAAACATAGACATTCCAGCATTTAACATCAATATAAATTACAGAGATGAAGTAACCAGCAGTACTTATCTTTTGATGAAGAATTCACCTGCAACCAGCTACATCGCTGCAACGTTCCACCCATCCATAGGCCAGCGTGCTCATCAGTCTCTCAGCAACGCTGCCACCCCCGAGCTGGGCATGATTCCTCCGGAATAAGGGTCAATTGCAGGCTTATACATAGCCAAGGGGCACAAACAGTAAACCAACACAACTAGGTTTCACAGGCTTTCAACAGACAAGCCAAGCCAACACAGTCCGAAGACTAACCATTGCACTCAGGCAATTACTTAGTTGTCACAGCTTAAACAGGGAAAACGAATTTTGAGTCATTCTTGGCCCTGTCGTGGCCAAAATGACTCTCACTCGAATTTACAACAGCCCTAGACATAACAGTAATGACATTCACAACATGGGGAAAACTACAGCCCCGAATCTATTAGTGAGCACAACTTACAATAGGGAAAAATGACCCAAATAGCCTGTGAGACAGCCAAAAGTGTGAATGGCCCTTCGCAGTCAGTTGTGGATTCAAGAGCACGGCTCTCATCTCTCCATGTGCACCCCAAACAGAAGAATACCTGTGCGTGGGTAAACAATCCGACCCAGCAAGGAAAGGAACAAACAATGGAGGCCCTGCGTGAGGAAAAACAGCTCTGTTTTTGTCCGTGGATGCACACACAACAGGAATGACGTGAATTTGCAGTTCGTGGGTGCTCAGCAACTCGTGGGGGAGAGGAAGAAAACCTGCGTGAGACCCAAAAATGCCCCCCAAAACCTGTGCGTGAGGAGGATCCAGAAACAAAATCGTGGTGAGAGTGAACTGGCCAGGGAAGAGTGCGTGAGGGAGAAGAATGGAAAACGTGGGTGGAGTGGGCAGGTGGGAAAAGGACTGACAGTCCTGCCACCCCACTCCCAAAGGCATTAACTGCCTGAACCACCAGCAGCCATTACTCCTCAGCTGCCCAACAAAACATTAAAGAGGTTGACAAGGGAAGATGGAAAATCAGCAAGGTGACAAAACATGGGTTTTTCCCCCATAACCAAGGTTTGACATCCCCCACCCCTTATCCTTTGGAACCATGCCTTTTTCATTCAACGTTGCATTGCCGTAGCTGGTTGTGGTTTTAATTTTAATTGATGTGCGTGTTTACATGATGCCACATTAAAATGTGCCGGATAGCACGACATACCATCGGCAATTATCCCCATTGCCGAAACATTCACAACCAAATCGATGGTGGGGCTTTTGCCTTGAGCTCCTCACCACGATTAATTATAATATATACATCATGCAAACGGGGTCGAAACCGGGGACATTACATTCCCCTCCCCCTTGGAATAACACCGTCCTCGGTGTTCCATTACATATATACAATACATATATAGTTGCACATCAAAATTTCAAAATTGTAGATCTGTTCCACGTTCAATCATCTACTTTGAACGTTCACGACCAAGCCTCTTGGCTTCCATGGACTTTTCCTGCTGGTTCTCAGCTTCTAGCTGATCCCGAAGTCTAGGAACTTTGCGGCTATTGACTTCATCATGTTCCCTCATTGGGCAGTCCCAGCGTAAATGATGTCCTCCGCATCTCCAGCATCTCATTGGCTGCTTCATCTTTACCTGCTCAATTTCCTTTGAGTCTTCATGCCTGGACCGTTTCTTATCGGGTCGCTTGGACAATTGTCCCATTGTTGATCCACCTTCCTTTCCTTTGCCGATTGCTCTCAGAAGGCTTTTCACCTCCCTTTGCAAACCAATAGAGTCTTGCAAAATCTGGTGGTTCATTTCACTCTGCCTTTTCTGTATCCTGAGCATCTCCCCAAGATTCTCTTGGGTCTTGGAAATCATTTGAAGGAGACTTCCAGCTAAGTCCAACAACTTTTTATCTGCTGCCATAATCAACGTGCACCACCTGGTTTCACTTTTCTCACCTGTGAAATGCACCATTGAAATTCTATCAGACCAAGCATAATGTAAGCATCAAAATTAGTTAGTTAATTACCCAATTGGCATGACAGTCCAAGTTCCATTAAGGAAACTTTCATATTTTTTCATGTCTTTCCCCAACAGGCACATGAGCTCATTCATGTCCATTCCTGGGCAGGGAATTAACTATTCTAGCATTCACAAATTTACTTTAAGCAAATACACACATTTCATTCTCAATCATACATGCATTCAACAATCCTTTGTTTTCACAATGCATAAACATATATATATATATATGTGTGTGTGTGTGTGTGTGTGTGTGTGTGTGTGTGTGTGTAATCAAAAGGCAAGAGAGAGCAGTAAGAGATTTTCCCCTCTTTGTTCTGTTCCATCCTGGAACCCACACCATCGCTGTGGCTTTTCATGCTCTCAGCCTCTTTCACTTTACCGTGAATGCTGGACCAATCTCTCTTGGTCATGACACTTAGTGTCTTTGGTCTATTCTAGACCTCTAAACCATGGAGTCTCTCCACATGGTTTGTCTCGGCTGCTAGGACTCCCCCGTCTCACTAGCACCTTTTTCATTGCCGCTCATTCTGAGCTCTCCAGGACAGTCACATGTCCACATGCATCTCTAGGATGTTCTCATAGTCCTTGCTTCCAGTGACACCTATATCCAAACATTGAATAAATTCACATGTTTAGTTTATTCTCATTGATTTTACCTCTTAAACAAGAGCTTAAAACATCATAACCCATATCATATACACATGTATATTCATAAGCAAATTAATCCAATACTTATCTGTATTGTGCGTTTCCTCGTTCGTCCACAGGATCCTGCTTCGCCTTGCAAGCCTTGGGATCGCCTATGGACTTAGATGTTAGGTCAGCACGTAGGCTTTTCCTCAACATCAAATAATCAATGTCCAACCAGTACATAACCATGTCAACTAGGCTTGGAACTTTATCATGACCATTTCCAGGTCTAGGATCTACTATGGATCCTTAGGCATATCACAGCCCATCATACACTTATGTCAACAATGACACATACACTTATATCGCCATACACTTATACCAAAATACACTTATATCAACATGCACTTATATCGCCATACACTTATATCAAAAATACACTTATATCAACCATTTACCTTTACCTTTAGCCTGTCAACACAAGCAACACAAGCAATACAAGAAAAATCATCAGCATCATTGCTCTAAAACTGTAATCACATTTCATGTCATTCACTATCAACTATTGAGACACCAGGAGTGTGTCCACTCCCCAGAGTGTAATCAATATTGAAAACCCTTTCATGACTCAACATCGGAAAAGTGTGCACCCATTCTCGGTGTGTGCCATGCAGGCCCTATTCATACTCAAGCGATCAACCATCATGGAAATAATCAAAACATGTTCTGCATATGAAATTTAAAAATTAAACATGCATATTCTTAACAAAGGTCACAGAACACTTATCCATTTGCCGTCGCAGTATGCCTTTGTATCTGTTAGGCACCGTCAAGGAACTGGGAAAACTGAATGCTAAGCTGGTGAGCTCATTGTAGAGCTAGGAACACCTACACCAGAACTAGCCTGACTTCTATAACACCCACACACACACCTAGCACAAGGAATCAGTCCCTTCTATGCTACACAGTCCCTTAGGCCCTGCATTCCCTTCTAGTGCTATCCCGGGGTTGTGAAGAAGAAAGCCAGCCCTCTAGCTCTGTCTGCGTGGTTTCCAATCACCAGGTCTAAGCAAACCAAGCCCCCATCCCTGCTCCCAACACAGTTCATATCCACACATGTCTCACCGACATAACACATACCATCTCACTCATGTTATTACCAAACATGCAGTGTAGATGAGACATTTCAAAATGTCCAATGGTGTTTCACCCGAAACCCATTTCCAAGGGAAAACCTTCCCATGAAGTTTGGCTTCTGCAGGCCATCACACATGGTCTTCCTGCAGTGTGTACCCCTGGCACATTCATCAAATAGCCAAACCGTTAATCATTACTTGATACTACAATCCAAATTGATTGTTTCATAACCAAGCAATGACATTAGCAATCAAATTCAATAAGAATTTACAATTCTATCTACTACAGAAATTGACTTGCTCAATTGTGGGTTTCTTGTAAGCAGCATTACTATGCCCATTATAATTTTATGCTTACTATCATAACATGAATACCCACTTACCATGTGTCCCTCCTGACACAATCTCACACAAGCCAACAATGATTAGTAGCCGTTAGTACCTCTTAAATCCGAAATCCACAGTTCGAATTTAACAACCCGTACCAACTAATTTTCACAACCATGAGACTTCTTCTCATAAATGGTAGATTTTGGCATTGGTCAGGGTCTTACCTCTCACTTCCATGCTCAAATAATCTACCTGAAACATGAGTTTCAAACATCCAAACACAAGCTTATGCGAGCCAACAATGGTTAGTGGTTGTCAGCAATTTCTCAAATCTGAAATTCACAATTCGAATCTTAACAACCTATTATGCATATCATATGGTAGATTCAGGCATTGGTCAGGATCTTACCTCCCAATGCCATGCTTAACATAATCTACCTGAAACATAAGCTTCAAACATCCAAACACAAGCTTATACAAGCCAGTAGTGACTAGCAGTTGTCAGCAATATTTGAAATTCACAATTCAAATTTAACAAGCTCTCATAAATGGTAGATTCCAGCATTGGTCAGGATCTTACCTCTCAATTCCATTCTCAAAATAATCTATCTGAAACATGAGCTTCCATCAACCAAACACTTGGTAAGTATGCATATACTATCTCATTGCTACAACCATCACTGAAGCATTTTCAGAATTTATAAAATTCAAATACTTCAAAGGTTAGTCACATCAGTGTTCTCAAAGCTCATTTACTTCGTGCAATCATTATCATGCTAACATTGCAAGGTATAGTCATATCATTCATGCAATTAAATGAAGTGGTTAGATACTCCTTACTTCACAGGCGTATCATTCATACCACCTTGCTCTCCAATAGAGTATTTCTGGCAGCCAATTGATCATGACTATCCTGCATTCATAGCAACCTCTGAAATGGTTCCAGAATTATCATTAATTCATCATTTCAACTGTTAGTTATTCATAATTTCACATGCACTCATCTCAATGCATTCATGCCATACATCACAACATTTCACCTACACTTATGTAGTCAGTCATTCACACCCTTCATAGGCATACATTCAATGCATAACAACAAGATTCATAAAATATTCTTAATGCATGTCCATTCAACGCTACCTTGCATTGATTCAGGAATACTTATGCATTCAACCATACCATGGCCTAACCATGGCTACCTCATATAGGATGCATTACTATAATCAATATCATTAATCATGTATAGGCATGACACCTTTCTACATTCCCATATTCACATGGTATGAGGTCTCTTACCTGGACCAATCCATGGATTTGTCATAAGCAACTCTTACCTGCATAGGTCTTACTCACACCCTTTCCATGACCAATTTGGTTGGTCCTTGCAGGAGATTGTAGCATTTGCTCACCAACTTTTGTCATGGACTTGTTGCCTTATCCCTTCTCCAGAGGGTTGCTGGTCTCATTCATCATCAACAACATATTCATCCGGGTCCATGTCATCATTGGTTTGTCCACTAATGCCAACATCAAAACAATGATTATCATTAGTGGTTCATTGTACATATATATATTTTTCAATATTCTTACCAATCATGCAATGTCCTATGCATGCAATACATACCCTCATGCATTTCAAACATAAACTTAGGAAATGTAGTTATAATTAGAAAGACAGGGTTTTAATGAAAACTTCCCTTTCAAATCCCTCATCTTCTCGTCGAATTCCTCTTCCACACAGCAGCTGGTTGACTTCACAGTCCTTGCTGCCCCTGGGCATGCAACTGTCCATATTTGTCCATTTGATGACAGCGGTCATCATTAGCACTTTTCTGCTTCATGCTCAGATTCCGGTCTCTTATCCTTGTTCCTTGCTGGATAAGCTTTCCAACGCCTATTCACACGCGTCATTCCGACCTCGGATGTGGAAACCACACCCCTTCTCAGAATGAGGACTTTCACCAATCTTGGCATTTTACACGCAGCTGCAAAGTAGAATTTTCACATTCTTCTAATGATCTCAGAACCATTTTGGCAGCTGCATTTTTGGCATCCTTCTTGTCCTTTATGAAATCCCTATGATTCGAACTCTTGCCCAAAACACAGGATTTTCCTTCTCACAAGAACGACTGTCTCAAGGGACGATGGGGGTCAAGGGGGCTTGCCCCCTTGCAGGCGCTGCCCTCATTTTTTGTTTGTTTGTTTGTTTGTAAAACTATGATTTTCGCGCGATCTGGGGCATTAGCTCGCTGCCATTTTCTCATTTTCAGCCCCTGAAAATTCTCTGTAAAATAGCTCAAAATTTTACTGAGAAACAGCTGCAGAATCGACTCTCCAACCAATCTTCCTTCCGCCGAATCGGCTCCTCCACCATTCTCCCTTCCACCGAGTCGGCTCCTCCATCATTCTCTCTTCCATCGAATCGGCTCCTCGGAAGTTCCAACCTTCCGCAACAGCGGCTCCTCGGAATGTTTTTCCTTCCGATCGGCGCACTTTCTCTTGCGGCGTCAGCAGTCTTTTTGATCGGCCGGAAAATGCCTCCAGCTTCCGCAACGACGGACGCTCGAGAGCTCCAAACCTTCCGATTTAGTACTTACGTCGGACATCAGAAGCATCTCCACATCGGAAGACTTAACCATTTGGGCTTCCGCAATGATGGACGGAAACTTCATCAGTTCGCCCGCAACGGCGAACGCCCACTTCGCCGGATCTTCCGATTTAGCTCTTAGAACCACTTGACAGTCGGACGTCGGCGGACTCTCATAATGTCGGATGTCGGACAACTCTCCCTTCCGATTTCTCCAACACTTAGCCAAATTTTCAAAATTTCTTCTTGCGGCGTCAGCGATCGGACGACTTTCGAGTCGGATGCGGGATCACTTCGCCATCCGCAACGGTGGATGGGAGACTTCACCAATCCACCCGCAACAGCGGAAGTTAACTTTGCCAGACCTTCCGCAACGGAGGAATTCCACTTCCTCCAATGATCCGACCGCTCAACACTTAGACGATTTTTTTCTGAACTTGTCTACTCACTGTTGTTCTGCTGGACATAGAGGGTAATTCTGCCCTCTATCAGCGGCTCTTTCTTGGCCCATAGAGGCCCACTACTGCAACCTAGGGCTCTGATACCACTCTGTCACGTCCCCGTCCCTCAACCGGCAGAGAGGACGCGACGAACATCAAGCACAGCCGGGCAAACCCATCCATGAAGAAAAAAGAAAAATCAAATGCTGAAATTAAAACCTAAACAACAGGCATAATTCATCATTCAAGGATGCACAGTCCTTCAAACAATCAGTGGAAGCAAACATAGACATTCCAGCATTTAACATCAATATAAATTACAGAGATGAAGTAACCAGTAGTACTTATCTTTTGATGAAGAATTCACCTGCAACCAGCTACGTCGCTGCAACGTTCCACCCATCCATAGGCCAGCGTGCTCATCAGTCTCTCAGCAATGCTGCCACCCCTGAGCTGGGCATGATTCCTCCGGAATAAGGGTCAATTGCAGGCTTATACATAGCCAAGGGGCACAAACAGCAAACCAACATAGCTGGGTTTCACAGGCTTTCAACAGACAAGCCAAGCCAACACAGTCCGAAGACTAACCATTGCACTCAGGCAATTACTTAGTTGTCACAGCTTAAAAAGGGAAAACGAATTCTGAGTCATTCTTGGCCCTGTCGTGGCCAAAATGACTCTCACTCAAATTTACAACAGCCCCAGACGTAACAGTAATGACATTAACAACATGGGGAAAACTACAGCCCCGAATCTATCAGTAAGCACAACTTACAGCAGGGAAAAACAACCCAAATAGCCTGTGAGACAGCCAAAAGTGTGAATGGCCCTTCACAGTCAGTCGTGGATGCAAGAGCACGGCTCTCAGCTCTCCATGTGCGCCCCAAACAGAAGAATACTTGTGCGTGGGTAAACAATCCGACCCAGCAAAGAAAGGAACAGACAATGGAGGCCCTGCGTGAGGAAAAATGGCTCCGTTTTTGTCCGTGGATTCACACACAACAGGAAGGACGCGAATTTGCAGTTCGTGGGTGCTTAACGACTCGTGGGGGAGAGGAAGAAAACCTGCGTGAGACCCAAAAACGCCCCCCAAAACCTGTGTGTGAGGAGGATCCAGAAACAAAATCGTGGTGAGAGTGAACTGGCCAGGGAAGAGTGCGTGAGGGAGAAGAATGGAAAATGTGGGTGGAGTGGGCAGGTGGGAAAAGGACTGACAGTCCTGCCACCCCACTCCCAAAGGCATTAACTACCTCAACCACCAGCAGCCATTACTCCTCAGGTGCCCAACAAAACATTAAAGAGGTTGACAAGGGAAGATGGAAAATCAGCAAGGTGACAAAACATGGGTTTTTCCCCCATAACCAAGGTTTGACATCCCCCACCCCTTATCCTTTGGAACCATGCCCTTTTCATTCAACGTTGCACTGCCGTAGCTGGTTGTGGTTTTAATTTTAATTGATGTGCATGTTTACATGATGCCACATTAAAATGTGCCGGATAGCACGACATACCATCGGCAATTATCCCCATTGCCGAAACATTCACAACCAAATCGATGGTGGGGCTTTTGCCTTGAGCTCCTCACCACGATTAATTACAATATATACATCATGCAAACGGGGTCGAAACCGAGGACATTATAGTAGCAAACCCAATATCCTCTTTACCATTTTGGGAAATGGGACAAATTCTTATTTTTAAACATTTCCATCTCATCAACCAAACACATTAGTATCAAGAATTACATGGCATTACAATTAAGTGCATTCCCACCGATTCTTAAACTCCTACATAGGAAAAAAAAATGTATTCTTATTGTAAGAGATTTTCCATGGTCTTACTAACATACACTTATATATATATTCTTCATTAATTCATGATAACACTATTACTTTAGTTTCTCTTATAACATAACAACCGTATTATTTATGTGTGTAAAGACCTAACTTTTATATTAGCTAACACGATCCATAATTCATTCATTATGTACAAGTAAGAAAGTGAGTATTCTTTTAAACATATGAGAATCACAGAGAATTAACCTGGGTTATTTCACAAAAATAAAACACATAAAATAATAAAGAAAGAGAGAGAGACACCAATGCACATGGTTCACCCCTAATCAGGAGTTACATCCACAAAAATTGTTAATATCTATATTAATTAATCAACAAAAGGTTACAAAACTACAGTGCAAGTACTGCATTTCATCTTCCTTATCCTTAAATCTCTCTCATGGAGAACAATATCAACTTACTAATTAGCCTTATTGCAAGGCCTTTCTTTAAAAATGAAAATAATACCATCTAAGGAAATTCTAAATATTTTCACTTAAACTATCCTAAGTGAAAGGATAAAGGACTACAATTAGTAACTTACTTGGATCCCTTGCCTTTTCTCTTACCTATTTAGACTAACTCATTGGCCCTCAGTTTTAGAATTTGAGGCCACCTATGAGTTGTTCGGGTACACAAGGTACTTCCAAAAGACTGAACACCTACAGCATCCACTCACACAAACATATCACATATCAACACACCGATGTTTTCACATTATTTAAATCATTAAAATGGAAATACTCCACAGCCCCAGCTAAATAGCTACTTGAGGCAGTTTATTATGCAAAAGAAAGAAAGTTACAAATGAGCTTCTCATAATCGATCAACTAGCCAATGACCCTCCATGCTCTTTAAATAGATATAATGGAGCAATTGGGTGCTAAGCCATAGATCAAAGGTAGTTATGATCTAAGAGAAGATGAACTGTCAGATCACTCTATGTCTACAACATATCATGACCATCGGAGTAGATATTTACAAATGCATACTAATTCATACTAAAGAAACACACTTCTCCTAACATATATATTATACCAAGTTGATCTTAATTAACTCCTAAGTTTCTAAATATCCTAACACCCCCCCTTAAGAACAACTTGGGATAGGATAAAGGATTTACAAAAAGTGGTGACTATTAGGAGAAGGAAGGAGGCATTAGAGACCATCCCCCCTTAATGAAAAATTCTCAAACTCCTAACATAGATCGGAGTTTGGAAAACTTTTTTTTTGAAAGAGACTTGGTGAAGATGTTGCAACTTGGTCATCTATAGGGCAAAAGAGAACTTCAAGAATGTGATCATGAACAAGCTTTATGATGAAGTGCATATGTAGCTCAATGTGTTTGTTGCGTTGATGTTGAACTGGATCTTTGGCGAGCTTGATGGAGCTTTTATTTTCACACCAAAGTGGAGTAGGTTGTTGTTGCTTGAATCCAAACTATTAAAGGATTTGTCGAAGCCATAAAGGTTCCTGACTGGCATTAACTATGACTCGATATTTTGCTTTTGCTAAATAAAGAGGAAGAGCTTGTTATTTCTTACAAGCCCAAGTGACAAGTCCAAATACCACACTGAAAACATAACTACAGTAGAATTTCGATCATCAGGATTGCTGACCCAATATGAATCAGTGAAACCAACCAACAAAGGAGTCCCCTCTATACTGTAATGAATCCTAAATTGAACTTTACCTAGAATATATCAAAGTATTTTTTGTTTCTTTCCAATTACTTTGATGGAGTGCTTTCATATAGAAGAAAACACGTCCAATGACAAAGGAAAGATCAGGATGGGAATAAGTTAAGTATAAGAGACTACCAACAAGCTGATGATACAAGGTGGAATCTACTTCAGGTGAAGTGCAAGTGGCAGAAAGTTTGACTCCATATTGGAAGGGAGAATGGGTTGGTTTACAATATTCCATGTGAAAGCGACGAAGAAGGTCACAAGCATACTTAGAATAAGAAAGAAAGATTCCTTATTTGGTTTGCAAGACTTGGAGACCAAGAGAATAATGCAAATGTCCTAAGTCTAACATTTCAAAATTTTGCTTAAGGCTAGATTTCACATGGGTTAAAATATTACGGACATTACCAGTAAGAATAAGATCATCAACATATAGAATAAGGATGATGAGATGGTTTCTTACTTTCTTGGTATAGACATTGGGGTCAGAATGGAATCTAGAAAAATATGTCTCAAGTAGAAATCTATCCATTTTGGCATACCAAGCTCGAGGAGCTTGCTTAAGTCCATATCAGTATTTCTTAAGGTGACATATAAGTCTAGAGTCATTCTGAACATATACAAGAGGTTGTTCCATATAAATTTCCTCCTATAAATCACCATGTAAGAATGCAAGATTGACATCCATTTGATGGACTTCCCACTTATGTAAATATGCAAGGGAAAGAACAAGGCGGATGGAGTTCATTTTTGTGACAGGAGCACATGTTTCATTGTAGTCAATCCCATCAACTTGGGGAAAACCTTTGGCAACTAACCTTTCCTTAAGTATTTTAACACTTCCATCTCATGCATAATTAGTTCTATAGACCCATTTACATATGAAAATATTTCTTCCTTTTGTAAGAGGTACAAGATCCCAAGTATTGCTCGCCATTAAAGAAAGATATTATTCATCCATCACTGCATTCCAATATGGATTCCCTGAAGCTTCTGCAAAAGTATCTGGACCATGATTCTTTGAAACAAGTTGAGCCAAAAGAGAATAGGCTCGCTGGAACTGAGAACGTGTTCTATATTGATCTCTTGGATCATCGAAAAGATCAACAGCTACTTCACATGTTGAACGGACCCATCGAGAAAGAAATTGTGCCGGTGCAACTGGAGGAAAATGAGCAGGCGGAGGTGTATTTTCATCCTCACTATCATCATTAGAAACTGGAGTTGGGAATATTTCAAGGAAGTTGGAAGTAGAAGAAGTCACAAGCGTTGAATCAGGCTCACAGGCCAAAGATGGCACAAACACTGAGTTAGGTTCACAAGCAAAGATATTTTCATCAGATTTTACATCTCTTCTAATAATTATATCATGAGAATGTGGCTGAAGAAGTCTATAACATTTTACATCTTTAGATTATCCAACTAATATGCACTTTTTACTTTTAGGCTGCAATGATTTTCATTTTTCATTCGAATGTGAGCCCATGCTTCACTACCAAACACACAAAAGTGACTTACATTTGGTTTAATTTTACTCCATGCTTCTTCCGATGTGATACCTTGTAAATATTTAGTAGGGGTGCGATTAACTATGTAATTTGCATAATTTATGGCTTAAACCAAAAATTGAAGACTTAGTCCCTTAGCTTGGGTCATACAATTAGTCATTTCTTTTAAAGTGTAGTTCTTTCATTCAGCTACACCATTTTTTTGTGGTGTAAATGGAATAGTGTGTTGTTGTTGGATCCCTTGTTTAGTGTAGAAAGTAGTGAACTTGTTGTTAACATTTTTTCCTCCATTATCAGATCTTAACTTAAGAATTTAATGACCAGATTGTTTTTCAACAAGGGCCTTGTAGGCCAAGAACATGTTAAATACTTCGCTCTTAAGTTTTATGAAATAAACCCAAGTGCGTTTGGAGTAATCATCAATGAATGTTAAAAAATATTTGAAACCAGATTCAAAGGAACTTAGATGGAAGAGGACCACACATTTCACTATACATATGTTCCAAGGGAACTGAGGCATGCCAAAAGGCATGTTTATCAAAACTATCTCGATGATGTTTTTCAAGTACACATACAGAACAAACACCATCCCTACAAGATACCATCAAAAGACCTGTCACCATATTGTATTTACATAGTTGTTGCAATGAGCGATAATTTAAGTGTCCAAATCACTCATGCCAAAGTTTGCTCAAGTTATCACTATGAGAAAAAAAGCCTAAAGGAAAAGATGATGACCCAAATTTGTTAAATTTGTACAACCTGGTAATATGATCAACAATTCTGGTAGCTAAGGCATGCTTAGGATCTTTAAAATCCTTGATTACAACTTCATGAGGTGTTAACGTTATAGTTTTACCTTCACTAGAATGAGTGATTTGACAAATTGCAGGTAGTTATTGGAACACATAGTATATCACTAAAATGATCATTATCTACTGGAACTATTCCAGATCCTACAACGCTTGGAGATCTATCATTACCAATAAATATTGGTTTGGTGTTACATTCATGCATAGTAGAAAATATGGTTTGATCCTTAGCAATATGATAAGATGCTCCAGAATGAATGAGCCACTCATTTGAAGTAGAAGAAGAAGATTCAGTATAATAAAAAACAAAAGCACAAAGTGCATGTCCATGAGAGGTAGATTCTGAAGATGAATCAAGGCTGACGTGGTGCTTCTTCATTGTTGCTTCCAAGGATGTCATCTTCTTGAAACATTTAGATTCATCATGTTTATCTTTCCTACAATAGTTGCAATGACACTAAGTATTTTTAACTTTTGTCTTGGCTCCTTCGTCATTTTTGAAAGAATGATTTGACTGAGAGGGTTTGGGACCCTTGTTCGGCTTATTATTGCAAGAATTTTGTTTCTTGGGAGGCTTGGAATTTTCTTTCTGTTGGGCCAATAAGGATTTCCCAAATTTATCTATATTGATAATCATTCCAAGATGTATGATATTATCTTTCTCTCTAATCAAGGAATCACAAAAGGATTCAAGACTAGGATCTATATAGCTATTTGGATCCAATGATTCTTTCATGGAGTAGAAAGTAGATACAAAAACAAAATATGCAGGTCCAAGTTTGGAAAGAATGTGATAAATGCATTGGTTGTATTTCCTTTTAATTTTGCATTATGCACATAAGGGTCTAAGAGTTTTGTACTTAGATTAATCTTGAATGTAGGAGAAATCACTTGGATTTAAAGAAAACAACTCATTTTCGAGTTGATGACCTCAAATTTCATTGTGTTTACCAAACATGACTTCCAACTTTTCCCAAGTTTTATTCGGTGCATCAATTATAGATATGTGGAATCACAAATCAGTAGAGTTTTACATCCCAATCAATCAACGAGCTTCATCAAATTTATTTTCCCATTTTATTTTCTTATCATCATTAGCGGGTTCTTTTTCTTTCCTCGAGGTAATTCTATAAATTCCCCTACTTCGTAGGACATCCTCCATATGACATTTCCACGAGAAATAGTTGAAACTGGTAAGTATATTTCACAAGGGGCGGATGTCCATACTGTAAAATAAAGGTTGTAAAAACATAAACCAAAGGTATGGATGCAAAGAGCTTGAAAAATAGGATGTTTAAAAAATATGGTATTGAAATCTGACTCTGGTTGAGGAAGTTATTCTTGATGAAAAAAGGTTGAAGATGACCCCAAGAGTGACATGGCAGATAAATGATTGACCAACTGAAAAATAAAAGGACCCCCCTCTTCCCAAGATTGAACTTTTAAAATCACTTTACAAGGAAGTTGCTTTATGTGAATCACTTTTGTAAAATAAGTGAAATTCACTTTTACAAGGATGTTACTTCAAATTATGCAGCAAAAACTAAAAGACTTTAAGTGACTCACTTTTATAATTTAATTGAGATGCACTTTTACAATAAAGTAACTTAAAAATAGAAATTACATGCACTATTATAAAAGTAACTAACTGTTGGAATATATATTAAACCCACTCATAACTTAGGATAAAATAATTAATCATTATTTAATTAATTATTCACC
The DNA here is from genome assembly GCA_001517045.1 of Pseudotsuga menziesii. Classification (NCBI taxonomy): domain Eukaryota; kingdom Viridiplantae; phylum Streptophyta; class Pinopsida; order Pinales; family Pinaceae; genus Pseudotsuga; species Pseudotsuga menziesii. The sequence continues at coordinate 148,428 of LPNX010356165.1, read as the reverse complement.
CACTAGCTTAATTAGTTGGCATCCACTTGCACCTTAAAGTCAACACATGCCATATATACCCCATGAATGTTTTATTTCTGATTCTGGGTTGATCTAGACCACTTTTATTGACTCCCATAATTAGTAACAATGATTTACAATAGATTATGCTTTATTATGCTTTATCCTACTTTTATGTGGATAAGGTAAAACTAGTTAACTAGGAAATTGGGTTCTTTTATTGCAAGCCCATCCTTCATGAATTTCTCTCAATTATACAGGATTAGCATGTTTTCCCATCTCCTTCGACAAATCACTCATGCTTTTGCTAATTCGCAAGGTCCTTGCTAGATTTGGGAAGTGCTTTAGCCACCTATGGGGGTTTGCTATATTTTGGTAAGTCAGCCTTTTTGAGCTTTATGAGTTGTCTCTATACAACTCGATTTTCCTATGAGGGATGTAATATTTATGTACATTATTATTCATTGTTATTCAATGGAAGGATACACACCAATATTCATCTCTTCATTCATGGGATTCATTCTCTTTTCTTCTCTCTATTTTTCCTGTGTATGATTGTGAGAATTCTTAGTAGCAAGATCTATTTCCTATGCTTCTTCTTAGCATAATTGCTCATAGAATTGATCTATTATTTATACATGGTATCAAATAAGTAATTTTTATCAAGTTCTACAGAGTTGAGGAGCGCAACTAGTCTCCTATCCCTCTCCAAAGAAGAGCTTGTCTAGCTTACAAGATTTTCTCCTAGTTTTGTTTTGCAAGTTGCAGTGAGTTTCTTCTTAAGCACATCAATTCAGAAATATGGATTCTCCTTCATCAATAATTCTTAATCCTTTCATCTACCATGAAAATAAAATCCAAAATTGGCATTCTATTACGTAGTAGAGGATTATACAGAGTTACTCTAGATTTGGAGAATGAGCCCAATACTGCGATTGAGAATGCTAAGTGGCATAATAGGTTGGATGAAGCCTATGGATTTCTTTGCCTCTCTATTTATCCTGATATACACTTTCATCTATATGGTTTGACCACTCCAAACTAAGTATGGACTTAATTGGAGTCTCTCTTTGGAGTTGAAGATGAGCTAAGAGCGCATCAATTGGAGATTGAGTTATTCTCACTGAGTCCAAGAAATTTGATTCTCTTGAGGGGTTCTTCACCAAGTTAAAGTCAATTTTTTTAATGCTCATGCGATGTGGGATTGAGAAATAAGATGATCAATTAATCATTTCCATTCTTTCTAAATTGGGTCCTGATTACTCAGTTTTTGTGTCTACTTTTCATGCTACTAGGCTTGTTGTTCCTAAGTGGAAAATTCCATCTTTAAATTCTTTTCTTGATTCACTAACAAAGGAGAAAGATAAATTGATCCATATGGGTGCCCTTAATTATTCCAAGGGAAATGATCATGCTATCTTGGTTCAAGGAAACACTAATGTCAAATCAAAAGAGAAGCAAATTGTGAAGAAGCCAAAGTAAGAAATTGAAGATGATAGTTTGAAGCCTACTAATGAAGATTCAATAAAGAAGGGTAAGAAGAAAGGGAGCACATCCAAGTGTTATTATTGCATCAAGGGTTTTGATTTAGAGAAGAAGTGTTTCAAGAAGAATATGGACATCATGTCTTAGCTTCTTGAGAAGCACAAGATCAAAGTTCCAGATGAACTAGAAAAGCATGTTAATTCCTCAGAACAATGTCATAGTGCGCAGTTCCAAGGTGATCCAACTAGCAGCAGATAGGTTTTCCTTCGATGAGTTCTCCTTTCCAGCTGAAAGGTTCCTTTGAAAGGTATTCCTCAACATTTTCACCTTGACATGTTCAGTCGACAAGTTCGCAGCCAAAAGCATACAACATGCTCTCCGGTAGTTGAAATTCTGACCATTATAAATTTTGTAACTGAACGTAGTGGGTAGTCATCTAAATGTCTCAAAATCCTCTATATAAGCATGTACATTATTTAATATAGACATCTTTATTATCATCATGTGATTCCTCCATCTTTCATGGAGCAGAAGTAATAAATTGGTTCAAATTCTTGCATATTGTCTATGTGTATATTTCTTGCCAACCTAGTGTGTTTTCTTGCTTTGTTGTATCTCTTTATATGCTTCCGCCACAACAGATCTCAAATCATTCAGTTTACTGTTGTCCCCAACGTGCTCTTGGGAATGACCTGGATCATTGGTATTAGAGAAACATCTTTCCCAGAGCTTAAGTTACATAAACACTTCCATCGAAGTTATTTAACTTATTCCTATTCAAACACGCTCGCAAGCCCAGCAAATCAAGCAGACACTTTCTTTGGATTTAGAAAAGATGGCCAAAGAAACAGACAATATACATGCAACTGACGAGACAAAGAAAATCATATAAAAAGCACTGGCTCTCCAGGGAATCGAAATGTTCACCCAATTCAGCGATATTCTCTTGAGAGTCAGCGCGAAATCAGGGGAATCATCGATGTGATATCACTCTGATAAAATCAGCCCCTTCAAAGTGCAAATGAATCTGGAACTACCGAATCTTGAAGGAAATATTGATGCAGAATCCGCCGACAATTGGGTGCAACAATTGGAATCTTACTTGCGTTAAATCAACTATCTGAAGCGAAAAAGATCACCATTACGTCCTTGAATATGTCAACATTTGTACATTGTTAGTGGGAGAACCTATCGACAAAAATGGAAAAAGAACAAGACCCCAAGTACATTGAACAACAGTACAAGAAGTAGTAGCAGCTAAGGAAATGGAAATACCAGTCCATACAGAGTTACACCGACAAATTTTATCGACTCATGGCTAGACTTGGCATCCAAGAAGGAGAGAAATTTCTTTTCCTGAAGTGCATCAATGGTTTATCCCCGTACATTCAGCAAGAGATGGAGTTTCTAACTATCATCACACTTGCGGATGCATTTCAATATGCAAGAAATCTTGAAGCTAAACAAAAAGGAAAGATATGTTTCATGAACAAGCCAACAGGTCGAACATCCAACAAGAAGTTTCCAACTGACTCCGACAAGTTCAAGAATCCTTCTCAGCAGACTCCGCCAAATCCTGATCATTCAAAGAAGAAATTTCTTAAAGACAAGAGGGATCGCAGACAACAGAAGCCTACTGGGAAATGGTGTGATTGTCATAGTTTATCATGGCATGATACATAAGAATGCAAAGCTTGGAAGAAATTTTTGGAAAAATTTTCAACATCCGATAGAACCCTGGTAGAATCTAATCTAGATGCATCATCCCTCCTGGCTTCAACCTCGACCACTCCGACAGCCTCAACCATCCTTGATGAGGAGGAATGAGAGCGCATATTCCATACAAGGATATGGGTTCAGAACAATCCATTACATCTGGTTGTGGATAACGGTAGCCAAAAGAAATTTGTTTCTGAATATCTTGTGAATAAATTAGGTCTTGTCACCACTCCACATCGACCTCAGCCTTACAATATCGGTTGGATGAAGGATGGGTAGGAACTAAGGATCACATGATAATTCCGACTCACCTACTTCATTAAGCCTTTTGAATATGACGTACTTTGTGACGTGGCACCACTTTCCGCAGCTGATGCCCTATTTGGTAAACCCTACCTATGGGATCAACATGATACATATTGGGCATGGCCTGAGAAGGTGATTGTCAAAATCTGAAACCAATGGTATGGCATACCATATCGACAAGCCACATCAACAATTGCTATAATATCTGCCAAGCAAACAAATAAGCTTATCAATCATGATCAAAAGTTTGCATTAATCATGATAAATCCTCAACATTCTAGGAAGATTGCAGCAATGAGTCGACTCACTGACCAGCGCAGCTCTCGACAACAACAACATATCAACAACATTCTTTAAGAATACCGAAACAAATTTCAAGCACTAGATAGAGTACCTCTACACCGTTAGGTAAAACACTCCATTGAACTTGTTCCTGGTTCTTCATTGCCTAATGCATCTATTTACAAAAGATCCATTCTCTAGAATGAATAGATTCATAGAAAAATATGGGATTTGATCGAAAATGGTCATATCTGCCCCAACGCCTATCCTTGTGGGTGTCCAGTCATATTATTTCCAAAGAAATACAGGACTTGGCGCATGTGCATCGACTACCGGGCTCTCAACAAAATTTTAGTGAAGAATAGATACCATCTTCCATAGATTGATGAACTCATTAACAGTCTTAAATGTGCTAAGTTCTTTACGAAACTTGACCTCAAGTCAGGATATCGACAGATTCCAATTGAGTCCATTGATGTATGGAAAACGACTTTCAAAACTGAGGAAGGACTATTTGAATGGTTAGTCATGTCTTTTGTCTTAATCAATGCACCTGAAACCTTCATGAGATATATGGATGACCTTCTACAACCTTTAATCAGTAAATGTGTCTTTGTCTATCTCGTTGATATCTTGATTTTCAGTCAATCATGGGAAGAACATGTCAAGCAACTTCGACAATTTTTTGACACTCTCCAGCAACATCGGCTATATCTGAACATGGAAAAATGCTCATTTGTGGTGACCAGCATCAAATATTTGGGGTATGTAATTGAATTTGTAGGAATCCATGTCGACCCAGAAAAAGTATATATCCTCAAATATTGGCCCATTCCTCAAAACATTCATCAACTAAGAATTTTTCTTGGTTTGGAAAATTTATATTGACGATTCAAACTTGGATTCATTCATATTGCATGGCCTTCGAATCAGTTGATGAAAGGAAATGGGAAAATGTCTTCAAATGGACATCGACACAACAACAAGGTTTTGAACAAATAAAAAACAAGAATTGTATTGCACCAGTACTTGTGTTACATGATTTGCATCAGCCCTTTGAGATTGAGATAGGTGCATTGGACTATGCCCTTGGTGCAGTGATCACTCAGTCAGGTCACCCAGTCGCATTTCATTTCGAGACTTTCAGTGACTTAGTCAGAAGGTAGTCGATGTAGGAAAAATAACTGTACACCATTGTGCAAGCACTTAAGCAATGGAGACACTACATTCTTGGTAGGGAAATCGTCATCCTCACTGACCATAAGCCTTTGTAGTTCACTCCGACTTAGTCAAAACTACAGAAAAACCGACAACTCAAGTGGATTAATTACCTACAACAATTTCCATTGGTAATTAAGTATCATAAATACAAATCCAATTCTGCAGCCATTTGTCTCGGCATACCACCCATTACTCTACTGTCTATAGTGATGAGTATGCAGGGTTATGACACCACTACTTGGTTGTATTTGTATTCGATAGACTGCAATTTTTCTATAATATATCATCAGCTTTAGAACAACAAGTTGTTGAATGTCGACTACTTTCGAAAGGACACCTTGCTATACAAGCTTGGACAACTTTGTGTACCGACCAGTGAGCACCGACATAAGCTCATCTGGGATGTGCATTACAGCAAGATTGCAGGACATTTTGGAGTCACAAAAACACATGTTATCCTCCAAAATTATTTCTACTAGCCTTCACTTAAATATGACATCAACAAGTACATTCGATCGTGTGTGGTTTGTGCCAATGCTAAACCACCGAATCAACGACAAGGACTTTATACACCCCTTCCAGTTCCTAGTGGACCATGGGAATCTATTTCTATGGACTACTTGATGGATAAACCTACTACCAAATATTAGCATTATGCGATACTATTCATAGTCACCAAATTTTCCAAGATGGCTATACGCATGCCATGCAAGAATACTATGACAGCACAGCAGACTGCTCATCTCTTCTTTGAACATGTGTGGAAACACTATGTCCTCCCAACGACCATTATTTTTGACGGAGATGCTAGATTTGTCAGCACCTTTTGGAAAACTCTCTGGAAATAGCTCGACACAAGAGTTTATTTGTCGACATCCTTCCATCCACAGACATACAGATGGACGGAAGTTGTAAATCGCTTAGTCGTACAATTTCTTCGCATGTACAACCATAATCATCGTGGAACATGGGATGACAACCTTCCATACATACAACACAGCTTTGATCATGCTCAACACAACTCTATAAGAAATATTCCATTTGATATATGTTACGAATTTCAACCCTCAGTGCCTATCGACTTAATCAGTTCCTTGACACAGTCGAATGATACCGACTTCGAAGGGCGAGAAGTGGAGAAAGCATTGAAATTCAGAGATCAAATCTACAACATCCAGAAGCAAGCACAGGAAATGTTACAATGAGAAAATGAAAAACCTAAGGCCCGACACAAGAAGCATCGTATTCCTCATTCATTCCAAATTGGGGATCAGGTCTGGTTACACCTAAAGAAGGAGCGCTTAACTGGTCCATACATAAATATGAAACCTTTACGATATGGTCCATAAAATATCCTTAAATAGATTGGAGAAAACACTTTTTAGCTCAACATTCCTGCATTCCTTGGCCTACATCCAGTTTTCAATGTAGATCCGCTTCAACCATACCATGCACCATTGTTTGAACATAAAGAATTGCAGATAATAGAACCCAAAGACATCCATCCAGATGTTCATGAATCTCTTCTTTGTGACACCATTGTGGGACGATGCATACGCCTTACAAGGACAAACTCCATTCCCTTGTTTCAAGTGGCTAAAGTTGGACAACTCCCCATGCAAGGAAAATGGTACTCTGCTGATGAATTCACCGAGCAGTCTCTTCACCTAAAATAATACACAACGGAGACCAATTTTTCTTAAGGAGGAATGATCCAACCAACGACCGACAGGTTCGCTTCGACAGGTTCACCTCGACATGTTTAGCTGAAAAGTTTGCAGCTGGCAGCATATCAACATGCTTTGTGGCGGTTGAAATTTTGATCATTATAAATTCTGTAACTGAATGTAGTGAGTAGTCACCCAAACGTCTCAGCATCATGTACATGTACATTATGTAATATAGACATCTTTCTGATCATCATCTTATCCCTCCATCTTTCATGGAGTAGAAGTAATAAATTGGTTTGAATTCTTGCATTTTTTGTGTGTATATTTCTTGTTGACCTAGTGTGTTTTCCTACTTTGTTGTATCTCTTTATATGCTTCCGCCACAACAGAGCTCGACTCATTCAGTCAACTGTTGTCCCCAACGTGCACCTGGGAACGACCTGGATCACAAGGTGATATAAATTATGATTTGAGTGCCAGAGTTCTATCCTTTTCTCATGTATCTGATATAGAATTAGTCTCTGATATATTAGAATCAGAAATATCATATCCTTTCTTTGATAATCCTCCACTCAGTCTACTAGATTCATCTCCCAAAAATTGTGATTTTTCACTAGATATTGATTTGTCTTTGAGAAACTCTTCCTCACAAGCTTATATATATGATTTAGAATATTTGTAGGATGATATATATGTCATGACACAAACCATACCACCATCCATACCATCTACCATACCTATGAATAATCCTAAGACTATACAAATCCCAAGTTCACTAGTTGATTCCTCATTGGTCTCTTATGCAGTGTTACTTATCTTACATGGTTTGAAGTCTTTCCTTTATTTCAGTGGTTGGTTAACCATGACCTTAGTCATATTTGGACTGATATTAAACATGTTTGGATATGTTCTAAACACTTATGGTTGATATATCATCTCCATTCATCATTCATATTTTTACACCTATTAGTTTTCCCTAGTTGCTCATAGTTTTCCTAGTCTAGGCCAATATCCTCATGGAGTCACTAAAGCCTTTGTATTTTCTATTCCATATGCTAATGTTTCTGATATATCATAGTTTTATCAGCCTCATATCAGATATAGGTAGGTGCTACATCATATTGGAATATTGACATGTGATTCACATCACAATTTTGCAGCTATTCAGGGAATTGAATGTGTAACAAATTGTCTTAATTTGTGAACTCTTTGGAAAGGAGTATGCACAGATCTCTTTTCCATTTCAGATTGTGTTTGCATGTCAGAGTTTGACAGCAGTAAGAAGCATTTAGATCATTCTCCTTCTTCATCAGTTGATGAGATACAAGGAGTCTCTCCTCTTCTTTCTTGTAGGTTCTACACTCTAGCGCATGATCATGGAGTTCATGATTTCTTCAACAAGTCTTCCATCCAGAAGCAGTTCATTCAGCTCATTCAAGTGAAGATAAAGATATGTTGAAGAACTATTATTTCAAATTTGTGCCTTGTCCTTTCTTGAGGGAGGATTTTCCCCATGTGTTTTTGTCTCTTTCCTCACTTTTTTGGACATGAATAATTATTGAAGGGTGACCATAGCCTTGTTGCTAGGCCCCATATGCATCCATATGAATCTATATTTTTGAAATACCATAATAAATTCAGAATTATAGGGGGTTTTTTGAATATATTAAACCCACTCATGACTTAGGATAAAATAATTAATCATTATTTGATTAATTATTCACCCACTAGCTTAATTAGTTGGTATCCACTTGCACCTTAAAGTCAACACATGCCATCTATACCTTGTAATGTCCCAAATTTTTCATTGGGTCACAATGGCCAAATTACATTTTCCATATTCATGAAAGTTGTCAAATGGATGCTAAAAGTCAAATAATTGCCAAGGAGGAAAATCACTAGTTTCCTAGGTTGGGGGTGGAAGCTTTAAGATTTGGAATAAGGGGGATAATAAATGATTTCTAGACATTAGAAGAGGACAAAAATTTAATAATGTATCTTATTAAATAGATACAAGAGAAAAATGAAGTGGCAATGGAACATGGAGACACATGGAGACTATGGGGCCCACACAAGCTAGAAATTTGGTGCTACATGGAATCCTCCTCTTGCAATCTTGAATCTTTGGGAAGCCTAATGTTTTTGGATGGATTATAAGGTTAATATAATTTTACATATACTTAATAATTCTAATTTTGGATGAATTGTAACTTACATGGGAGAGGAAGAGACAAACGAGAGTTTCATGGACACTTGGCTAGATTCCCCTTACATTTATGACATCTATGACACCAACGATGGAGATTCTATGATAGTTATGAAACAAGTCAGATATTAAGGATGAAATAATAACATACTGACTATCAGTCCTGAATAGAGCATCTTAGAGGTCGAATTTGGGATTTTGATAAGGTCAAGAGGCTCCTACTCGAATTTGGGAGAAGAGGGAAGGTGAAGAGACAGGCCACATGGCATAGCATGAGCAACCACACCAATTCGAATTGGCCTTGGTTTATGGATGGATTTGGAACCTTAGAATACCAATAATGTTTATAAAATACAGGTATCAACCATGAGAAGGATATTTTTTATCATTTGATGAATTTGGGTTTGTGAAGAGAGAGCTATTGGATGACTAGTTCCTTGCCTTATCCAATTTCGAGGTGAAATATTCTCATCCTAATTAGTGATTTGGAGAGGCCACTCAGGTATTTCAAATATATTCAATGGATTCACAATTTATAGGTGAAATCTATAGGAATCTCATGTACATCTCAATATCAGCTTGTTCTTCCATTCATCTCAAGTTTTCTCACCATATTTCAGCTCTATGGAGTGAGATGCACTTAGTGAGCTATTCATCTCTTTGAGGGAGCTTCTATTGCTACAGTATTTTGTATTCTGATAAAAACTATTTGTATTTCAATTTCATAAATCTCTCAGGTTGAAAGGATAAGATATCTCATGTATTATTGTCCAATATTGAAGAAACAGTGTCATTTCCCCAATACCTTGTTGTAAACTCTCGCCATCTTAAAGGAATCGAATATATGTGTGCAAAATTGATGATTTATGAATGAATTAAATTTCATTAATGTATACTATGGGTTTCATTTTCAGTAACTGAGAATTTGTGGTCATTGGGTTGAATTTCATATCATTTGGAGCAAACTACATCTTGTTTCCCCAAGGTTCCAAAACTAGTTTGTTTATATCTGATTGAAGGAAGTGATAACATCCATGGGAGGTTGATTGGTTATGTATATGAGTATATTATAATGTATTATACATATCCCATTCTTCAATTTTATAGTTTGAGTGGGTTTCAGCACACTTGGGAAGCCATTTCTATCATTCACTCTAGAGGGGATTTGAGCCCCAAAATTGCTAGTTAAAGCATCTATATTATTCAGAATTTTATATAGACTTGTAGAAGTAATTGGAAGGACATAATATATATATTAAAATTATAATTAAGTTATTATATCACTCATACACCTTCTGGTACAATTCGAGAGCATTTGGATCTATTTGGAGTAATCTACCATTGGGGGTTGGAACCTCAAAACTACTAGTAAATTCATGTAGTTCTCTTGGATACATATTCGACCCCAAAACAAAATATGATGCTTCAAATATAATTTAATTAATGTCTGATAGCAGATCCAAGTATCATACCCACCATTAGTGAATCTTTTACAGTGTTGTGAAGATATTTGTTCCAAAACCCAGGGGGGGATTTCCACCTCCCAAATTGATTAGTCTTGTCCCAAAACTTATTCCCTTGAAAATTGCAGACCATGGTTGGGTATATCAGTTGATTATATGTCTGATAGATGTGATAATATGTCCCATCACCCCTTAGGACCTTCCTCACCAAGTTTGAAAGGAATTGGAGGAATTTTGGAATCAATTGAATCCATATAACTAGAGTTGTAAGAAGATGAATTTGAGTACATTGTGAAAGAATTCAAGAATTGGTAATTTTGATAAAAATTCCTAAAATTGAACATTACAGTGGTACCAGAGCATGGTATTGGCACCTATTTAAGTTATGGATGGTATAGATGAATTGAATAAATTCATTAAGTCATGTGGTGATGATATGACAATGCATGTCAAGCAAGAATTTGAATTGATGGCTAGCCAATTTATGGGTAGTAGAAGTTTCCATCATGAAGAGACACATAAGACCATTCATTTTTAAGACCTTAATGACTGGTTGAAGGAAGTTATGAAAAATAATTCAAATAAGAACTCATTAAAGAATAATCATCAAGGAGCTACAAATTTCTATGGGTGGTGAAGAAGAAAAGGAATTACATCAAGAGGATATAAATTCAATCCAAAATGACTTTGAAAAATATGAGGAAACATTACATGAGAAGGAATAAGAGTACCTTGAAACTATTGAATATCATTCTGAAACAAATTCTACTATGGACATGGACTGAAGGGCATCTACGGATGAATGTTTGAACTATGAAGGAGTAGCTAATGATGGGTGCTCACACCTCTATGTTGGTGACATAGAGATAACTTTTGAAAGTGTTGCTGCAAGAAAAAATTCCATTAAACATGAAAATGAAGACATTGTAGCAGTTGAAGAAGAAACAAGATCAACTTCCCCTTCACCACTTGAGCTTCATGAAGTTGGTCCAAGCAAGAAGGAAGAAGATGAGGAGGTTCATTTGCAAGAGACTAATTTTCTTGAAGTGTCCTTAAAGATGAATGAAAATAATATCCAAGAGGCTGTTAGCATACTCCATTACACTCAAGCATTGGTAACAAATTCTTGTTGGAGAGCTACTTCCTTGGAGGAGCCATCCTTCCTTGAAGACATGGAAAAGATTCAAAGAGCAATGTGCAACATAAAAAGTAATTTCATGTCTTTTCTTTTTGATAGAAAAAATGTCATTGAGCTTAGTGAATGGTTACATGTATTGTTTTCGAGTTCTAGTCGCTTTGAAAATTGGATTTTTTTTGTCATAGTATTATTGCATGTCAACTCAAATCGTTGGCATTTGTCCAATGTGATAATATTCATCAGTTCAATGAATTTCTTAATTTCTTCAATTACCCCTGAGTCATCATCACATTTTTTTAGGTATTTCTTGTTTTTGGGGTAGCGGGGTCCATCAAAAGTATGTGGTGTGGGTACTTGTTGGATGCGAAATTAAATCCCGCATCCAATGAGCTCTCCTGCTTGAAATTTGAGTAAAAACATAGGGAGATATGTCGAAAATACGAACAGAAAAAATAGTTTTCTTTTATGACAAATATGTCAATTCAACCATTATGGTTGACTCATTTTATTGAAATTCTATTGGTTCTTGAATTCCAACTCACAAATTTTATTGTTGGCGCCTTTTCTTATCAGGCCCATTTTAGACCCCAAATTTCCTCTAATGGGTTGATCAAGTCATTCCCATGTTTTTCTTGTCATAATATTTTCTTGTGATCCAAAGTCCAGAACAACTTGTGAAATGCGATACTTGTCAATCTCTAGATCGACCAAAGGATCAATATTAGTTTTCTCTTTTTTTCTTAGGATACATAGATTTCTAGATATTCTTTCATTATTGGTGTATTCATTTATGGTGTACATAAGATCAATAAGATGTGAAATTACTTCCTCTTTTGTAAGTAATTGCAATAGTTTATTCAATGTTTTATTTTTATAATCTTGAGAGTTCTCTTCTTTTGCAATTTCTTGAAAAATTCTTGAGGAATCATTAAATATATATTTTTGTTGATTAATTTGAGGGTAATTGCAATCCTTGCTTGGAAACTTGGTTACTTTTGTGTTATCATGACCAATTTGTGTCCCTTTCCTTATAACAATTTGTAGATTCTTATGTTTAATCACGGCATTCTTAGGAACAACATAAAAAGATCAATATTCTTTTTATTCATAAGTTTTTCAAGAATGAAGGGGAAATCCTTTAGAGAATTATCTCTGATGTCACATTTAGTACAAAATTTGAGGTTTGTTCTTTCTTTCTAGGGATAGTCAGGACTCAAATGTTGTTCATTAAAGAAAATGTAACATCTCGATCTGCCTCCAATACGATTATTATTGAAGCATCCTTTACCACGATATTGATACTCTCCATTTTTATGCTAATCATTCTGTCGGTCATCTTCCTACTGTCTTTTATTATTTTTCTCCATCATCTGTGTCTAATAGACTGTTTGTTGGTTATTCTTGGTATTCAATTTTTTTATAAAGTCAGTTGTGTTGTGTTGGGTGTTTTGACATATTCCACACCATTTTAATCTTCTACATTGGTATTATATGGGCATTTAGTCGTCGTATGCAACTCAAATCTCTAACAAATATCACAGAAATATGATGTTTGAGAAGTTCTAAATTTGTTAGGTTTCCTTTCTTCAGGGAAGTGTTGGTTGTGAAGCTTGATCTTATCGATTTAGAGTTTTTGTTTAAGCCGTGTTTGAATCCCAACACCTGATTGGGGGGTGTGTGGGGGATTTCCCACCCATTATAGTTTCCAGGGGGGTCAAGCGGGGGAGGGAAACAACCTAGTAGCAAAAATTTCAAAAACATTCCTTATAAAATATTGTAATTTCATTGTCATGACTTGGTCAATAATAGGTGATTTTTGGGCCCATGGTTTTGGCTAGCACGTGGTATTTTACCATGGTATTCCTTTTATAAAAGGAAGTAATTGTAATATGGTTGGGTTTTAAATTGTATTGTATTATGAAAACCATCTATGTGATTGTGTGAGAGAGATTATGAGAGAGTGAAAAGGAAGTGCAGTAAATGTGTTGCAGGTTGTATCCTTTCCTTTTTCTAAACGATATAATAGAATGACTAGTGATTTCTATGTGGGCATAGCCTGTTATAGCTGATTTTACCACACTTGGTAGATCACACTTTTATGGAATTCCATGTCCCTCTATAGATTCTTTGGACCCCCCTTGCTCAAGTGATACTTTGATGTCCAAAGAAAATCCCTAAAAAACACATGTTTATGGATGTATGCAACTTTTAAGATGATACCCGTGTGTACATGCAACTTGCTCCACTGTAGCCCACGTACATTGGGAAATGTGCATAATTGTTTTTGGGAGTTTTCCTCAATCAGTCCCGAACAAATTGACTCTTGGCCTTCCATATGCTTAGAAATGCTCCGACTCGACCCTACATTCACCATTGGAGGGCTATATATTGAGCCTCTTGGATGCATTGAAGGAGGAGAATTTTGGAGAGAAAGGAAACTATAGTTCATTGTTTCCTCACTTGATTATGCTTGAGTCTGCATCCCTTTGTCCCTTTGGAGCACTTGTTGTTTCTCTTCCCAATCTTGTCATTGCTTTCTAAGCTTGGCATTGAGATGGAGAATTGAAGTGGTGGAGGCCCAAGTGGAGGACTCATTTTCTCCATTTCGACGAGGTGCCAACAAAGTTTGTCACGGTTCTATCTATTTATTTTTAATAGAAATATCCATTTCTTGTCCATTACATGTGTATGACTATGAATAATTTGTCCATGGATGTAGTTATATTTTCTTATACATGATGGTTTTATATATGCTATAGTAGGCCTAACACTTTGATATATATAATGTTTGTCATGTTTATTGTTGTTGAGAGTGAATTATAAATACAAGTGTGTTGGAAAAGCTCAACGAGGATGTACATCAACTATCCAGAATAAGGTACGCTTCATATCCCTCAGTGTTAGCATCATTTGTTTCTCTTGAATATTGAAATGTATTGATTTCTAGTGTCATTCAGTCTATTGTGTTCTACCCCAATCCATAGGAAGTTTCTCTCTGTAACAGAATTGGTGAATCCGCTGGGGAATTTTCTTATTTTTCTTTGGGGATCGGGTGCACAATGTGCTTGAATTTATCTCAGTTTATCTATGTTTCTGTGTTGGGTTCAGAAGTATGTTATCCTATTATTGTCATGTTGAAGTAACTTAGGTCTTGTCTTATCATTTTACCCCCTTTCTCTCCCTGTATGTGGGTTTTTTATTTACAGCCGCATATACATGTGGGTTTTGTTTGAATAGCAATGTATATATGTAGGTTTCCTGCAAACAGTCACGTATGTCCCTCTATTTGAGTGTGAATTGGTTGTTTGTTGAGAAATTGTGGCTAGGAATATTGCACCTCTTGCAGACAAGAGTTGTTCCTCTAATCTAAATGGTTCAGATCTAGAACAAATGAGTAACACGGAAGGTCAGACTCTCCCTAGATCTGTTTAAACACTTGAATGGACTTCCATGCTTCTTATATTAATGGATGTCTTTGCTATCCTTGAATATTTTTCCTCTATTTACCTACAAAAATAGAAATTGATAGCATACCAGATATAAAAATAGGATCTATGCTTGTGACCAATGAGTCAAGCAATACATACACATATTACAACATATATGGGAAAGAGAAAACATTCTTTATTAACAATAAATGGAAAGACTACAACCTAGATTCCTTGGTGTTGAGAGTCCCATCCAATATCCCCTTTTCCTCTAGCTTGATCTTGCCTCTAAATACTCAAGAATTATTTGGCCAGAGTTTGGGTATGCAACGCAACTCTTCCTCCTCTGTCCCATGGGGGATGAGCCATTATTTAAACACGTGGGAGGATAGGATGGTTGAGGATCTCATGGGTGAGGTGGAGATAAGATCCAATAAGGGAGGATCTCAAGCTTCAATTGGTCCTAAACCATAGGGATGAGGCTCCACGAAGGAAATATTCTAGAAGTCTCTCAAAGCTTCTCTTTTTTCCTTGAAAACTTGAGCACCGCTCCTTTAATGAAGAAAACAGGCGGTGTTAAGGGGGTAACGCTTCTTGCAGTAAGGATAGAGGTGGTGGAACCACTCTTTTCTCATGTATTAGGAGTGTTGTTGACTTAGGTAACACTTTTTTTCAATGGAAGAGGAGCATTACCAGCTCGAAACAAGGAAAAATAAGAGGAGTATTGTTCTACCATTCATTTCTTCAGGGATAAACTTTGAGGGATTGAAGCAGATCGAGGACCTATCTCATAACATGATGGTGATGATATTTTGGTGTAACATAAATTTTGGGTGGATTTTAAATGTTGTTGAGTCTTCTTGAATTCTTTTTTGTCCTGTCCACTACCTCTCTTTCTTACCATAGACCTTTTTTATTTGCTTCTTAGTTAGAAGTTGTTCTTGTCATTGTGTTTCCTTTTTTTTGGTATTAGTGCATTAGATTTATTTTATCTCATTGCATTGCTTGGATTCTTCATGATAGTTGTTGCAGGGTCTGGGAGTTGTAGAGTCTTTTATTACATTTACATATCGTTTATTTCAAAAATACAAAAATATTTGATTTTTGGCATGTTTATGCATTTTTGCATTTGCATAGTACTTGCATTAGGGTTGCTTAGTTGACCAATAGTTATAATTTCATATGGGAATGGTTGCACTGTCATTTGAAGGAAAAAATATGCATGTCATGTAGTGGCATACCCCATTTTCACATTTACAGATAAAATTGCACCTGGCATTGTTTATTAGGTGTGCATATTTACTTTCACTGTTGAGTCATAACACCATTGGTTGCACAGTCATTTCCTTTAATTAATCACAACATCTAAAAACAACACTTAATTTAAAATGCATTACACATTTTTATTTGATAGGGTACATCAACAAGCTTAGGTTTTAGAGTCTTGGAATAGGTTTTTGTGAGTAAATTTCACCAAGACTACTAAAAAAACAAGTAGGTGTATGTCCAGGTAAGAGAGTGAAATCCTTGGTATAATTAGTGTTCTCAGGAGGATCCTCTTACACAGGAGTTAAGCACGAGGCAATGTACACGTTTGTGGTGGGGATAGCCCCTTGCCACTCTCTGTGCAGTGTTGGAGATATTTCCAAGATCTTATTCGTATTTGGGGGCTTTTAAGGTACCTTTGGTGTTTTCAAGCTTTAGGATTTGCTAACTTTCCCATACGGTAGATCTCGCCTGCGACTGTCCACCTGAGCATTGGTTATATTGGGGTGACCTTAGTTTCCTTACCTACATATCAAAGGGGGAACTTACAGAGGTTAATTATGTGAGTGTCCTGGCTAGGTAGTGGTCGAAAAACACATACGCTTTATCCATTGAAGTTGAGGGCCACTGTAATTGGTTACACACCTCTTATTTTAGTGTATGGGAGTCCCAATCCTCTCCTAGGAGAGACATACCTACTACATTCAGGAGATCATTTATCCTCCTCTTGGGTTGCTTTCATTTTGGCTCAGATTCTCTTAAGAGTGTGCTCTGTGTGTGTTAGATTACTCTAGGGTTCATAATTAGTTGAGTCTCTTTATTTTTGTGGAGTCATCGTGGATCGAGGACTGGAATCTCATTGTTATCGATGGTTAGAATGAATTTCTCCTTCTATGTATCATCTTACTTCGTGAAAGAGGGTTATATAATCTAGGTGGAATCATACTCATTGTGATTCACTCACCAGTCTCATCATGAGTCATGCATATGAGATCCCAGAAGCCCCTCCTTCTCCATCCTCTAGGATGGGGACTGTGCCATTCAATGTATATGGGACTTTGGAAGAAACCAATCCTTTTGAGGTTGGTACATCATATAATGCATGATCCTAGTTTTTAGATTATGTAAATACTAATAGACAATATTTTCCTTGAAGTTCAAGTAGTGAGGCTTATCCCGATCCTTCTAGCACTAGAACTTTTATATTTGGCATGCCAGATATGACAGATAGTATGTCGTCATCTGTCGTAGATCCTAGTGTTGGTATTAGTAGTGCACTTGGGGGAAATACCATCCTGTTCCATGCCGATCATTTTGTTAGTGGTCATATTGCACCTTCCACACCCTTTGTGCGAGGAATTCTATACACCTCATCCAGGAAAACCACCGGGATCCCTTCTAGTGGAGGTGACCCTAGACATGTGAAAATTAGAGGTACTTCATATATTTTGTCATATGTTCCATCTTCTTCTATACCCTTTCCTTCAAATGTGTTTTTCATGACACACCCTCCTTACAACCCACATGGTTCTTCAAGATGGAGTACTACTTATAGCCATGTGGTCCCCTCATCTGCCGGTTATGCTATGTACGGGGGTTATGTACCTCCTTATGTGTCTGGGGGACTCCCATCCTATAAATATTATAATTATGGCTATGTAGCACCCTAGTCTCTAGGTATTCCTAATTATAATATCCCCATGTATCTATTTATGGGTCAGATGGGAGGGTGTTATTATTCGACTAGTCAAGGCCACAGTCTTTACAACCAACAACCCTATGTGGATCAGTCCTGTTAGGGAGCATGGAACCAAACGTCACAACCTAGGATCCATTTCCTAGATACTTTGAATCTACTTGACTTATCAAAGTTGACCAATGATCAAGTTTCCCATGATTTGACATGACTGGTTGTCCCTTCCAAGCTTCCTTTGGACATTCCAAAATTTGAAGGAAAGAATGGTGAGGAACTTGGAGAGCACATTACCACTTTCAACCTATGGTTCTATTTGAATTCATTGAACCATGATTCCATTCATTTAAGACTGTTTCTACACACCTTATGGTTCCTACGGAGAAAAGGTATATGGAGTTCCCTAGGGGCACATATCAAACATTCAATGAACTAGCCATGACCTTTCTTAACCACGTTCAACTACCCCTGCGTTATGATGATTGTACTGAGGTCTTTTCGACATTTTGGCAAGATAAATCCATGCATATTTTAGACCATATTCAAGAGTGGTGTATACGAAAGTGATTGATTAAAGCCAACATTCCACCAGAGTTCCTTTTGGAATGGTTCCTCAAGTCATTATTGCCATATACAGTGAAGGATGTTTCCACATCTGGAGTTATGAATGAGGAATGGGCTATTTTTCGATCTCAACAACTAGAGTTTATTTACGCTCAATATGGGATCCTATATGAGACTATTCTGAATGCATTGAGGTCGAAATTTGAGCCTAAGTTCAAACTTGGGCCACATGATGATGGCATTGTTGGCTCTACAAGTACTAAACCCGTAGACTAGATTATGAATCAAATGAAGAATTTGTCTATTAACCAGCCCACATTAGGACAAGCTATGGATTCGTCTCATCTCACCTAGTCAGCGGATGTACACTGTGTGCAATCATCGAACCAAAAGGGTAACCAACAGCCCGAACGGAACAAGAAAAAGGGAAGAAACAATCATAGGGGTGGGAATAGGAAATAAAATTCTAATGATGACAAGAATGGTAATGATGCTCGGGGCACAAGAAGTCTAAATGTAAGGTTAATTTCCCTTACAATATTTGTGGGGGAGATCATCTCACTTGTTCCCTCATATCGAAGATGCCTCAAAAATCATTGGACAGAGCCCAGTTGTGTTGACGGATCCTTTACAACACAATTAAAATATGAATTCTAGGACCATGGATCTCGGAAGTGCTTCTAGTAGGAATCAAAATCCTCTGAACACCAAAAGTGTCTATGGGTGCATCAACATGATGTCCACTAAGAATGTTGTGACATGAGCAAAATATTATGGTTCGTCACAACCCGACTTGGGAAAATAACCTGCTCCTCTCGAGGTCCCTTTGCATATCGACAAGCTTGAAGTTACACCTCACATTCCTAAGGGATTATTAAAGAATTCAGGGCACAATCCTAATTCTTGAGCTGCCCAATATTATTCCATTGCCGAGGATTTGGGATAGACTCCTTGTTCCATGTCACCTTATACGTCCTTCAGACTTTCCCTTCACAGAGGAAATACTTGTTGTCAGGCCTTGGGGTGGTTGATTCACATCGTTACACAATGATTAAATTTGAAACCCATGAAGTCCAGCCTCGATTTCCTTACCATGTGGCTCTCCTAGTCCATGTGGAGTGTATGAACAACACCATTAAACGCATAGCAATTGATGAAAGCGTTGCGGCTTCTGTGATTTATTTAACCTATTGGAAAGGTCTAGGTTCTCCCATGTTGTCAAGATCTGGGACATGTTGACTACTTTTGATGGAAGATATTTTTGGTCGCATGGTATACTTCATTCTCTCAAAGTCCAATTCATAGGGAAGGCTATGTCGATCGAGGTTGAGGTGGTTGATGTGCCCCTTGAATATAACCTTTTACTGGTCTGTAATTGGATTTATAATATGAAAGTGGTTGCGTCATCCCTCTTTTGAATTAGTTGTTTCCCTTTCGAAGGGAGGATTGTCACGATTGAGCAAAAATATTTTTATAATTACGGTACGAAAGCATCGTTGGGAGATACTATCCTGGTCATTGATAATTCTCGGCCGACAACTGAGAATGTTAGGGTGGGAATGTATCCATATTTGACGGAAACTTTCAATATTTATGCAGCAATTCTTATGATAGGTTCTAGCCTTGGTAGAAAATTGTCATCATTGATTTCGACTCCATTTCACATTTTGCATTTGGAATATCCTTGGACTCTCCCTTCTTCAAGCACTTCGGATGAATACCTTAGACATACCAAGATGAACATGTCATTATCTACAACGACAATTTCTTATCAAGCTACTCTTGGTGCTGTTGTAGATCCTATTCCTTCCTCTTCACAAACGGAGGAGGAGGACCCCTTTGCATTGCCTACTTGGGTGGTTGCATCGTCACACTCTCATGATTTCTTCGATGACTCTTTTCCTTCAGATGAAGCTATTATCAAAGCCATGAATGGTTTAGATAGGCCTTGGAAATAGTTGCACCATCGATCTTACTTTCTCCCAGAGCTTGAACGTATTGAGTGTGATAAATATAGGGCGATCCCTAGCGAGAAGGTTGGTAGTCTCATGATCCTATTAGGATCTGCTAGTAAGTATGATGAAGGGAACATGGCTAATTTGTGGCCAAATATCCCTATCAAAATTTCTCGAACTCGTGGTAAAGTAGAGAATGTTTACATTAAGGAAGGTTTTTCCCCCGATGAAATTGAAGTATACATTAAGATCTTCAAATAATTTTGAGATTTTTTTGCTTGGTCATATGATGAAATGTCAGGAATAGATCCTCTCATTGTTGAACATGAGATCAAGATATATCTTGATGCTATACATGTTCAACCACTCTTATGTGCAATGAATCCCCATAAGGTTCCCACTATTAAGGTAGAGACAGAGAAGTTGCTTAAGGTTGGCTTTATCTATCCATTTACCTTCACTGAATGGGTATCCAATCCCGTTCCAGTTGATAAGAAACATGGGACTATCTATGTGTGTGAACTGATTTCTAAGACATGAATAGAGCTTGTCCTAAAGATAACTTTCCCACACCATTCATACATCATATTTTGGATGAGTGTGTAGGAAGTGGCCTGTTTTTGTTTATGGATGGATTTTCAGGGTATAATCAAATTCAGATCAAACTTGAGGATCAACATAAAATGGATTTAATTTGTCCTTCAGGTAGTTTTCATACCGAAAAATTCCTTTCAGCCTTAAAAACATCGGAGCTACTTTTGAATGGGAAATTACCTTATCTTTTCATGACCTTAAGGGAATTATTGAAGTATATCTTGATGATTTAGTTGCTCACTCTCGTTTGAGAGGGATCATCCTGACCATCTATGCTTGGTTTTTGAAATATGTCATCGATATCAAATTCGGTTAAATCCTCAAAAGTGCATCTTTTGTATGAAAGTAGGTCGCTTGCTGGGGTTTATCATTTCCAAGGAGGGAATTAGGGTCGACCCTCTTAAGGTTGAGGCAATACTTTGATTGTCTCTCACATGCACGATTAGACACCTTCAGATTTTGCAAGGGATTGCTAACTTCTTATGGATGTTTGTTGTCAATTTTTCCAATTTGACCAAGGGTTTCATGTGTCTTTTGAAGAAAGACACTCCTTTTATCTGGGATGAGCGAGCCCAAGATTTCTTCAATGCATTGAAGAAATCCTTGCCGTGATTTCCTATTATATGTGGTCGCTTCTCAAGAGACGATTGGAATGGTTTTGGTTCAAGAGGATGAGGAGCTCTAAGAGAAATTTATCTGTTATCTTAGTTGAAACCTCATTTATGCTGAAATTCATTATACTCATGTCGAGAAGATAGCCTTAGCTACCATCTATGTGGTTCAACAGTTGATACATTACATACTCCTTCACCAGAATTTGGTTGTGGCTCACATAAATCCATTTTAGTTCGTCCTGACCAGACGGATGATAGGAGGAAAATATAATAAATGTATTATGATATTGCAAGAGTTCGATCTTGAGTTTGTTTCGGCGAAGTCGAAGAGATCGTTGATTTTTGCGGAGCTCATAGCATATTTTCCTAGTTTGGATGAAGTTGAGATTCACGAAGACTCTTTTGTTGTCGAGAATATATTCCTCATTTCGACTATGGACCCATGGTATGGGGATATTGTCATCTATTTGCAAACTTTGAAGCCCCCTCCTCACCTCTCACAGGATGAGCGTCAACAATTACGTCATGTAGCTAAGAACTACCTTATTTTCGGTGACACTTTGTATCGTTGTGGGGTGGATTCAATTTTGTGTCGATGTTTGACTCTTGAGGAGGCTAAGGTTGTGATTAATGATTTCCATGGAGGGGCATGTTGTGGTCATTTATCTGGGCTTGCTACTGCCCAAAATTTTTTGACAGCTGGTTATTTTTTGTCGTTAATGTTTTAGGATTGCATTAATGTGGTCAAGAAGTGCCACCCTTTCCAGGTGTTTGCATGGAATATGTGCTTGCATCCGACGCCGTTATAGCCAATTATCACCATTGGTCCCTTCACCAAGTGGGGAGTGCATTTTATGGATTGCAACCCAGCTTTGGCTGGGGGTAATCATCATATTATAGTGGTTGTTGATTACTTCATGAAATGGGAAGAGGATATGCCCACTATCAAAGCCAATGGTGAGACAACCACACATTTCATTTTCACTCATATTATCACTCGGTTTAGTATCCTGAGAGATATTTTCATGGATCATGGAAGGAACTTTCAAAACAAGATGATAGCTAAGATATCTTTAAAGATGGGGTATAAGAAAGAGCATTCCTCTTCTTATTATCCTTAAGAAAATCGACAGGTTGAAGCTGTGAATAAGTCCCTTAAGACAATTCTCCAAAGAACCATCACACACAACAAAACTAATTGGCACATCATGTTGTACCCTGGTTTGTGGGCCTACTGAACCATAGTTAAAACTTCCACTGGTTTTTATCCATATCAGTTAGTGCATGGGGTGGATTCAATATTACCGATTGAATGTGAAATCCCTTATTTGAAGCTAGCCATAATACTTTTACCAAATTTTTTTGAGTTAGAGGAACGTCTAGTCGAGTTAGAGAAACTTGATGAGCAACGTCGAGATGCCTTGGTGGCTATTGAAGTAAACAAATGTCATGTTAAGGCTCAGTATGACAAGTCCATTCATCCCTAAAATTTTAGTGAAGGTCACTTGGTCCTCTTATATGGCCAAGCTAGTGAACCGTTAGGGGCAGGAAAGTTCCACCCCATGTGGCATGGGCCTTACGTAGTCAAACGAGTGTTAGAGAAAGGTGCTTACGATCTAGTATATTATGAGGGGATAGCCTTGGTGGAGCCTAGAAATGGGCTCTATCTTAAAAAGTACTATGCGTAATTCTTAATCGAGGCTGATACTTTGTATACTATTGTACAATTTTAAAGTTTAGTTTTGGTCTTGTTGTATTGATCGGGTTTGTTGACTTGCTTCTGTTTGTTGTGGAAGATGTCGATAGAGCCTTCAGTATATGTAGGATATGTTGACGGTTCCAACCGCCACACCCAAAAATCAGCTTCATATGCTTGGGTGATCTATATGCCTATGGGTCAGGTTTTGTCTTCAGGAGGGGTATGTCTCCGACCTTCATTGAACAACATTGTTGAATACAGTGCTGTGATTGAGTTACTACGAGATTTCATCTCTCATGGTATTCAATCTCTTGAGGTACGTATTGATTCACAGTTAGTGGTATTATAGTTAAATGGCATGTATCGTATTAGATATCTGAATTTATTACGAAGATTCTTGTGAGTAAAGTTATTAGAATGACAATTTAAAAATATTACATACATTCACATTCCTAGGAACTATAATCATGTTGTCGATTCATATGCAAATTATGTATTAGATTGGAATTTGATACATAGACAATGAATAATTCACATCACATTCACACATGTAAATATAAATAACCGATCATTATAAGATTTTTCATTCAAAATATATTCCAAAAATTGGTTTCATAATACATAATTTCATGATACAAAATTGGGGCTTTTAGCCACCAAAATATATTACACGGTTGATACAAAATATACATCAAGGACTCTAATCCTATGGATCAGGGTGCTGATCATGAAAGAACATGACAACCCTAGACACCCATCTGAACAACCAAATCCATGCACGGGGTACACCTATTACCTGCCTCTACATCACCTCAAGCAAGTCCTCGACTTGCGCCATGGGTACCATGTGCATCAAACAGACAAATTTCATGTGTATGCTTTGGAGTGTATTCTCTGCATATACACCTAGTATATCATCTCCCCACCCCCTTCAAAGATGTCAAGGGAAGTCATCTAGTCATCTAGGACCAACATCTTCATGTACATGATCACTATTAGTATGTGTCACCACACCAAAAACATGTTTTTCGATTTCATTATATCAAAAAATACCAAAAAAATCGAATATTTAAAAAACAAAATGAATTTAGAATTGTTACCTATGTCTCCATATGCAGATCCTGGTGGAATGGGCATATCTGGATCTCCACAGAATTCTATCCCTGCATAGGGGTAGTCATCTAGGCCACGATCTGTCTACACCACCAGTGGAAGAAGTGAAGTGGGTAGGTCGTAGCTACACATCTTCTTCCTATTCACCGCATCACACCTTCCCAACACATCTGAGATGGATCTTGAGGACCATGTGGATCATTCTGTAGTCTTGGGATTATGCTTGGAACACACTCGAAGAAGAAGGTACTCAAAATGCTAACAAAACCAAAGTTTCTTGTTCTACCCAGCTTGCAGTCCATCAATTGTTGTTTCATGTCACCCAACAAAGAGGTACTACAGTCATATATGGTCAACCTCATGCACTCAACTATGTAAAACATAAGAGTCCTGGATTCTTGATGAAGAAATGCTAACTCGACAATCCTGGATAATACTAGTACTATGGTCTTGAGGCTAAGGTTCTGAATAGATTTCAATGGGACTTGACTTCCAACCTTTTCTGTGTCTAGAAGGTAGTATATATAAATGTACTTATCAATTTTGAAACTACCACCAACCCCACGAGCTCTTGAATTAACTATATCTCCTCAGTGAGATAATCCAGTAATAAAATATATGACCTCAACCTTAAGGTTAAGGGGCATCCCATCAATTTGAAAGGTCTTTGTGTCTGGATCCCAGTAATACATGAGCATATAGAGTAGTCTTGGCTGAGCCCTTAAGGTCTTGAGAATCCAAAACTTATTCAAACCGCATTCCCTTGAGGTTTGTTGGGCAACCATTTACCTTGCATGGCCCTATCCACCTCTTTGTGCTCACGTTCACGCCACTCCAATACTATCCTGCAAGAAAAAAACAAGAATTTGATGAGTTTTTTCCTTGAAATTTGGTCTGCACGGCCACATACGTGTATTTTTCCTTAACAGATGCGCGCATATGCAGAAATTGTGGGATTTCCTAGGTATACTCGACCCTATACGTGACCCGATGAACTATAGGTCACATGGACGTAGATACCAAATTAGGGGTGCTTCAAAATAAAAATTGAACCATTGAAAATTAAAATAAAACCATTGAAATGAAAGAGTGTGGGATGTAGATTTACCTGGCTCATACGGTTCCTAGTTTCGTTAGTCGTAGCTCCCGGAATCAGTGTTTGAAGTTCATGGCTCAAACTAGCACCAAAGTACTATGTGTGGTAATATTTTCAAATGGTATGGTGAAAATGACTTTTTTACTATTTTACAAAAAAAAAAAATGAAATTTTTACCCACTACTCTATAGTTTTTACCCTTATTGACTCTTTTGAACTGTTTTTGCCTAATGTTGTGGCGTAGGGACCTGTTTCGAGTGTAATTTTACCAAGATCTTAACCTGTTCGTATATCTTACATGGATAATTTTGAACTAGCATATAGGTTAGGATCACATGTTTGCTTGCATTATGCATCGCCTTATGACCATGTCACCTTGGATATAGGTAAAAACCCACTTCATAATGTCATGGAACCTTCATACTGCTATTAGAAGTGGCATTATGTAAGTGGTAGAGATTTCCTACTCATGGGTTCCCTAGTTAGATCATGCTTTGCAATTTGATACCCATGCCAAGATTTCTCCACTAGGTTTGGGAGTCCCTTATAGTCCTACCATGTCTTTGAGAAAGAGCCTCATATCCCTCTTGAAATTTATGCTGGCCATATCCCCCAGGGACTCCCTTTTATATCAAGTTGTTATTGAATTTCATGCTTTTTTCTTTCCTTATTGAGATTTATGCCGACTCCCCACTTCATAGTTATAATACATATATCCTAAGCTTGTGTCAATCTTATCTCAGCGGAACCTTTTATATATCCTTTAGAGCTTGATCATCCCTTACCAGGAGGATACCTTCCCTTGAGTGTCCTCATCTTGCACATGATTCCTTGCATTAAGAATAGGCATGTTCCACTACTTGGAACTAGCTTTATTTATCACGACACTCATCTCCTCCTAGCTATGTACTATAAGCACTTTTATTCTTTTTCAAGCTTTCTAACTTGAAAAAGTCCAAAAAAGTAATAAACATAAAAATCCAGATGGAAAATGATATTACTTTTGGTAGTTGTCAAGTCGTGTTGCCTTTGAACAGAGCATTGTATATCACATCCATTGGTTAGGTTATTATTAGGACCCTAGGAGTTGTACCTATTATTTTGAGTTTTCTCCACCGACTGGTTATGCTTCCAGTCACTATGGAGCCTCTGTTGATTCCTCCTGTGTCATAGAGTTGTCCCAGTTTGCATGTTGAGTCTATGCTTCATATTTAGTCACCATTTTCTTTATGCTCTTTTTGAAGGAAGTTTTAGCCTAAGTAGGAAATTCCTTAGTTATCTTGTCTTTGCATGTCGTCCATTCCCAATATAGTTACAGGTTCATGCACATATTGTTCATCCAAGTTCTTCCAAATTATCCATTGTTTCTGAGTACCTTGTGTTGTTTGATGGGGGATGCCTCATTTCCCTCCTTCCAGTGGATTCCATTCCATCAACTTCAGATCATTTATTCTGGAATAGGATTCTATATTCCATTGAAGTCCTTGAGACTTACAGTCATCAGTGGTACGTTCTCTCACCATCGACAGTTTTGGGAATACATCAATGTCTCATGATCGATGGATTCTTTCAAGTTTTCGACCTCAAAAAATCTATTTGCACTTGGTATATTGCACTATGTACCTTGATTCCCATTTTTTAGAATAATCAACCCATAGTTACCTACCTTATACTTTAATTTTAATTGTTTTTGTCTTATTACCTAGTTTCCTAGATTCCACACTATGCTAGTTGCCTTCTACAAGTCCTAGAAGTCAACACATGATAAAAATGAGTCATGGAGCACTTGGGAAACATCCTAGAAACCCAATTTATCATGTTTTCTTTATTCCAGATCCTCCAAATCACATATTTGCTTTTTTTGAAAAGCTGCTTGTTTTATTGAGATTTAAGGCAAAAGGAAAAGCTAGACTAGGTGTAGTTGAATTGTTTTTTGACCACATCATCCTCCCTCCTTTTCTCCTAATAAAAACATGTATGATGTGTCTTTCCATCCCTCATTATCTTTCCTACTTGAATTGGCCAATTCATGAGCATCTTGGTAGATTTGGAAACTGCTTTATGCACCTATGGGGGATTTGAGTAGATTTAGTAAGCTTGCTTTTTGACCATTTCGAATGGAATCCTTATGCATTAGAATATCTCATGTAATAATATATTGCAGAAGCCTATTAATTCATATGGTTGGCTATTGTACATTTATTGAATATAGATCAATTTTATGCTCCAATTTCAGTCTCCTTTGGTGTGAATTTTGCATGTTTGATTAGCAATTTTGTGAGAGTAATTGTTCTATCTCTTGGGTTAAATTTTCACATGGTATCAAAGCCTTTGTATATCAATTTTTCTCCTTCCTTATTTCTATTGCAGGTTCGACATCTTGACTAGGAGTGCATTTTGCTGACTGGAGGGCATAGTTTCTAAGCTATGGACCAATCTTAGAAGATCATCTTGACTCCATTCAATTTCTTTGAGTGGAAAGACGAGATGGAGATATTGTTGAGAGAGAAATTTTTCTACATGGTAACTATGGTAATAGAGGGAGAGCCCAATGTAGCTGCAAAGAAAATTAAATGGCACAACAGGAGGGATGAGGCCTATGGTCTATTGTGTCTGAGCATTTCAAGAGACCTCCTCTTCCATATTAATGGATTGAAATCACCTAATGAAGTGTGGGAGAATCTAGAAGATATTTTTGGAAAGACAGATGAGATGAGAGGACATCAAATCAAGAATTAGTTGATCTCCTTGAGTCCCAGTAGCTTAGAGTCATTGCAACTCTACTTTTCCAAGTTTAAGGCCCTTATTTTGCAATTGAAACAGTGTGGGATTGAAAAGAAGGAAGAGAAACTAGTTTTGGCCATACTTTCTAAGCTTGGTCCTGACTATTCAATGTTTTTTTCGACCTTCCATGCCACAAATTTGACAGCTTGAGCCTGGAAGATGCCTAAGCTTGTAGAGTTCATGGAATGCCTCACATAAGAGAAAGATAAGTTGGTGATGATGGGCACCATCAAAACTTCCAAAGACCAAGCATTGGTTGCTGGATATTCAAAGGTGAATTAAAAAAGCAAGGAAAAATCTAAAAATCCACCTCAGAAAAAGAGAGACAAGAACAAGTCTCAAGAGGATCCCCAAGGTTCTAAGAAGAACTCCCAGAAGAAGAAGAACAAAGGAGAAATGAGCAAGTGTGCATACTGCAGTAAGGGCTATCATCATGAGAGAACTTGTATGAAAAATCAAACTGACATGTTGACCTAACTCCTGGAGAAGAATAACATCTCCCTTCCTGATTTCTCTAAGAAGAGGGAAGGAGGATCAAATTCAGAGGACAGAGAGAGAGTACATGCCTTGGTTGTTGGCACATCAAGCTCACCTAGCTTCATCATGGAATCTAGAGCTTCTAGACATATGGTTTTGACAAAAGAGATATTCTCCTCTCTTGACATGTCGAAAGGTCCACAAATATTTTTGGGAGATGACTCTCTCACTGACAGTTTGGGGAAGGGAAGGATTGATCTTGACAATGGTTAGTTCAATAATGTGTTGTATGTTCCAAGTTTTTCCTCTAATCTCTTATCGGTGTATCAGATGAATCATACTAGGTCTCCAAAGAAGGTAATATTCTCCCTTGATGATGTTGAAATCACTGAGATTTCGAATGGTAAAGTCATAGCAAAAAGTGTTGTAGATCACACTTTGAAGGTATACAAATTTTCCCATTTTCTACCCTACTCAAACCCACTTGCTCTTCTGATTCTTGCTAATGAATCAAGCAAGCTTTGGAATGAAATATTTGTCCATATTAACTACAAGTATCTTTCTGATTTGAGTGAAAAGGATATGGTCACAGGGTTACCAAAGATCAAGTTTTCTAAGGGAGTCTGTCAAGATTGTCTCCTAGGAAAACACCCAGAGCACAAGTATGAGAAAGTTAGTCATGAGAGAACCTCTGCACCTCTTGGGCTGATACACAATGGCATTGCTGGTCCATTCCCTCATATGTCCATCAGTGAAGCCAAATATGCACTGACCTTCATAGATGACTTTTCCAGGTATTGTTGGGTTTACTTCCTAAAGCATAAGTTTAAAGTTTTTGACCTCTTCAAAGTCTTTAGAGCCTTGGTTGAAAACCAGTCTAGGAGGAAACTCAAGATCCTCAGATCTGAAAATGGTGGCAAGTATGTCAAGTCTAAGTTCATTTAGTATTGTAAATATGTAGGTATTCATATGCATCATTCAATCCCTTACACACCACATCAAAATGGTGTTGCTGAGAGAAATAACAGATCATTAAAGGAGATGGCAACCTACATGAGGAAGGCTAATACTTTGCCACCAAAGTTTTGGGCCGAGTCTATAAACTATGCATCCTACATCCAGAATAGGGTGCCTCATAAGTAGCTTGATGGTATGACTCCTTTCAAAGCTTGGAGTGGGCACAAGCCAGATGTGACCCATTTCATGATTTTTGGCTCAAAGGCTTGGGCTAGAATTCCAACTGAAAAGAGGAAGGCTTTGCAACCCCAAAGCCAAGAGTTCCTATTTTTTGGGTATTCTGAGGATTCAAAAGGATATAAGCTAATCAACTTGAGCACTAACAAATCTTTCATTGAAATAATTGTTTAGTTCCAAGAAGAGCCTTTATTAGCTGTTGAAGTTGGAGAGTCTTCTTCACCACTATATCCATTGATTGTAAGTGGAGAGAATAATGAGTTTTATGATTATGATATGTCTAATAATGATGATTTGATTGCAGATATTAACAGTCCTACAAGACCAGAATGGATAGCAAAGACCATTCATGCAGCTGGAGAACTAGATGGAAATCCTAGTGACCCTAGGAGGACTAGATCTCAATTTTAGAGAGCCCTTTGTGTGAAAGACCCTCTATTTGATGAGAATTTCTATCTGATGGTTGAATTAGATCCATAGACATATGAAGATGCAGCAGATGATCCAAGATGGAAAACAACCATGAAAGAAGAATTTAGCTCGCTCCAGAAGAACAAAATTAAGTTTCCTGCTGATGGTTCACCTTTGAAATGTAAGGCAATATTGGTAGCCAAGGGATACTCACAAGTACATGGTATTGGCTACAATGAAACCTTTGCACTAGTGGCAAAGATGGACTCCATAAGGCTAGATCTAGCCATTGCAACTTTGAAGTAGTGGGAATTACATCACATGGATGTGAAGTGTGCTTTCCTAAATGGAGATCTCACTGAAGAGATTTACATGCAGAAACCTGAAGGGTTTGTTTCTAATCCATCTTTAGTGTGCATGTTAAAGAAATAATTGTATGGGCTCAAGCAAGCCCCCAGAGCTTGGTATGTCAATATTGATGGCTTTTTGCTATCACTGAGTTTTGTTCGATGCAAGTATGATCCTAATGTCTATTTGAAGCTGATTCATGGTTCTTTGATGATTATTGTATTGTATGTGGATGACCTTCTGATTACAGGAATTTCAAAGAAAGAGATTGCCTCCTTGAAGGATACAATGAACCATGCATTTTCTATGATAGATTTGGGATTGTTGAGCCAATTCTTGGGTCTCGAAATTGCTCAATCCCAACATGGAATCAAAGTACATCAGTCCAAGTATGCTTTGGATTTCCTGAACAAGTTCAACATGAAATATTGCAAGCCAAGCTGTAAATTTGAGCATATAGATCCGCAGACAAATACACAACTCACAAAGAAGATCTCACAATTTACTCAGCAATTGAAGAATGAAACAGTGCAAAAGGCTTGCAGCTGTGAATGCTTTCATTAATCAAAAAAGTAATTCAGATGATAATTACAATAAAGTAAAATGGCTTTAATAGCCACAAGCAATTCGAATCCACATGAGGAAGTTCGAATTGATTAGACTCTACTTGACTGTAGGTAACCAAGACTTTCTCTAAATCACTATCAGAGGACCCAATAGTTAAATGTCCTTGTGTAAACCATAACCGGAGTTCATCGGAGCTCTAAAACACAACCAAGTGTTAGATTTAGTGTTGACTAATGGTTAACTGACTATGGTAGGTGATAAATGCGCCCCACATGTGTGCAATCAAGTAAACCTAGCGCTAACTGAATGTAGAGGACTAGAACTGAATGCAACTGACTCCTAACTTGGCTTGGCTAGTCATTAACTAAAGTGAACTGACCTTGGTTGGTTTCGGCACTCCCATTGGCTTCCTAAATTGTAGGGATTGATCTAGGAGGATCCTAAACTTATGCAATCAAGTGTAGTAAGTGGCAGTGAGCCTCAATTAGTGTTCCCCACACTTTAGTAACTGAAACATGTGCCCCAATTAGGTCAAGTTTACCCAATGGTGCTAATGACTATAAATAGACTGGATGGACTCCCGATTTAGACATATGACCAAATTTGGACAAGGGAGGATTAATAATCCTAACACAAGCAAGACTCCCTTCCTTTCAAGAGTTAATCTTGAAAAACCAGGTTCTTCTCCTATGGTAAATAATACACTATATAGGCAGTTGATTGGGTGTTTTCTTTATCTTATAGACACTTGACCTGATCTATCTTATGCAGTTAGAGTGGCTTCGAGATACATGGATTAGCCTCATGAGATCCATTGGAGAGCAGCCAAAAGGATCCTAAATTTTGTTCAAGGAATAAGAACTCATGGGATCTTCTACAAAGCAAAATATGATCTTGATTTGATTGGGTTTACTGACAGTGATTGGGCAGGTGACAACACATATCAAAATTATACATTAGGATATGTGTTGATTCTTGCAGAAGGACCAATTAGCTGGTCAAGCAAGAAGCAGAGTGCCATAGAACTCTCATCTATAGAAGCAGAGTATAGAGGAGTTGTAAATGCAACAACTCAATGTTTGTGGCTGCAAGGGATACTTGGATAATATGGTTTCGAATCAGAGTTTTCAACTATTATCTACTATGATAATCAGAGCACCATTTGAATATGAAATGATCTAGTTCAGAGACAGTGAACCAAGCACACTGAGATCCATATGCATTACATCAGATAGCTTTTGCATGATGGCACCATTGATCTACTCTTCTGTGCATATTCAGAACAAGAAGCAGGCATATTCACAAATTTTTTTGAGAGAAGACCTTCACCAATCTCAAATCAATACCGAGGATTACTGATCATGTTGTGAAGCATGATTGATGATAATATTTCCAAAATTTTTGTTTTCCCTGTCCATGTTTAAAGGAGGATTTTCCCACTGGGTTTTTGCCTCTTTCCTTGGTTGTATGGACAAGCAATATGTAAAGGGTGACTAATCCTTGTTGCTAGGCCCTATATTTTTCTGATATTTACTCATAAAGTAAGGCTTAAGGGGGGGGTGTTAGAATAATCAACCCATAGTTACCTACCTTAGACATTAATTTTTTTTTTTATATTATTACCTAGTTTCCTAGATTCCACACTATGCTAGTTGCCTTCTACAAGTCCTAGAAGTCAACACATGATAAAAATAAGTCATGGAGTGCTTGGGAAACATCCTAGAAACCCAATTTAGCATGTCTTCTTTATTCCAGATTCTCCAAAGTGCATATCCGCTTTTTCTGAAAAGCTGCCTGTTTTATTGAGATTTAAGGCAAAAAGAAAAGCTAGACTAGGTGTAGTTGACTTGTTCTTTTCCCATATCATCCTCCCTCATTTTCTCCTAAGAAAAGAATGTATGAGTTGTATTTCTATCTTTGATTATCTTTCCTACTTGACCTAGCCAATTTGTGAGCATCTTGGTAGATTTGGAAACTGCTTTATGCACATATGGGGGATTTGACTAGATTTAGTAAGCCTGCTTTTTTATCATTTCAAATGGCATCCTTATGCATTCAAATATATCATGTAATTATATATCACAACATCCTATTACTTCATATGGTTGGATATTATACACTTATTGAATACAGATCATTGTTATGCTCCAATTTCAGTCTCCTTTGGTGTCAATTTTGCATGTTTGATTAGCAATTTTGTGAGTGTAATTGTTCTATCTCTTGGGTTCAATTTCCACAACATTATCATTATCGATGGGATATCTTGTGTCTATTAACAATATACACCAATGAACGCTAATCATACAATGGACCATCATGTTCGACCTCGATACCTTTATTCATATGATGGGACATGTACTCGTAGCAGTTTGTGTAAAAGACATTTGAGCTTGGTGGCATTCCACATATGATACCTCTTTGATCATGCCAGTATTTATGATATGGCAGCTCTCATGACCATATTTCAGTATATTATCATATATATTCATCCATTATGGAGATCTTGTTCACTATATATTGTATGTGGCAATGACCACATGTGACATATGTCTATTATGCCTATTCATGGCCATTGTACTTTTATGTATCCAGGGCTAATACATGTATATTTGTAGTCACATGCTGATATTTATCATTATATTGTATGGATGAGTGGATGGTTCTTCCACCTATGTCTTCATTACTCCACTTCTGAGATGTATATAACGTATTTCGGACATCATGTTTCCCCTCTGACCTCACACATTAGGGGGATTTTTTTATAGTTGATTTTACCACACTTTGTAGACCACATGTTTATGGCCTTCCATGTCCCTCTGCAGACTCTTTGGACCCCCCTTACTCAAGTGATACTTTGATGTCCCAAGAAAATCCCTAAAAAATGCATGTTTATGTCTGTTGCGACTTTTAATCTGATACCCGCGTATACATGCAACTTGCTCCACTGTAGCCCACGTACATCGGGAAATATGCATAAAAACAAAAACTTTTGGATTTTTCCTCAATGATTCTCGAATAACTTGACTCTTGACCTTCCATATGCCTAGAAACACTCTGACTTGACCCTCCATTGTCCATTGGAGGGCTATATATTGAGCCTCTTGGATGCATTAAAGGAGGAGAATTTTGGAGAGTAAGGAAACTATAGTTTATTGTTGTCTCACTTGCTTATTCTTGATTATGCATCCCTTTCTCCCTTTGTAGCACACATTGATTCTTTTTCCAAGCTTTTCATTGCTTTGTAATATTTCCATTGAGATGGAGGATCGAAGTGGTGGAGGCCCATGTGGAGGACTCAGTTTCTCCTTTTTGACGAGGTGCCGATAGAGTTTTCATTGTTCTCTCAATTTATTTTTAATAGAAAAATCGATTTCGCGTCCATTACATGTGTATGACTATGAATATTTTATCCATGTATGTAGTTATATTTGCTTGTACATGATGGTTTTATATTTGCTAGAGTATTCCTAGCACTTTGATATGTAGCATGATTGTCCTGTTTACTACTGCTGAGAGTGAATTATAAATACAAGCATGTTGGAAAAGCTCAACGGGGATCTACATCAACCGTCTGGAATAAGGTACGCTTCATATCCCTTAGTGTTAGCAACATTTGTTTCTCTTGCATATTGAAATGGATTGATTTCTGGTGTCATTATGTCTATTGTGGTCTACCCCATTCCATAGGAAATTTCTCTTAGTAACATAGCCCATATTGGGTGAAACACATTATATTGTTGTCTCTCTTGTATTATGTTTGTGTTTTATATTTGCATCTTGTTAACTTATTGTTATTGCTTTTTTATCTTGTTTTCTAATAGGAAGAGTCAGGATTCTCCCCACAACTATCGTCTTTCTTTCGGAAAATCTCCTCTATCATCATAATATGGTTTATGGTTTTTGTATCGACAACAATATTTTGTGTGACCTTTGGTCGAGTAGTTGGTACACCATAGATCATTATGTATTACTCCATTTACTATAAATACTTCTGCATCATCTCAACCTTTTTTGCTACTCGATAGTCGTATGGACCACCTACATGGTCGTTATTGGATTCAATTTCATGTACCTTATTTAGAGTGTCATCATATGTGTTGAATTCATAGATAGTCAATGTCATCCAAATTCGAGGTAGTAGGCCAGCTACAAACCATTCGAGGAGGATGGATTCTTCCATCTTGGATGACATTTGATTAAGCATATATTTGAATATTTTGTCATATTCCTGGAAATTTTCTCAAGTTCTTTGTGTTATAGATTTAAGCTTTTGTGCATCTAGATGTCTATTATATTGGGTTTAGAAGAATTCAAGGAAGTCTTTCTTAATTTCTTGCTTTGTCTTTGGGCCATTTTCAATGAAATTCTTGTACCAAGTTAATGCTCTATCACAGAGACCTCATATAAACATTGTTATTTGTCTATTCTCATCTACAATAATGTTATATTCCCATACCACTTTCACATACAAACCAATGTTTCTAGGCATCTCCATCCCCATCAAATATATGACAATTTATTTGAGTGGTGTAATCCATATTAATAAAAATATTATTGTTACTTGAACTATTGCTTGAAATATTTATTGATGAAGGTAGCAGTGGTGAGGATGACACAGATGATGACAATGTTGATGACCTACCGGATGAACACTGACTTACTATATGGAGAAACTATGAATCCCAATACAACTTATCTTCTTTGACATAATATTCACCAATAAGTCGGTCTTGAGACTAGTCAAATGCTTAAATCAATAATATTGTTGGAAGGGGGTACCTCCACACGTTCAGAGTATAAGAGATTGAAACAGTTATGTATATATTCTAACATAAAGGTAATCTAATTCCCATGTTGAGGTCTTGAGATCATCAGTCAATCCAAAATTTGTCCATATTCATCGAGACGACTATAAATGATACTTCCACCTGGTGTTAGCCCCAAGTCATGTTTGACTATTTCTCTAACACTAGGTCCATTTGATATCTACCTCAATATAACATATAGAGGATTCATTACATCAGGTATTGTGATATTTAATTGCAGGTTTAGTTTTACCATCGAACGTGGACCCCCTACTGGTGTCGACTCCTCACTCTCTCCATCCTCTGGTTGATTGTCCCTCAACTTGGGAAGGTATTTTGGTAGCTCGGCTCCTCTTTTTGGTTCCTTTATAATTATATTCTCCCTCAGTGGAATCTTGATGTCTTTAAGTTCCTCTTGTATTTTGGATGATTTTTCTCTTTCGAGCATTCAAATATTTGCAAACGGCTTATAATTGGCTATATTTCTATTTCATTGAGGTGGATAGGTCTTCTTAGCAAGCTTCATCTTTTTATTTCTTGTTGTTGACTATAGTCATCTCTTTATCTACTCATTTTCACATGGTTGGTGGCCCCTCATTTCTAACCCAACTACTACAGGATGATAGAAGCAATCTCAAGTTGTCGGATTATTTATTGAGAAAATATTTCCACTGGAATTCTTGCATGAAATGCTCCTAGTAATTCTTCTTATGATCCCAATTTGAATTTAGTCTTGGTTCCAACAGTGGTCGAGCTTCGTGTATGTGTCTGATTTCATGTTCAATAAAAAATTTAAATAACAACTTTGGTATGGTAACGAAGAACAAGGTCATTATAAAATATTTACTTGACGTCGTCGAGGGAGGTTGTTTCTTCAATAACTTGTTCTTCAGAAAATTCTTTGCATATGTTTTCTATTCACTCATACAAGTTTGTTCTTTCATCTACGGTAACTTTGTGCATTAAAAACCTTTCATTAACTGGGTTTATTTTTTTCATTAATGTGGTTGACCAATTTATTCAATTCATGTGGAACAACCTCAATAAACTTATGGCGTGTTTCATTAAAGAATCTTTCTCAAGCTTTCACTATCGACATTTTTTTTCTCTTGGCATTGTTTTGAATGTATTTTGTCACTTTCTGCTTCCACCATTCTTTGATATCTTCTTCGCTTATCATTTTATATAGACACACTCATCTTCTAATCCTGATAGTACAAATGACAATGGAACCAATGTTTAAATATAAGGGATTACATGGAATATACCAGCATAAATATAGAAGATAATGCATTCATACCACAATACAAGATAAGATACCAAAGTAAAGGGAACAACAACAAAAAATATATTATATCAAAGCCAATATATATACAAAAGTAATGGAACTCAGCTTGAATCATGACTCACCAGCCTATATATATTCCTTTACATATAGTTATTTAGTTACAAAAGTAGTTATGTTAGCTTAACTGACCGACTGTATCCATTGGACTGGTCCGACGGTGGTTCGTCGAAGGACCTAGTCGACCAGTCAACTAGGCTCCTCCAACACTCCCCTAACAATGTAGAATAGGAATTTTCACTGCCTTAACACTAGGAATGAAGTGAAAATCTAATGAAAAGGCTCAAATCAAGGTTAGTTAAGATGTAATTCAACCTCCAAGTGGCATGGAAGCTTCCCAATGATGACTAGGAAGTGGGTAACCCACATGATTGTAGGTACTAACACTCCTAGGGAACAAAAGCATCATGTATTTCATGGTGATAAAACATGGAGATTACAAATGACACTCAAAGGTGACAAATTGAGGTGTAACATAAACATCACACTAATCTATTCCAACATCATCAACGTAATAACCATGATCTATACCAATATCATCACCATAATCTATACAACCATCACCATAATCTAGGCAAGTTCACGATAACCAATGCAAGATCACCACTATCTACACGAGATCATTATCATAGTCCATGCAATATTATTAATAATATTTCACCATGAAGGAATCTCTAACACATACGCAAGATCCATACCATTTTCAAGACAACAAGATGGACACCCTTGTCCATGAGAGGCATGTATCATCACAAGAAAAACCCACATGCTAGAACCATACCTTTTCCAAGATTAGGAAAGAAGGAATAAACCCTACATCATGCCATCACATATCCCTTACAATAAGCTTTCCAATGAGTCAATAAGTTTGTAATTTTGATACTGTATGAGAAGGATATGCAAGTTTGCATGAATCTACTTGATCCTCGTCAAAACTTTGCTCTTCTCCTCTTGAAATTTTGTCATCCTCAATATTTTTCACTTTTATCCTAAAACTTTCATATTAGAAAATAGATACTTTGATTGATGAGGATACGAGAAATTCCTCCTACTTATATCCTTGAATATGTCCTTAACTTTATGATCTCCAACATTTCATTAATCCTTAATTTTATGATCTCCATGTTTTAAGGGGGTATTGAGTGGGTAATGTACCACTTTACGATTTCATTATTGAAACTTTAACTTACCTTCAATATTATTTCATGTCTTCTTCAAAGGGGATTTGGGGCTTCTCCTCATCATCATACTTGGTGGACACACCATCATTCCTTCCGAGTTTTGTTTCCACATCATAGGGTCAAGTGGACCAAACGTCATTACTTTTGGGATCATGTGAACCCATCACCATTACTTTGAGGTTTCTTAATAATTACACCAATATTTATTTGGACCAACATTAGGGTCTCTTTAGGGACTTCTTTATCATGGGTCATGCGACCCCATGATCATGGTCATGTGGACCCAACAACATTATTTTAAGGGTTTCTTTACCATTCTCACAAACATTTATTAGGGGAAACCTTAGGGAATTATTTAGCGGTTTTATCCATATGTGTACAACCCAAAGTTTCTTCCCATGAGGGATATGCTTAAATCTGTGTCATAATGGAATGACTTTATACATTTGTGTTAAGGATTCTTCTCCAAGGGCTTCTTTGGGGGATCCAAGGCTTCTTGAACATTGCCCAATATTCCTCTAACTTATTTTGGGGATTCAAGGATTCCTCAACATTACTTAATAAATATTCCTCTATTATTGTCACATCATCATCATCATTGGCACATCCTCATTGGTGCTTCCACATCATCATTATCACTTTGACATCAATGATCACATTACTCTTACTCGATATCAATCACATGAATCACTTAACCCTTTTGATGTCAATAACAACCAAATTTCCAACATATGTTCTAAGAATATATATTTTATATAACATATAGAAAATACATTATATTTTAAAACATTGAATCAATTTTAACTCTCCTTGAATAAACAAGATTTCAAATAGATCAAGGTGTTTAGGTATAGTTTTAGCTTCTTTCCCTAAATATTTTTGCATGCAAATATGTAGTTGGATATATTAAATACAATACGTGTATTCCAAATAAATATGAGATAAGTGAACCTATGAAACCAATATGGAACAAAGCATCATTAAAAGTAAAGGGGAAGAAGGTATCTTTCTCTATTTATAGTGGAGATCCTATTGTATCAATAAGTTCATAGATAAGGTAACACTTTGAACCATAGACTATAAAAAGTTCACAGGACTACATTTTGGATGTTGGATGTAGAGGGCCACATCATCAATGACATGGACCTCAACAATACCCAACAATAGTTATTTTCCAAAATTGGGTAACACCATAAGTGTATGAAGGTATTAAAGAGATAGGTATACATTCAAAGGGATAGAGTTACTTATCCGTGTAAAGGATAATGTTCTTATTTGTGAAAATCAAATACTAATATTGGTAAAGAATAATGTTTTCTAAAATAATATGGTTTTAAAGAGACTGATGTTTTTTTTCCAAAACCCTACCTTGACCAACTTCACAAGCATTTGGTGATTGTTATGTTTTTATAAGGGTATTCCCCGTGGGTGAATTTGGCAATGCATTTGGAATTCATTTGGTTAAATGGTATTCTATTGTAAGGAATAATGGTTTACAAGTGTGTAATGTCTCTAAGGCCATATGTGTTTTCCAAGGTTCATTCGGTTCACTTTATGTTTCAATTAAATAATATGTACATGGCAATTTATTGAAAAAAAATGATAATGTTTATGTTGTTAGTTTTATTTGTGCATGTTATTGATTTTTTTCAATCCTTCGTGCATTGTCTGAGGATTTAAAAAATCCGATCTCATTTATGCTTGCCGATACACACTTGAAAATAAAATCAGCAACATAAACACTAACGGTTTAGGGTTTATAGAAATCAAAACAAACTAATTTTAATTAAATATTTATTTATAATTTTAGATTATCATGGAATTTATTGAAAGAAAAAATGGCAACATTTATGTTGCCGATTTTATTTTCAATGGTGTATGTATTGGACATTTGTAAATCCTCCACACATTGCCGAAGGATTGGAAAGTTTTTAGCTACATTTAAATTGCTTGCTGATACACATTTGAAAATAAAATGGGTAGCATAAATGCTATTGGTTGATAAAATATAAATTTAAATTACAATTGAAAATTTAAAAATTAATGAAATATGTAATTATAAAATTAAAATTTTTAAGTTTAATGTTCGGGTACACAGGGTACTCCCAAAAGACCGAACACCTAGAGCATCCACTCACACAAACAAATCATAGATCAACAAACCAATTTTTTGACATGGTTAAAACCCTCAAGAGGGAAACAGTC
Organism: Pseudotsuga menziesii; assembly: GCA_001517045.1. Taxonomy (NCBI): domain Eukaryota; kingdom Viridiplantae; phylum Streptophyta; class Pinopsida; order Pinales; family Pinaceae; genus Pseudotsuga; species Pseudotsuga menziesii. The sequence continues at coordinate 107,599 of LPNX010356165.1, read as the reverse complement.
CATGATCCCAGCCAAATAGCTACTTGGAGCAATTTATTATGAAAAATAAAGAAAGTTACAAATTAGCTTCTCATAATCAATCAACTAGCCAAGGACCCTCCATGCTCTTTAAATAGAGATCATGGACCAATCGGGTGCTAAGCCACAGATCAAGGGTAGGTATGATCTAAGAGAAGTTGAACCATTGGATCACTCTTTGTCTAGAACATATCGTGACTATCGGATCAAATATTTACAAATGCATACTAATGCATACTAAAGAAACAAACTTTACCTAATGGATATATTACACAAGTTGATCTTAACTAACTCCTAGGTGTCTAAATAGCCTATCACCCCCCCTTAAGAACAACTTGGGATAGGATTGAAGGATTTACAAAAGTGACACTATTAGGAGAAGGAAGGAGGCATTAGAGCCTATCCCCCCTTACTGACAAATTCCTGAACTCCTAACATAGGTCGAAGTTTAGAAAACTTCACTTCTGTAAGAGACTTGGTGAAGATGTTTGCAAATTGATCATCTGTAGGGAAATAGAGCACTTCAAGAACACGATCATGAAAAAGGTTTCTAATGAAGTGAATATGTAGCTCAATGTGTTTGATGCATTGATGTAGAACTGGATATTTGGAAAGCTTGATGGAACTTTGATTGTCGCACCAAAGTGGAGTAGGCTGCTGCTGCTTGAATCAAAACTCTGATAGGATCTATCGAAGCCATATAGCTTCCCGACTGGCATTAACGATGGCTTGATATTCTGCTTCTGCTGAAGAAAGAGAAAGACCTTTTTGTTTCTTACAAGCCTAAGTGATAGGTCTAGATCCCAGATTGAAAACATAACATGCAATAGACTTTCGATCATTAGGATCGCCAACCCAATCTGAATCAGTGAAACCAACCAAAAAATGTGTTCCCCTTGTACTGTAATGAATCATGAACTAAATTGTACCTTGAATATATCGAATTATTCTTTTTTCTACTTTCCAATGACTTTCATGAGGTGTTTGCATATAACGAGCAACACGACCATCGAAAAAGGAAAGGCCAGGACAGGAATGAGTCAAGTATAAGAGACTACACATAAGCTGATGATACAAGGTGGCATCTACTTTACGAGAAGTACAAGTGGTAGAAATTTTGACTCCAGGCTGGAAGGGAGAAGGGGCTGGTTTACAATCTTCCATGTGAAAGCAACGAATAAGGTCACAAGCATACTTAGACTGGGAAATAAGGATTCCTTCTTTGGTTTTCAAGACTTGGAGACCAAGAAAATAATGCAAATGTCCTAAGTCTGACATTTCAAAACTGCGGCTTAAGACTAGATTTCAAATGGGTTAAAAGCTTAGGGTCATTACTAGTAAGGATAAGATCATCAACATAAAGAACAAGTATGATGAGATGGTTTCCTACTTTCTTGGTATAGACATTGGGGTCAAAATGGCATCCAGAAAAACCAGTTTCAAGGAGAAAGCTATCCATTTTGGCATACCAAGCTTTAGGATTTTGCTTAAGGTCATATAAGGATTTATTAAGGCGGCAGACAAGGCTAGATTTATTCTGAACATATCCAAGAGGTTGTTCCATGTAAATTTCCTCTTGTAAATCACCATGTAAGAATGCAGACTTGACATCCATTTGATGGAATTCCCAGTTATGTAAGGCTGCAAGGGAAAGAACAAGGCGGATGGAGTTCATTTTTGCGAATGGAGCAAAGGTTTCAGTGTAGTCAATCCCTTCAACTTGGGAAAAACCTCTGGAAACTAACCTTGCCTTAAGTCTTTCAACACTTCCATCTGATGCATACTTAGTTCTATAGACCCATTTACATCTTACAAGTTTTTTTCCTTTTGGAAGAGGTACAAGATCCCAAGTATCGTTCGCCATTAAGGAACAATATTCGCCATCCATAGCTGCATCCCAATATGGATTTCATGAAGCTTTTGCAAAAGTTTCTGGATCATGATTCTCAGAAACTTGAGCCAAAAGAGAAGATGCTCGCTGAAACTGAGAGCGTGTTCAACATTGATCTCTAGGATCACCAGCAATATCACCAGTTGCTTCACATGTTGAACGGACCCATTAAGGAAGCAATGGTGTTGGTGAAACTGGAGGAATATGAGTAGGAGGAGGTGGATTTTCATCCTCACTGTCATCATCAAAAACTGGAGTTGGAAATATGTCAAGAAAGTTGGAAGTAGAAGAAGGCACAATCTCTGAATCAAGCTCGCAGGCCAAAGATGGCACAACCGCCAAGTTAGGCTCGTAGGCCAAGAGATTTTCATCAAATTTAACATCTCTTCTAATGATAACATCATTTAAATTTGGTTGAAGAAGTATATAACCTTTGACATATTTAGAATATCCAACAAATATGCACTTTTCACTTTTAAGTTGCAATGCTTTTCGTTTTTCATCCGAAATGTGAGCCTATGCTTCACTACCAAACAATTGGAAGTGACTTACATCTAGTTTAATTTTACTCTAGGCTTCTTCCAGTGTTATACCTTGCAAAGCTTTAGTGGGGGTGCGATTAACTAGGTAATTTGCACAATTTATGGCCTCAGCCCAAAATTGAAGACTTGGTCCCTTAGATTGGATCATACAATCAACCATTTCTTTTAAAGTGTGGTTCTTCTGTTCAACTACACCATTTTGTTGTGGTGTATATGGAACAGTTTGTTGTTGTTGGATTCCTTGTTTAGTGTAGAAAGTAGTGAATTTTTTGTTAACATATTCTCCTCTATTGTCAGATATTAACTTAATGCTTTGATGACCATATTGTTTTTCAACAAGGGCCTTGTAGGCCAAGAACATGTTAAATACTTTGCTCTTGAGTTTTAGGAAATAAACCAAAGTGCGTATGGAGTAATCATCAATGAAAGTTAAGAAATATTTGAAACCAGAAAAGGAAGTAGATAGAAGAGGACGACACAAGTCACAATGCACAAGCTCCAAGGGAACCGAGGCGTGCCAAGAGGCATGTTTGTCAAAACTGTCCCGATGATGTTTTTCGAGTACACAACTGGAACAAACACCATCCCTGCAAGATACCATCGAAATTCATGTCACCATATTATATTTAGATAGTTGTTGCAATGAGCGATAATTTAAGTGACCAAATATCTCATGCCAAAGTTTGCTCAATTTATCACTATGAGAAACAAAAATTGAAGGAAAAGGTGATGACCCAAAGTTGTTAAATTTGTACAACCTGTTAATATCATCCACTATTTCGATAGCTAGGACATGTTGAGGATCTTTAAAATCCTTGATTACAACTTGGTGAGGTGTAAACATTACATTTTTACCTTCACCAGAATGAGTGATTTGATAGACTGACAACAAATTGCAAGAAATTCTTGGAACACATAGTACATTACTAAAATGACCATTTTCTACTGGAACTGTTCCAGATCCTACAACACTTAGAGATCTATCATCACCAACAAATATTTGTTTGGTGTTACATTCATGCATAGTAGAAAAGATGGCTTGATCCTTAGCCATATGATTAGATTCTACAGAATCAATGAGCCATTCATTTTGAGTAGAAGAAGAAGATGCATTATAAGAATAACCAAAAGCAAAAAGTGCATGTCCATGAGAGGTGTATTCTGAGGTCGAATCTAGGCTGATATGGTGCTTCTTCATTGCTGCTTCCAAGGATGCCATATTCTTGAAACACTTAGATTCATTGTGATTATCTTTCCCACAATAGTTGCAATGAAGCTCAGTCTTCTTTGCTTTTGGATTTGATCCTTTGTCATTTTTTAAAGCAGGAGCTGGCTGAGAGGGTTTGGGACCGTTACTTGGCTTATTATTGTGAAAATTTTATTTCTTCGGATGCTTGGACTTTTATTTCTGTTGGGACAATAAGAATTTCTTAGATGTATCTGTATTGTTAATTATTCCAAGATGAATGAGTTTATATTTCTCTCTAATTAAGGAATCACAAAAAGATTCAAGACTAGGCTCTTGATAGCTAGCTGCAGTCAAGTATTCTTTCATGGAGTAAATTGTAGATACGAAAACAGAATATGCAGGTCTAAGTTTGGAAAGAATATGATAAATACATTATTTGTCTTCTCTCTTAATCTTGCATTCTTCACATAAGAGTCTAAGAGTTTTGTACTTAGATAAATAATCTTGAATGCATGAAAAATCACTTGGATTCAAAGAAATCAACTCATTCTCAAGTTGATGACCTCGAATTTCATTGTGTTTACCAAACAAAGATTCCAACTTTTCCTAAGATTTATCAGGTTCATCAATTCCAGATATGTGGAATCGCAAATAAGTAGGGATTGAAATCCCAATCAATCCACGAGCTTCATCACATCTATTTTCCCATTTTATTTTCTTATCGTCATTAGTGGGTTTTGTTTCTTTCCCTGAGGTAATTCTGAAAAGTCCCCTACTTCATAGAACATCCTTCATACGAGATTTCCATGAAAATTAGTTAGAACTGGTAAGTAGAATATCACAAGGGGCAGCCATACTGTAAAATAATGGCTAAAAAAACAAAAATCAACTGTTTGGATGCAAAGAGATTGAAAAATCAGGCTCGTTAATAAAAAAGGGCACTAAAAACTAATTCTGTATGATGAATTTATGCTTGATCAAAGAAAATGTTGAAGATGTCCCCAATAGTGACGTGGTGGATATAAAATTGACCAACTAAAAAAAAGAACCCCCTTCTTCCTAAGATGAACCTTTGATAATCACTTTACAAGAAAGTTTCTTTAAGTGAATCACTTTTGTAAAATAAGTGATTTTCACTTTTACAATAGGACCAAGTGAGCTAAGTTTAAAAGGTACATATAAGAAGGGAATGAGGAAGGGTTTTGTTTTTTACTCTTCTCTCTCGATCTCCGTGCTTGCTTCTTTTTCCTGCAAATCACACCATAAACCGAAAAACAAAAAACTTTTCCATGCTTTTAGGGTTAGATCTCATAGATTACCCGGAAAGTCTACCTTTTCTATCTGTTTCTCATTCACCGCGATTGCACAAGGTGCACAACAAAGAGCATATGCAACCGAGAAAAACCATTTCCCTTTCTGTTTCTGATTCATCGCGATCGCGCAAGGTGCACGACAAAGAGCATACGCATCCAGGGAAGGCAACAATTCGAGACTAAAAATAATAAAGATCTAATAATAAAACTGATAAAAATATGAGATACTTTTTCTTTTGAAAAAAACAAAACCGTCACTGTAACATTATACCTTCAGATATGCTGAAATGGGTGTTTATGGAGCAAACCGAAACAGTTTTTGATGAAACGAAAACTATTTCCCAATGGAAACGATGCTCCACATGCAATGGAACACCTCCCATAGAACAAAAATGCACAGAAATTCCAGAATCATAAACCCTTTCAAAGTTTCGGCAACAACAGTTCAAGATCTAGATCATAACCAGAAGCGGCTCTTCATAAACGCTCTGATACCATGTAAGGTTTGTCATTACACCAAAACCTACAGATGTTGATGAACATCTGAAACCCAACACAAGGCCCTACTCCAACACCCCACCTTCGTCATAACTCAAGGGAATCGAACCTGAGACCTATGCTCTGATACCATGTTTGGGTACACAGAGTACTCCCAAAAGACCGAACACCTAGAGTAGCCACTCACACAAACAGATCACAGATTAACACATCGATGTTTTAACGTGATTAAAACCCTCGAGAGGGAAACAGTCCATGGCCCCAGCCAAATAGATACTTGGAACAATTTATTATGCAAAAGAAATAAAGTTACAAATGAGCTTCTTATAATCGATCAACTAGCCAAGGACCCTCCATGCTCTTTAAATAGAGATCATGGACCAATCGGGTGCTACGCCACAGATCAAGGGTAGGTATGATCTAAGAGAAGTTGAATTGTCGGATCACTCTATGTCTATAACATATTGTGACCGTCGAATTAAATATTTACAAATGCATACTAAAGAAACATAGGTTACCTAACGAATATATTACACAAGTTGATCTTAACTAACTCCTAAGTGTCTAAATATCCTAACATTTAAATCAATCACTTACCCTTGAGTTTGGATGCCATAGGTCGGTTTTGAGGTTGTTGTCATGGGTGGGTTGTATCTAGTTGGCTGGTTATGGTTCTAGCTGATGTTTAGGGTTCAAATGATATACATCCACCTAGGGACTGTTTGTTTTATATTTGTTTCATAATAAAAAAACCTCGATCAAGGGTTATTTAAACTCTTAATCAAGGTCTTAAAATGACCTCAATCAAGCTACTGTTTGGGGAAGTCCGCACCGGTGGCTTGCAAAAATTATGACCCATTTTCATGGGAACAACCAATTATGGTTAGATGAGGAAAAATCAAAATTGTAGAATATTTAATATTCTTCCTCAACAATAAATAATTTTAAAAAAAATTAATAATTATCTTTTATGATAAATATAAAAAAAAGTTGCACTTAACAAAGAGCCTTGTAGGAATGCAAACATGATAAGGCATAGAATAGTGGCGGCAACCATCATGGATGATATGAACAACATTCACTGCTAGTTGGATCTCCTCGCGAAGGCTATTAACATCCCCCTTCATATATGGATGATATGAACAACATTCACTACTAGTTGGATCTCCTCACGGAGGCTATTAACATACCCCTTCATATACCTCACCATGAACTAGATAATGCAAAGATAATGCAAAAGATAGGCATGAGGTCCATAATTAGCTAGTTTATTGTTTTGTTTCAATTTGAAATCATAACTCTCTTTAGGAGGGCACTTTGGTTTTTGTTTTAGATTGTCTTATTGTTTAAATTCTAAGGTTATAGGGTTCTCTTCGTTGTACTATGTAGAGAAAGACGATGTTTATGATATGATTTCTCAAAAAGGCATAACTCTTAGCCGTTAGGTCCACTTAAACTTTATTAGATTTATAATAAATTATAAACAAAAACTAATAAAAATACTCAAATTACTTAGTGTTAAATAATAATAAAAATACAAGTTATTATTTGCTTAGTTCGACCAGTGTGCCTATTTTACTATAAACAATTTATACCTATTTTACTTTAAAAAAAAATATTATTTTTATTATTAATACTACGTTTCTGTGTCTCCTTGAATGAGAAATGAATAGTGAAGTTTCATGGTTAGAAATTTAAGTGAATCCAGTGACCACACGTTTTACAGATTTCATTACTAATTTATATTCGGATTTTACTAAATTTATGTTTCGAAAATATTACCTATATTCGGATTTTACTAAATTTATGTTTCGAAATATGAAGAGGAGTGATATGAGACTCACTCACTCCGCAAAACATTTGTAAAATAATTCGATTTTCAGTTGAACCATTTTGTTCTTATGAGGAAAAAGGAATTGAAGCAGCATTCATTCTCCATTTATTAGTTGCACAGAATTAAGGGCTGACTAAACAAACCTATCAATCAAACCAAAATGGCCTAATAACGGTCGACTGATTTATACTTAACGTCGGTATAGGATAGAGACTAGCCGCCTTGCATTGGTTAAGGTTGATTTATGTCATAGTTGATGAGCTCACCCTGGTAAAATAACGTCGCCCATATTTAGGTCAAAGTTAGTGAGCTCACCATGGTAAAATATCGCCATCTGAATACTCGTTTATTAATATTCTCAAACACACATCTCATCATAATATCATTAAGTCATCATAGATAAATAATGAGAATAAGTTTTCCTTTATGCAGCAACCAACCAATTTTATTTTTATTGGGTGGAGCAAGGATTACTTAGATGACCTTCCTCCATAACCCTACTTCATAGTTTCTCCCAAATCTCCACCACCTTTATCAAATATAAATGTTTTGAGGTGGGCGTATAATATATATACCGTCTTATTCACGGTTCTGGGGTCGTCCACAGTTTTTAGTGGACGACCTCATATGTACCCATATAACTGTCATATGCAAAACGGCGTCGTGGATGCATAGTCCAAATTTAAATGTTTTCCAAAAAAATGCATTAGATGGAAATGCTAAAGATAATGCCACAACGTGTGGTATTGTAGTTATGTAATTATCACTTCAATCTTTGATAAGAGCGTAAAATATTTAGGGTTTTTTCTTCAAATCTAATGATTACAAAACAAGAGCCACTTAGGTAGCAATGTCTCGACATTGTTACATAGTCACATGTTACATAGCCTTTGATGTTAGATTGGAATAATTTGTTTGAAAATTAAGTTTGTTTTTTTTTATTTTCTATTTTGATTTGATATAAAGTATTGTAACTAAAAAAATTCATGAAAATATTGATAATAGATATTAAGGCAGAATTCTATTTGCTTTATATATATTGCAAAGGTTTCCATATGATTTGTACCCTAATCCTTTATAACGTCACATTTCACAATTAGAAGCTATCGAATCGATAATGGAGATACAAGCACACAACTACACAAATAATACTTTAACTATTGGAATGTTCAAAGCTAGAATCCAAGCATTCATGAGTTGATATACATTTAGAGAAAAAGTCATGGATAATAGCAAGAACAAAACCTTAAACGAGTCTTTCAAATTGCCTCAAATTACAAATATTGCACATTGATGTTAGAAAAGACACATTTTTAAAGAGAACATTTTTTTTTCAAAGGATCTATATCAGCAGGGATTTTTTTTCCTAGGATACAAGAAGATTGACATCAGCAGGGATGTGACATTTGATGAAGACACAGCTTACAACAAATCCAGAAAGAGACCTGCTAAAGAACCTGAAGAAGCAGAAGCACCCAAAATTCATGACACAACCATGAACAAAGAAATTCAAGAAGATTGAGAAGTTGAAGAACCACAAAGACTTGTAGATCCACCTCTGGAGAAGAATCCTCATAAGAGGAAACCTGCTTGGGTATGAGAACTTATCCAAGGTGCAGAAAGAGATGGGGCTCCAGAAGAGAATCACAGAGAAAGGAAGAGAACCAGATCTTGTTCCGGGTATGTAGCTTTACTATGTGATTTCATTGATAAAGAACCTTCCAGTTTTGAAGAAGCAGTAGAATGGAAAGAATGGAAGGATGCTATGATCGAAGAGTATCAGTCGATCATGAAGAATGATGTTTGGGATGTTGTCCCAAGACCAAAAGAGAAGTCAGTTGTGACTTCCAAATGGATCTACAAGATCAAGTATACTGCAGACGGTAGCATTGAAAAATATAAGGTAAGATTTGTGGCTCAGGGTTTCTCTCAGAAAGAAGGAGTTGATTATGAAGAAAACTTTGCACCTGTAGCCAGATACACTTCCATCAGATCAATACTTGCTCTGGCTGTAGTGATGAAATGGAAGATACACCAAATGGATGTCAAGATTGCTTTCTTGAATGGTGTAGTAGAAGAGGAAGTGTATGTGGAGCAGCCACTCGGTTTTGAGACACATGATAAGGAGTCTCATGTATGCAGATTGAAGAAAGCCCTGTACGGTTTGAAACAAGCACCCAGGACATGGTATGGTAGAATTGACAGCTTTCTATCTAGTTTGGGCTTTACCAAGAGTAAAGCAGATTCCAACCTTTACTACAAGGTTGAAGATGGCAACCCAGTGATGCTTCTACTATATGTAGATGATCTATTTGTGACAGGTATGGATGGGTTGATTTCTGATACGAAGAGAAAGCTTGCTGCCGAGTTCGAGATGAATGATTTGGGGTATGATGCATTATTTTCTAGGTATGGAGGTGTGGCAGAGTGCAGATGGAATCTTCCTTGGACAAGGGAAGTATGTAGTAGAGATCCTGAAGAGGTTTGGGGTGATGGACTGCAAAGCCATGGCCACACCTATGGCATTGAACCTGAAGTTATTGAGTGATGCTTCATCAAAGTCAGTTGATGCTACGATGTATCGCCAAATGATTGGGTCATTGATGTACCTGACAAACACGAGACCAGACCTTTGCTTTGCTGTGAGCACCTTGAGCCAGTTCTTGACAGATCCAAGAAATGTTCACTTGATTGCTGCAAATCATATTCTGAGGTACCTGAGGGGTACAGTTAATTATGGGCTCAAGTATGAGTCGAATCAGAAGATTAACCTGGAGGGTTATGTCAATTCAGATTGGGCAGGCAGCACGCAGGCAGTGCCATCGATAGGAAGAGCACTTCAGGATGTTGCTTCAGTATGGGATCAGGTGTGATCTCTTGGTTTAGTAGGAAGCAATCCTGTGTGGCACTGAGTACAGCTGAAGTAGAGTATGTTGTAGCTTGTTCAGCTAGTTGTGAGGCAGTATGGCTGCGGAAGCTACTATCTGATATATTTGATCTCCAGTTGGATGCTACTTGTATACATTGTGACAACCATAGTTGCATGAAGTTGTTAGAGAATACAGTGTTCCATGACAAGTCGAAGCATATTGATATCAAGTATCACTATATCAGGGATATGGTGCAGAGGGGAGCAGTGAAGCTCTAGTATGTTGCGACGAAGGAACAAATAGCTGTTGTATTGACGAAGCCATTGGCTAGGTTGAAGTTTGAGTACTTCAAGGAGAAGCTTGGTGTTCTCCAGATCGAGGTTTCCTCCAAGAGAAAGTGATGAGACCCATAGCCATTCTGACATGGTGAGAGGATTGGTTCCTTCCATGGTCAGATGTAAGGGCTGAACCATTCTGTCATGGTGAGAGGATTGGTTCCTTCCATGTCAGATATGAGTGTTGGCCATTCTGTCGAGTAGGAAAGATGTAAGGGTAACTGCCATTCTAGGAATGGAGGCACCTGGTCAGTTACCAGGAAAACTCAGTCTAGGACTGAGAAGCCACTCTGATGTGATAGAGGGATGTGTTCCCACTTGTTCAGATGTAAGGGCTGAACCATTCTGTCATGAATAAAGGATTAGGTTCCTCCCATGTCAGAAGTGAGTGTTTGCCATTCTGACGAGTAGATCAGATGTAAGGGAAACTGCCATTCTAGGAATGGAGGCGCCTGGTTAGTTACCAGGTAGCTTAGTCTAGGACTGCGAGCCATTATGATGCGATGGTGGGATTAGTTCCTCCATGATAAGATGTGAGTGCATGCCCTTTATGATGCGGTTCTTCGTGCATGGTCAGATTGTAAGTGCAGAGCCCTTTCTGATGTGGTGCTTTGTGCATGGTCAAATTGTAAGTGCTGAGCCCTTTCTGATGCGGTGCTTCGTGCATGGTCATATTGTAAGTGTTGAGCCCTTTTCAATGCGGTGCTTCGTGCATGGTCGGATTGTAAGTGTTGATCCCTTTCGATGTGGTGCTTTCGAGCATGGTCGATTGTAAGTGGTGTGCCCTTCTGACAGGATGAGGTTGGATGTAAGTGCAGAGCATTTCCGATGCGGTGTGCTTGCACATGGTCGGATACAAGTGCTGAGCCTTTCCGACAAGATGAGGTCAGATGTGAGTGCTGGGCCTTTCTAACAGGATGAGGTCAGATGTGAGTGCTGGGCGTGCCTTTCTGACAACATGAGGTTATATATAAGAGATGGGAGGGCCATTCTGACTTAAGTGTCAGATATAAGCGTTGATGAAGACCTACATGAAGGGTAGACCTATAGGATTGACTCTGTATAACTTCCTGTGACGAGAAGAATTGAGATAGCACCATTATGACATAGCATATGATGATGATCTAGACTTGATGATGATCCAGATGAGATGATCCAGACTCGATGATGATCTAGATCAAGTGACGATCCAGTTGTGATGATGATCCAAACTCGATGATCCAAATCAAGTAATCCAGATGAGATGATCCAGACTTGATGATGATCCAGACCGAGTGATGATCCAACAGTGATGAGCCAGTATTCATGATGATGCAGATCATGTGATAAAGAAGAAGAAGATGACTTGAAGACTCAAAGATGAAGAAGACTTGAAGACTCGAAGATGAAGAATACTTGAAGATAACAAGATGATCTAGTTGATGCAGAGAAGAAAACCAGTGCTGAAAATTGTGTCGAAAGAATACCTTCTTAGTTAAGAGGGAGTGTTGATGTATTTGTAACTTCGGAATGTATTGATCTATATATCTTATGTCTTGTAACCCGATGTTTATTTCGAGATGTATCTATTATGTAATTGAGTCATGTTTTCATGCCCCGATGTTCCGATCAAGATGATCTATTATGTAAACAAGTCATGTCAAGTCATAGTGGGTAACCCTCCGATTGTTTAAGGGTTAAAGTCCCCGCAGTTTCGGGGCACTAGGGTTATTAGACTCTCCTAGTATAGGTCGGCCCTAGTAGGGTTTTAGTCATGTCGGGATTAGTATAAATAGAGAACTGGTGTCTCTATTTATCACGCAACTCACACAGACTCAAGTGTAGCGCATAGTTGAGGAAGGAGAAGACACTGGGGCTAGACAAGAAGAAATTACTACTATCAGGATATCACTTATTGTTTTGGGATCTTCTATTTTGGTGCTGATTCTATTTCTGAGGAAGTTGCAGGGTTTTCTCCTTTATGGTTTCCCCGAGGAAAAACATTGTGTTCATTGTCTCTTGTGTTTGATTGCTGTGCTTGTTATTCTCTCAGTTAAAGATCCTAATAATGCTAGCTTAATGTTGAAAAACTAACATTACTGAACCATTCATCATGTTGTATTTGGACATTCATCATTACTACAGATCTACCAATGGGAAAAATAGATCTAAAAGATGACAGGATCCATAAGCAGAAAGCATCGAATTATCCATTCATATGCAGATCTATTCATCATTCATCATCGGAATCGCAGCAAAGTAAAACAGGAAAAGAAAAGAGACAACAGAAGCTCAAATCAACCCACATCACATTATATTAAATCCTCAGAACAAATCATAGATCAAATAGACATCGATCCAGTATTACATCCAAAATTCATTCACCATGTATCTCTTCTCCCAAAAAAATTATATCTCCTACATGCATAATTATTCTATTTATAGGCTTGCACCTTTACATTCAAGGTCCACTTCTAACTAAATTCTAACAAAATTCTACCTAACTTAACCACTAAGGACCAATATTCTGAAGAAATGGTCAATAAGTACAAAAAGTGACATGAAAATATAAAAAAGTGGACTATTTTCCGCCTATCATGCTATCTTTTCCTTGTGCGATGCCACGTGAGTATGCACAACATACTAGATGCTACACAACTCACTTATCTCCAACCCCTTGCCAACACTCCATCTCAATCATTCTTGGTTCACGCAATCTCGTGTCGGCACTAGATCATCCAAAGTTTAACTTTATTGATATCATATAGTCATGGATCAAAATAGGTTCTATGGGTTGTTTTGTTGAATATTCGACTTCAATTTCTGATAGCAATCACTACAAGTAACTTTAGGTTCCAAATATATTTTAGAAGTAACTCTAAATTGGAAAAATAGAAAAATGATGCCCTCGCTAGACTCTTAAAATTTGCTCGAAATTGTGGCTACGCGAGCTCGGTGCTGTGGTGGTTTTTATCAATGTCTATGTTTCTTTCATGTACAATGTGAGGCTGAGATAGTGTATGTGTCTTGAAACCATTATCTCAACCTAGTGTTGAGAGCCAAACTATGTTCCACTCTTTCCATATGCATTATAACGTTTTTGTTTGATTCATCTTGGAGGATACACATCGATTAGGGTTAGGTTTTTTGCTTCGTGGTCCACCTCAACGTCATCATTTCTATGGTTTTCACTGCATATCTCTTGAAGAGTGGATGATTATAACCTGTAAAGTATCTCCTGGGAAGATGATGAATGAATTGGGAAAATCCAAATCGCTTGGTTGGATTCCTAAAGGTTGGAAGGTTAGTCATTCTCCCAACACACTAAAATGAAGGCATTCATAAAGATGGCTATGTTTTTGGCATTTTGGGAGTGATATTGATATAAAATCATGTTCTCTCCTACAAAATTATTGCAGGGAGCCTCCTTGAACTAGACCAATAAATGGTTAAAAAAATTCCTCCAATTCACCTTACAAACGACATTTACAATAATCAATTGAGGGATTACTTCAATACAAGCACAGATACCTCTTAGCTCTTCAAGTGCCACAAAATTTTTAAAACATTGAGACCAATCAAGAGATTTGTAGAGCCAACTAGATCTTAATCTTGAATCATAAAAAAATTAAATTTCTTAAATAGAAGCTTGAAGATTAGCTACCAGGGATGTAAAAGTATTTTGACATCTAAACTATTACAGTAACATGACCATAAAAACCATAATTGGTGTTATAGTGTGATTTGCCACACCTGATACATCATTCTTTGATGGAATTTCCCCGATGCTCACCATTTCCCTGATGCTCTAGTGGAACCCCTAAAAACACGTTTTTGAATATATACGTGGATCACAAGTTTACAACCCTTGTATATGCGGCTTTCACCATTGTCACCCACGTACATCGGGTTTTATTCTTAAAAAAAAATAGAGTTTTACCAATCAAGTAATGAATGAATTGATCCTCGTCCTTCCATATGATGGTAAATTCTCTGATTCAACCCTTCATTTCCCATTGAGGGGCTATATATTGAGTTATTATGAAGCATTGAAGGAGAAGAAATTTGGAGAGTAAATATATTATAGAGAAATCATGCCCCAATCGTGTATGTTTGATTATGCATCCCTTTATCCTTAAAGAAACCATTAGTGCTCTTTCCCAAGCTTTCCTTTGTCTTTGTAAGCTTGCCATTGTATGGAGGATTGAAGTGGTGGAGGCCCGAGTGGAGGGACTCGGTTTCTCAATTTCGAAGAGGTGCCAAAAAAGGTTGTCATTTGTATCTATGTTTTGTATTAATAGAAATATCGATTTCTTGTCCATTACATGTGTAATTATGAATATTTGTATCCATGGATGTAATTACTTTGCTTACATGTTGGAATTGAATATGCTAGATTAGACTCTAACACTTTATATATACCATGCTTGTATATATCTTTGTTGTTCAGGATGAAGTGTAGGGACAAATTTATTGAAAACTCAACGGAGATCTTCTTTGAATGTCCATAATAAGTTACGATTCTCATCCTTAGTGTTAGTTCCATTTATGTATCTAGTATGCTTTGAAATGGATTGATTTCTGGTGTCATCATGTTTGTTGTGCTCCACCCCAAGCCATAGGAATTTTTCTCCGTAACAAAATTGGTGACTCTGTTGGAGATTCCTTTTTTTGGTGGTTTGGGTGCATGTTTTTCTTGATTTTCTCTCTGCTTCTCTGCATTTTTGTGTTGTGTTCAATAGCTTTCAATTCATTGGCAGTACCTTGAAGTGATTTGAATCTTAGCTTTCTTTTTACCACTATTTCCTTTGTATACATGGGTCATAGAACTCGTAGTCGCATGTATACACAGGTTGTAGTATATATAGTCGTGTACATATGCAAAACGGCGTCGTGGATGCATAGTCCAAATTTAATTGTTTTCCAAAAAATGCATTAGATGGAAATGCTAAAGGTAATGCCACAACTTGTGGTATTTTGGCTATGTAATTATCACTTCAATCTTTGATAACAGTGTAAAATATTTAGGTTTTTTTCTTCAGATATAATGATTACAAAACAAGAGCCACTTAGTGGTGGAAATGTCTCGACATTGCTACATAGTCACATGTTACATAGCCTTACCATATGTGTGATGTTAGATTGGAATAATTTGTTTGAAAATTAAGTTTTTTTTATTTTCTATTTTGATTTGATATGAAGGTATTGTAACAAAAAAAAATTCATGAAAATATTGATAATAGATATTAATGCAAAATTCTATTTTCTTTATATATGTTGCAAATATTACCACATGATTTGTACCCCACTCCTCTATAATGTCACATTTCACAATTAGAAGCTATTGAATCGATAATGGAGATACATGCACACAACTACACAAATAATACTTTAATTATTGGAATGTTCAAAGCTAGAATCCAAGCATTCACGACTTGATATACATTTGGAGAAAAAATCATAGATAATATCAAGAACAAAACCTTAAATGAGTCTTTCAAATTGCCTCAAATTACAAATATTGCACATTGATGTTAGAAAAGCCACATTTTTAAAGAGAACAATTTTTCTTTCAAAGGATCTATATCAAAATTCACTCTTAGCCACCCATCAAAGGTTGAAGGACATATTGGATGACTTTGTACGTGCAAAATACAATGAATTCAAAACATAATGAGACCCATCAATTACTGATAATCCTAATATATACATCTAAGTATAGAGATCACATATAATCCATATTGTTGAGATGTTCATATGGGCATCTAATTATGGATACTTAGGATTCTTAACCAATGGAATTTATTTTATAATTGAAGAAAATTATTGATGTACTTCCATATCAACAACTTAAAGTCGGGAAAGAGGCGTTTAAGAAGGAAACATTGCAACATCTAAAATGTGCCTAGGCCTAAACCTAAACCTAAGATTCTATCTTCTGTCCTAGAACCAATGATTTTCACAATCATTTAATCACATTAGATGACCATTAAATTTAGTTTTAAAAACATAGACGAAGTACGTATTGCCTAATCACATTATAAGACCATTAAAATTTAGTTTTAAAAACATAGACGAAGTACGTATTTTCATTAATACACAGTCGTCTAACCTTTTTTCTCTACGCATTCGTCATTAAGTTAATATTAAATTTACGACTTTTTTTCATAACCAACTTCTAAAAAGTTAATAGATTAAAGAACTCAGTCTGTAGGCAAAGAAAGTTAATATTGTCAAATTAACTCATCATCTTCCCCTACCTAAAAAAACATCCAAGGTACTAATATTCAAAGTAACAAGGATACTTAAATTTATTTTCCTTATTCCTATAAAGCGTGTTTATTTGTTATTGTCACAATTTTCAAAAATAAATTATACTACATTATCACAATTTTCAAAAATAAATTATACATAAAGGTATTTATTTTTTCACAAAGCTTTTTTATTTCAAATAAAATACACTGGAAAAGATTTTTTATTTCAATTTAAAAATTCTTGCAAAGCTTTTTTATTTCAATTTTTTTTATTTTAATTAAAAAAATCTTTGCAAATTTCACACGTGAAAATCTTAAACCCTATGTTACAGACAAAATGTCCTGTGGCTTGGGGTACCACAACAGACAGAGTAACCACAGAAATCAATCCTTTCCTATATGCTAGAGAAACCAAACATATAACACTAAAGGATCTCAATACATACCTTATTCTGGACAGTTGATGTAGATCCCCGTGGAGCTTTTCCACTCTCACTTGTATAAGTAATTTGCTCTCTCAACATTAAGCAAACAAGACAAGCATGCTATATATAATTGTGTTAGACCTACTCTAGCATATATAATCAATAACATATAAGCATTTAAAAGCATCCATGGATTCAATACTCATTTGAATACACATTATTGGATAGGAAAATATATTTCTATTAATATAAAACAGAGATTACAATAGTGACAACCTTTGTCGACGCGTCTGCGAATCAGAGAAACTGAGTCCTCCACCTGGGCCTCCACCACTTCAATCCTCCATCTCTTGATAACAATCTCACAAGCAAAGGAAAGCTTGGGAAGAACACAAAGTGATCCAAGGGACAAAGGGATGCAGACTCAAGTATAAGCTCTGGAAACAATGGACTATAGTTTTCTTTCTCTTCAATTCCTCTCCTTTCAATGTATCCAAAGGGTTCCTTATATAGTGCTTCAATGGGGTAATGGAAGGTCAAATCCAAGCGATCTTAAGGCGTATAGAAGGCCAAGAGACAAGTGACTCAGATCCACATCAAGGAAAACTCCAAAACTATTTGGTCTTTTGCACACATCCTGATGTACGCGGGTTTGAGGGTCAAATCCGCATATATACGCGAGAACAGGTTTAAAAGTCGCGTATAGAAAATAAGACATGTTTTTAGGGATGATATTGAAAACATCAAAGGTACAAAAATGGTCCATGTGGTATAAAGAGTCTACAGAGGGATAGGGAAGGCCATAAAGGTGTGATCCACCATATGTGGTAAAATCAGCTTTGGAGGGGTCATATGATGGCCGAAATACATTATAAGTCCATCCCAAAAGTGGAGTGATGAATAACAATGTGGAATAACCAACCATCAAACAATACAATACAATGATCAAACTTTGCACATAACTACAAGTAGATATAGTAGTCCTGGATACATAAGAGTACAATGGCCATGAATAGGCATGATACAAAATATGACATGCGTGGTCATCACCATGTACAATATAGATAGATCAGAATATCCATGATGAAGATATACAAAGGATCATGATCTCCATGAAAGCTAAAGATATATAATGGATCTGTTGCAGCTGCAACATTTATCCCCAAATTTTCTTAAACTTTTGGGCCCCTCCTTATGTTTTAGCATTATTATTGATCGTTGAACTCTGGAGTTTTTGGGCATGCTGTCTTTTCGAGAAATTTTGAAGATTGATTGTCGGCCTGTTTAAATTAATATGTTTTTTTTTCGTGCTGGGTCACAGACGTGAATTTAGCTTGCTAGCCGAGGATAAGTCAAATCTTTTGTTCTTTAAGGTTGCTGTGTCGGAGGCAGAGCGATCTTTAACCTTTGCCGATGCTTGAAGCTGTTTGAACACTTATTGTTTAGGTCAACTGGGTGTCATCTTATGTTTAATCGACAGCTGATAACTTGTTTCTCTTCCACCGTTGCGGATCCCAAATCGATTAGCCATCCGAAGCATAGAGCGATCCGCTTGCCGATGTACGTTTGCCTATTTAGCCTCAGACCCGAAGTTGTTTCTCTTCTGCCGTTGTGGATGGGGAAGCCATTTGTCTTCCGATGTTCAAACCTAGCCGACTTCCGATCTAAATTTTTTCCCGCCCGCGTCACGTGTCTTCAGCCTTCTCTCTTCCGCCGTTGCAGCTCTCAAAGTCCTTTAGCTCCCGAAGTGTGAAGCCATCTGACTTCCGATTGAGTTTCCTCCCACCGCCGCTTGCACGTAGTATTTACCCTTCCGTCGTTGCAACCGGGAAAGTCTTTCCACTTTCGATGTCTAAACCATTCGACTTCTGATTTTAAAGTTTCCCGCCCTCCCGTCGCATGCCTGGAGCCTTTACCTTTCCGCCGTTGCGGCCGGGAAGGCCGTTTGGCTTTCGATGCTGGTTTCCTCCCGTCTTCCACCGTTGGTATTGCTATCACAAGACTGTAGGAGGACAAGGTAGTATGGTCGGCACTTGTAGAGTGACGGTGGTGCACCTGATCATTTCTTGTGGATTATCCGTTCAGTCAGTTTAATTTGTTGCTGTGGTTTAAATGCGTTTCCAACGAATGATGCTCGTCGTTTGATTGCAGGTAGTTTCCGGGGGTTGGTCAATGGAGGCGGACCATTTGGTGAAAATAGAGCCAAAACTGGTAGAATCATAAGATGGACAAACCAAAGAAGAGACAAAATGAATGGTGACAAAGGAGTAGTTCTAAAAGGTCCGGCAGTTACTTATCCGCTTATGGGAATGTGTAGAAAAGATAAAGAAATATGAAGCATTGGGGAGCTGAAAGGTCATCCGTTTGGGGGGCAGCCCAAACGATCGGCTGCTGTAGTTTAAATACTGGAAAGTTAGAATTAAGAAGGACTTTTTCCCTTGAAAATTTGTAAACCATTTTTTCTTGTAAGAGGAACTATTTCGTTTTACAATAAGAAACTGCAACTTTTTCCTGCTGGATAAAGCGAAATGTGGAATGTATCAATGTGATTAAATGAACAATGTTGAAGGGGAACTATTTCATTTTCAGCTGTGTTTCATTAACTGTGAGAGTGTTTGACCTCCTGAACCTATGTTCTTGTTGAATGTTCTTCAGTATATTTTGTGATGTTTTCCACTGTGAGTAATAAGTGTTGTTCATAAAATGATTGGCTATCTGGTTGTTTAAATATCTGTAATTGTTCATGTGTTTTGAAAGAAGTATCAGCTATCTGTAACTTTTCATGATGCATGTGCAAAATATATTACTCACTAATAAATGATAATCCTGCTCCCTAGGGATAGTTTAGGTAGTTAGTTTATTTTCTTATTGTATGTGATTCAGATGCTAGTGAGTCTAAGACGAAAGGTAAGAACCTGCGCATCACATTGTGATTGCTCCTTGCATCTTATCACCCTGCATGATTAATTAGGCACTTGCATATCATAACTAAGTCAAAAATACAAAAACTCGGTGGACCGGGCCGTAACCGGTGAAGCCTTTGTTTTGTACTTGACCTACGGTAGCCGGACTATAAACCGGATGGATTCCCTATACCCAACAGTCAACGGGCTAGTTGGGAATGTTTATTGGGGAGAATCCCTTACTATTGCTGCCTGCGAATTTCGGGGCCTCAACAGTTTTTGGTGCTAGAAGGAGGGCCGCCAGTGTATGGCTGGCCAAGGAAACCCATTTTCCGGAGAATATTCCACCGGTAATAGTTTTGAAAGCAGTGGGTTTCAAAATCCAATTCCAGAAGAAAGAGAACATCTATATTCTGTTGGCAAAGAAATTGTTAATGATCTGAGAAGACACACCGGGGCATATGTAAAGAAGATTGGAGGATTTCCAATCATCCCTGAATTGCCAAGAAGAGAGTATAAAAGGAAAGATCGTCCTGTAGCGGAAGACTCAGTGTTGGTTGGAGACTGGGAAGAACTTGTAGAAACAGCCTTACAGGAAGTTGCGCTACCTTTGAATCAAGAAGGCCTAGAAACCCCTCACAGTTCTCCTGCTCATACTCCAGTTGGTTCACCTCCCCATTCTCCACCCAGACTCATGGCTGGCGTAAACGCAAACCAACCACCTAACCCACCAAATCCACCACCTGCATGGAGAGCCAGATCACCATTAAACCTGACACCTCCATTACACGACCTACCTCAATCCTTTGACAAGATGTTGCCCAAGTTCGACCCAAATGAGAAAATACTAGTAGATGATCATCTACAAAGTTTCTACTTGGCAATTGAAGGATTAAGGGCAGGGGAGTATGAAGATGTAGTCTGCAGACTGTTCCCGCATACCCTTAAAGGAGCTGCAGCGTCATGGTACTTTGGATTGCCTGCTAACTCTATCCCTGATTGGGATACCTTCGAAAGAATTTTCAGAAGTAAGTATGCAACTCAGAAAACTCATGCAGCCCTCATGAAAGGGCTGTGCGCGTTGAAGAAAGAAAGGAAATAAAAGGTGCACAGTTTCACACAAAGGTTTGCAGCCTATCTCAAGAATTTTTCTGAAATGGATAGACCTTTAGAGAAAGTTCTGATTGAATATTGTACTTTAGCTTTAGGCCCTGATTTGGCCATGTTTGACAAAGGTAGGGTCAAGCCTACTTTGACCGAAACTTATGAAGAAGCAGAAGTGGTGGAAGCTAAAAGAGAGAGCATTGAAGACTATCCAGAACAGTCAGGAGAGAAAGGTGTGGGAAGAAAAGCTTTATCGTTTGCTAAGCCTAAGGAAGAAAATTCGCCAGATCTGGAAAATATGGCCAAAATGATGCAGAAGCTTTCCAACAAAATCATAGATATGGAGAAAGAAAAGGAAGCACAAAAGTTTTATAAGCCATATTATAAGAAAAGAGAATATAACCATCAGTCTCAACCTCCTCCGCACAATACTGCATCTATGAATTTAACAGAGGTAGGATTGGACAATTTTTGCACTTTCCACCAACATCCACACTCTGAAAAGAATTGTCCTCAATGGATTAATTCGATGACGTTGGTCATGAATCAACTATTAGATTCTAGATTAACAGAAGAGGGAGATGAAGAAAGAAAAGAGAATTCTGCTTCTACTTCTACGAAAGAACAAGAAGAGGAAACTATGGCTTTATGGAATTCGGTCTCGTTATTTGATGCTGAAGAGGAAAAGACTCAGGGGTACAAGGACTTTATGGAAACCAACATAGCCACCAGGAGCCAAGGGACGGTTAAGGAAGACATTCTTATACTCCCAAAGATTAAGAGGCTGCAAAGAAATGTTAAGAAGAAATTTCAAAACAAATCTTTGGCTGATGAAATTCCAGAGTTCACTATTACCAGCCAAACTCCTAGGCAAAGTGATGCGCGGGTCAAGCCAATTGAAGAAAATGCTAATAAACCCCATCCCATTGAGCAGCCGATGGACTATGAAATTGTGGAGGATTTAAAAAAGGTAAAAGAAAATGTGCCACTATTCGAAATGTGTAAAGTGCCGCAGCAAAAAGAAATACTGTTGAAAGCACTTGAAGCATCGGATGAAGAAGAAGAAATTGGAGAAACCAGCGTTGGAGGTAAGTCTAAAAGCAAACATCCACCTTTCCTCCTCACATTTGAAATTTTCAATCATAATGTACATAATTGCTTGGTAGACTCAAGGGCGTCGGTAAATGTTATGCCCATATCGGTCTGTAAAAAGATCAATGGGCAGCATAAGCCATCCACGTGGAGGGTGGTTCAATTGGATAGAATGGATGTAAAGGTAATTGGTGAGCTGGAAGATGTCCTAGTCTGTCTGGCATCTAATGACAAAGTTTTCCAAGTGATTAACATCGTGGTGGCTGATATACCAGACGCTTACGGTCTCATCCTGAGCAGAGATTGGTCTGCCAAATTAAATGGATATTTCACCTCAGATTGGTCCCATCTTTGGTTTCCACACAAAGGGAGTCCAAACCAGATTAAGATTCTAAGAGAGCCTCACATGAAGTACAATGTTACTCAGCTGGAGGAGAAGAATGTACCAGTGGATTATGTACTGGGAAACTACTTCGTTGAGTTGGAACTAGGAAATTATCAAGCGGAAGAAGCCAGCAACACATCTGACACCCAGCCTGATCTCCTTCGATTCTCACATGCTGATGAGATTGACTGTAATATAGTAAGCTTAGCAGTAGGAGTAGATTCACCTTCAGTAGTTAGTGATTTTTGGATTTTGTTTTTTGATGGCTCTAAGACATTAGAAGGGTTAGGGGCTGGCTGTGTCCTGATCGACCCACAGAAGAATAAACATTTCCTTTCATGTAGATTAGAGTTTGAGTGTACTAATAATACAAATGAGTACGAAGAACTGGTGCGGGGACTCAAGAACGCAATTGAATTAAATGTAAGTAATCTAAAAGTTTTTGGGGATTCTGAAATTATTGTGAAACAATTCCGGAATCAGATACATTGTGTTTCTCCTCACTTAAAGGCTTACCAGAATGAGGTATGGGATTTGCTTAAATGTTTTAATGCATTCAACATTATTTCAATTCCAAGAATTAAAAAAGTAGCTGCCGATCTATTGGCCACATCAGCCGCTAGACTCGTACCCACTAATAATCGGTGTTCTGTCGAACTGCTTTTCATGCCCTCAGTACCGGATATGATCACCAACTTGCGAGTGTTCGACGATGATCAGCAAATCATAGAATGTTTGACAAATGACGAGGTGTTTAAAGGGGCGATCATAGACGATGAAGAGCATCAGGCCGAGATGAAATATGACAACTTCATTCCTAAAGGTGTCAGAACATTAGAAAGAATGTTCGACTTAAATGAAAAGTTCGAAGACCAGCCAACGTGAAAACGCATAGCTCATCTCTACAGTGGGACTGAGGCGAGTCCTAAATTTGTGAATCTTGGAAAATGTTGTTCACCATAAGAAAGGGATAAGTTCATCAGTCTGTTCAAACAATATAAAGATGTATTTTCCTGGACATATGAATATTTAAAAACATACGATACCAGCATCATCAAGCACATTGTTCCCATCAAAGCTGGAGTCAAGCCGTATTAGCAGCCTTTGAGAAAAATGCATCCAAAGCTGGAACCACTGATTCAGAGTGAGGTGAAGAAATTATTGGATGCTAGAATCATTTTTAAAGTTAGACACTCTGAGTGGGTATCAAATCTGGTACCAGTTAGAAAAAAATCTGGAGAGATCAGATTATGCGTTGATTTCAGAAATCTGAACCGAGCTTCTGATAAAGATAATTACCCGGTGCCACCCATGGAGCAATTGCTCCAAATGGTCTCAGGTTCTGAACTGTTTTTGTTATTGGACGTTTTCTCTGGCTACAATCAAGTATTAGTAGTCGAGGAAGACAGGTTGAAGACAATGTTCAGGACCAAATTGGGAACCTTTTCCTACAAAAGGATGCCCTTTGGGCTTATAAATGCGGGAGAAACATTTCAGAGAGCTATGGACATAGCTTTCCATGGATTGATCGGCTGCAGCATTGTAGTGTACCTTGACAATATTACGATATTCTCGAAAAAAAGAGGAGAGTACGCATTTCACTTAAGGCAGATTTTTGAACGCTGTCGGAAGTACGACATCTCACTCAATCCTAAGAAATGTGTGTTCACTGTCACAGAAGGAAAGTTGCTGGGTCACATAGTGTCAAAGCAAGGGATCTCCATTGATCCAGAAATAATTAAGGTTATTGAACAAATCCCCTTGCCCCATAATAAAAAGGGGATGCAATCATTCATGGGAACCATAAATTTTGTCCGAAGGTTTGTGCCTGATTTTGCTCAAATAGTCAAGCCATTGCAGCAGATGGTGAAACAAAATGCACAGTTCAAGTGGACTGAGATCGAGAAGAACACTTTCAGCAAAATTAAGACGGTTGTTGCACATGCACCTTCCCTGAAAAGCCCAGACTTCGATAAAGAATTTATTCTATACACTTTTGCATCCGATGATTCGCTAGCAGCTGTGCTTACGCAAAAGGATGATGGGGGGGAGGAATTACCAATATCCTTATGAGCAATGGTCTGCAAGGGGTTGAATTAAACTACCCAGCCATTGATAAGCAAGCTTATGTAGTGTTTAAGGCAGTAAATCAATTCAGGCCTTATATATTAAAGAATCGAACCAAGGTAATAGTCCCCTACCCAGCTGTAAGATCCTTTCTCATACAGAAAGAGTTAGGTGAAAGAAGGGGCAACTGGGTAACAGCTCTTCAAGAGTACGACCTTGAATTCAAGCCAGCCTCTATAGTTAAAGGTCAAGGGTTGTGCAAATTGATGACTAAAAGTGGGAACAATGAAGAACAATCCTGGGAGGATGAGGCCAAATTACATGTAATGGATGTATGTCCTTTGTTTATAGCTCCCGAGTCTTGGTATAGAGACCTTGTACATTACCTGCAGGCAGGGCTGTTACCTGAACATTGGAATTCCAAGCAAAGAAGAGCGCTACGTCTTAAATCAGCATCTTATCAAATTGTGGAAGGAATATTATTTAGAAAAAATTATGACGTGGTTCTTCTCAGATGCCTAGAAAAGGAAGATGCGAAGAAAGTAATGAGAGAGTTGCATGACGGTCCTGCTAGGGGACATTATTCAGGAGACACTATAGCCCACAAGATCCTCAGAGTAGGTTACTATTGGCCTACGCTTTTCAAAGACGCACACGCACATGTCAGGAAATGTGATATTTTCCAAAGGTGTGGTGGGAGACAACCTAAAGCAGCAACACCCTTAAAGCCTATGATGATCACGGAACCATTCGAGCAATGGGGGTTGGATATAATTGGAGAAATAAAGCCGAATTCCTCTCTACAGCACAAGTACATTCTGACCACCACTGATTATTTCACCCGCTGGGGCGAAGCTATCCCGCTGTGCAAGATAAATGAAGATGAATTCATCAGCTTCCTGCAAGATCATATCATGACCAGGTTTGGAGTTTCAGTTTCGTTAATCTTTGATAATGCTAAGTACTTCTCATCAATTAAATTAACTTCTTTTGCTCATGATAAAGGGATAAAATTGCATTATTCTGCTAACTACTATCCACAAGGAAATGGCCTGGCCGAGTCCTCTAACAAAAATATGATTAGAATTTTAAAGAAGACTGTAATAGAAAACCAGAGGAGTCGGCACTCAGCACTCCCAAACTCCCTTTGGGCTGATAGAGTCACCCCCAAGTCCACGATAGGAGCGTCACCTTATACCCTTGTGTATGGTAAAGAATCCATTCTTCCGCCCAACATCATGCTGCCGTCTTCTGTTTTAGCCCAAGAGTCTAGTGGGTCGGAGGATGAAGTTTTGCAAATAAGAATATATAATCTTCTGAAAGCAGAAGAAGCTAGATCTAAAGCCCGAGAACGCTTTAAGCAACAACAAGAGTTAGTTAAGAGATGATTCGACAAACATAAAGCTGGAACAAAAGACTTTGAGGTAGGAGACTTAGTCCTCAAATGGGATCACCCCCATGATGAGAAAGGAAAGCACGCTAAATTCCAGCAGTTGTGGGTAGGCCCTTTTCAAATTGCAGCAAATCTTGGTCCTTCTACTTACAAGTTGTAGGATCTTCAAGGGTGGGAAGAGAACTTACTAGTGAATGGTTTGGTTCTCAAGCCTTATTTTTCCTGAGTTTCTTTGAGTTCTTCTGTCTTGTATATAAATAATCTGTCTTGCTGTCTTTTGAGTCATGTTTTACAGTTGGTTTTAGTTTGATTGTCTTGATTTCAATAAAGGGGACGAACCCGCGGTTGCATGGGGAACATCAAAAGGTTTGGGAATGATAGACATTTTTGAGTCTCAGACTGTGTGTTGCTAAAGTAACTTCTTCCAGTTTAGCAGTTTTCTCGAATAAACTCTGTGTGCATTGAAGTCCTGCTTAACCCCTGTGAAATAAACCGGATTCGAAGAGTCTGGAATACTATGTTGAGGTTCCATCCACGTCACAATTAAAATGTTCTAAGGAGCGATAGCAAAGGACCCATGGAAAGGAGCAAGGTGAACAATATATTAAATATAAATGATCACATGCCAAGAAATGAATGCCAAAAGGCAAATAAAGAGTAAAAAACTCCTATGAAAGCATCACAAATCAAAGCAAGTGTTGAATCATAAGTACTAAATTGCCGAAAGATCCTCTCCATCCGTGAGCTGAAAATCGAAGTACACCACTCACACAAAAGGACACTACGGGATAGAGGATCCTGAATTAAAATTCAGTAAGAAAGGCATTTAGGAGGACTCATAAGAAAAGGACATAAGTCTGAAAGCACCAAAAAAGTACTAAAATGGCATGGGAACGAGGAACAAATGAATATTTCTGTTTACCATGTGCTACAATCCTGTGGTGTCCAAGCTATCAATTACCTGAAGACAAAAGTAATAATGAAACTCATCTTCTGGCCTCAACAGAGTTATCTAGACTTGAAAATCTTGGTTTCCACTCTCCCAAATTGGGTTATTATCAGTGATTGAAGGTACACACTTCCAGCATTCGAGAAATCCAGACAGCTGGAAGAATTCAATAGGATGCATTTGTTGTTAAAGATTTATCGCCCAGAGATCTAGGTTCACCAGGTAATAGCCAATTGTTGCAGCTGCAACATTTATCCCCAAATTTTCTTAAATTTTTGGGCCCCTCCTTATGTTTTAGCATTATTATTGATCGTTGAACTCTAGAGTTTTTGGGCATGCTGTCTTTTCGAGAAATTTTGAAGATTGATTGTTGGCCTATTTAAATTGCTATGTTTGTTTTTCGTGCTGGGTCGCGGACGTGAATTTAGCTTGCTAGCCGAGGATAAGTCAAATATTTTGTTCTTTAAGGCTGCTGTGTTGGAGGCAAAGTGATGTTTAACCTTTGCCAATTCTTGAAGTTGTTTGAACACTTATTGTTTTGGTCAACTGGGTGTCATATTATGTTTAATCGGCAGCTGATAACTTGTTTCTCTTCTGTCGTTGCGGATCCCAAATAGCTTAGCCATCCAAAGCATAGAGCGATCCGCTTGTCGACGTACGTTTTCCTATTTATCCTCGGACCCGAAGCTATTTCTCTTCTGCCGTTGCGGATGGGGAATCCATTTGTCTTTCGATGTTCAAACCTAGCCGACTTCCGATCTAAAGTTTTTCCCGCCCGCGTTGCGTGTCTTCAGCCTTCTCTCTTCCGCGTTGCGGCTCTCAAAGTACTTTAGTTGCCGAAGTGTGAAGCCATCCGATTTTCGATTGAGTTTCCTCCCACCGCCGCTTGCCCACAGTATTTACCCTTTCGCCGTTGCGGCCGGGAAATTATTTCCGCTTTCGATGTCTAAACCATCCGACTTCCGATTTTAAAGTTTCCCGCCCTCTCGTCGCATGCCTGGAGCCTTTACCTTTCCGCCATTGCAGCCGAGAAGGCCGTTTGGATTCCGATGCTGGTTTCCTCCTGTCTTCCACCATTGGTATTGCTATCACAATACTGTAGGAGGACAAGGTAGTATGGTCGGCACTTGTAGAATGACGGTGGTGCACCTGATCATTTCTTGTGGATTAGCCGTTCAGTTAGTTTAATTTGCTGCTGTGGTTTAAATGCGTTTCCAACGAATGATGCTCGTCGTTTGATTACAGGTAGTTTCCGGGGGTTGGTCAATGGAGGTGGACCATTTGGTGAAAATAGAGCTGAAACCGGCAGAATCGTAAGATGGACAAACCAAAGAAGAGGCAAAATGAATGGTGACAAAGGAGAAGTTCTAAAAGGTCCGACAGTTACTTAGCCACTCACGGGCATACATAGAAAAGATAAAGAAATATGAAGCGTTGGGGAGATGAAAGGTCATTCGTTTGGGGGGCAGCCCAAATGATCGGCTGCTATAGTTTAAATAATGGAAAGTTAGAATTGAGAAGGACTTTTTCCCTCGAAAATTTGTAAACCATTTTTGCTTGTAAGAGGAACTATTTCGTTTTACAATAAGAAACTGCAACTTTTTCCTGCTGGAGAAAGCGAAATGTGGAATGTATCAATGTGATTATATGAACAATGTTGAAGGGGAACTATTTCATTTTCAGCTGTGTTTCATTAACTGTGAGAGTGTTTGACCTCCTGAACCTATGTTCTTGTTGAATGTTCTTCAGTATATTTTGTGATGTTTTCCACTGTGAGTAATAAGTGTTGTTCATAAAACGATTGGCTATCTGGTTGTTTAAATATCTGTAATTGTTCATGCATTTTGAAAGAAGTATCAGCTATCTGTAACTTTTCATGATGCATGTGCAAAATGTATTACTCACTAATAAATGATAATCCTGCTCCCTAGGGATAGTTTAGGTAGTTAGTTTATTTTCTTATTGTATGTGATTCAGATGCTAGTGAGTCTAAGATGAAAGGTAAGAACCTGCGCATCACATTGTGATTGCTCCTTGCATCTTATCACCCTGCATGATTAATTAGGCACTTGCATATCATAACTAAGTCAAAAATACAAAAACTCGGTGGACCGGGCTGTAACCAGTGAAGCCTTTGTTTTGTACTTGACCCATGGTAGCCGGACTGTAAACCAGATGGGTTCCCTATACCAAACAGTCAACGGGCTAGTTGGGAACGTTGATTGGGGAGAATCCCTTACTGTTACTGCCTACGAATTTCAGAACCTCAACAGGATCAAGATCTCCATAATGGCTAGAAATATCTGACATACACTGGAATCAAGTCACGAGAGCTGAAATCTCATGAACACTAGCACGATCAAGGAGGTAGCATATATGTGGCATATATGAACTACCACCAATCTAGAAGGTCTTCTACACAATCCGCTATGAGTACATGTCCTACTATGTGAATAGAGGTGTCAAGGTCGAACATAGTAGTCCATCGTCTGATTACCGATCATTGATGAATACCGTTAACAGACGCGAGATCACCCACCAATAATGAAAATGGGAATCAAGGTACTAGAGTGCAAACTAACAAGTTTGAATAAATGTGTTGAGGTCGAACACTTGAAAGGATCCATCGATCAGGGGACATTGATGTATTCCCGAAACTGTTGATGGTGAAAGAACTTGCCATTGATGACTGCAAGTCTTAAGGCACTAAAAATGACTCTAGATTCCTATCCCAGAATAAATGATCTGAATTCGATGGGGTGAAATCCACTGGAAGGAGGGAATTAATGCATCTCTCATCATCCAACACAAGGTACTCAGCAAGGCTGTATAATGTGGAAGGACTCGATCATAAAATGCATGAACCAATATCAGTACTAGGAATGGCCAACATGCAAAGTCAAGAGAACTGAGGAATGGACGACTCAGGTTTCAACTTCCTTCGAACAACAGCATAAAGGTGAATGGTGACTGAATGTAGGCAGCACAGACTCGATATACAAAACTAGGACATCCCTATGACATAGGAGGCATCAAGAGAGGCTCCATAGGGACTGGAATCTTAACTAGTCGGTGGAGATAAACTCAGAGAAATGAGTACAACTCCTAAAGTCAAACTATTAACCCATCCAACGGATGTGATATACAGTGCTCTGTTCGAAGGAAAAACGACTTGACTGCTGCCAAAGATAACATCTTTTCTTGTCCGGATTTTTGGTTTTTTTTATTTTTTTTTGGACTCTTTCAAATATTTTGAAAAGCTTGAAAAAGAATAAAAGTGATTTATAGTTACAGACTAGGAGGAGACAAGTGTCAATGGGCAAACAAACTAGTTCCAAGTAGTGGAACATACCTATGCTCAATGCAAGGACACATGTGTAGGATAACGACACTCGGGGGAAAGTCCCCTCCCGATAAAAAATGGGGAATCAAGCTGCAAATGATATGTAAAATGGCTCTGCATGGCTAGACATGAGACAAGCTTGGGCTATATGGCTAATAATCAAAGTTAGGGAAGCCGGCATAAGGCTCAATGAGGCAGGAAAAACTCATGATAATGCAATTACAACTTGACATAAGGGAGTCCTGGGGATGAAGGCTAGCAAAAAGATCAAGAGGAGTATGAGGCTCTTGCACAAAGACATGGCGATACTATACAAAGGACTCCCACACCCTAAAGGGAAAAATGTTTGCATGGGCACTAAATGCAAAAAAAAAGCTAACTAGGGCACCTGTGTATGGTCAAGCTCTACCATTCACATCATGTCACTTCTAAAATAGCAAGAAGGGTCTGTGACAAGATAGAATGGGTTCGTACCTAAGGTTATAATGAAATTGTCATAAGGTCATGCAAAATCCACACAGATGTGAAATCTAACCTATATGCCAGTTTAGACATAATACCTGAGAGCGGCGCAAATGGGTCAAAACAATGGTCAAAATGGTGCTCAAAACGGACTCCTACATCATTAGATTAGTCCAAAACGGTCCAAAATGGTCATAAATGGTTCAAAACTATAGAAAGGGAGTAAAAAATTTCAAATTTTTTCTATAAATAGTAAAAAATTTAAAATTTACATATCATTTGAAATTTTTACACATTTGAGGTCAGAACTTCACATGTGAATTCCGGGAGCTTCGTCCAGCAAAATTCGATACCGTTTGTTCCAGGTAACTTCTCATGTTCTCCTCTTCCATTTTCATGTAAATTTTTTCAATTTCCATGGTCAAAATTAATTTCTAGGCCAGTCTAAATTGGTCGTTTCGGCTCACATGGAAATCGGGCCTTTTTCCGTGTATAGGGCTGGCTATACACGAAAAAACCTCCCAAACCCGCGTACACACGCGGCTGTTTTGCAAACAGTCATGTATGCGGTCGCACACATGGTTTTTTAAGGTATAAATTGACCAAAAATTATTTTAAATGTGCAGGATGGTTCTAGAATGGAGGGAGAGGGAACATAGAGATGTAGAAGATGTTGTTCAGGGTGATTTGATGGCTCAACAAGCTCTACGTGCATGTCGATTATACAAGTTATGGTGTCTTGGTAGCCTGAGGGCCAAACCAAGACTCCTACAGATGCTAGTAGACTACTGGGATCCATACTCAGAGTCCTTTCATATCGATGGGATGTCCCTCACTATAGAGGTGGAGGACATATACTTCATTACAGGATTGTACCGACGGGGAGAGATGGTGAACCTACGCTCTCGCGGGACCAGAGGTGGCCTCACCATTGATGAGTACATTGTAGTATACTATTTTCCAGACATGGAAAAGGTTGGGAGTCAAATATCGACAAACTCCATCTAGGTGCTAGGACTAAAGACCATACTATTGGCACACGGCAGGATAGCTGTGCTAGCATCACTCCACCAGGCCTCATGGCCACTCATGTTCTATGCAGTGGAGTGCATGAGACCCACAGTTTATGATTGGAGTACTGCGCTATTGAGCAACATGAAGCAGCATCTCAGTGACTGCAAGATGGGAAGGGTACGAAACTTCAGTTTCGGCAGTATACTGAGCATGTTCTTCTTTGAGCGTGTTTTGGGGCTAAGCCCTAGAGTTGACGTTCCTCCTCATGGGGTTCGAGATCCATCCCAACAACGTTGGGAAGATGCTATGCGTAGATTGGGCGGAGTTAGGGTGTCCAACCCCTACCCAGCGGATTTCCTTCCATGGTGGCGGCGGCAAATCACTGCCATCGATGATTACCCCTATCCGGGGATAGATTTTCGAGGAGATCCTGACATGCCCCTACCACTAGGAGTAGCATACGGTGATATTGGTAACGAATCCCAAACCTTATTTTTATGTTTTTTGATATATAAGCTCAAAAGACATGTTTTGGTGTGACGACACATAGTGACAACCTATCATATGTATGCAGATGTTGGACCATGGTGCCCTAACGGCTTCCCTCAACATAGACAAAGGGGAAGAGAATATGATATCATGGGTGTGGATGCGGAGTGGACGCTCCAAATCATCCACACAAAATTTGTACGATTGACACACCAGGTACCCATAGCACAAGTTGAGGAATTTCTTGAGGCCATGCAGTGTCAGGTGGTTGGTGTACCACGAGCATGGGTTCAGTTATTCCGACGACTATCTAGAGCCATGGTGTGCTACCACGATCAGAAAACCCCTCCTCCTCCACAGTCTTAGAGACCTGAGAGTTATTCATTTTTGTACTACCGTGTATTATATTTTGGTGGCTCAAAAGCCCCATTTTTGTATTATGACACTTATGTATTATGACGTCACATTTTGGATGTTTAATGAAAAATTTGTATGATGATTTATTTTATTTATTTACATGTGTAAAAATGTATGTTTGTGATGTGCTTATGGTCTATGAAACAAATTCCAATCTAGCACATAGTTAGCATATGAGTCAGCAACTTGATTAAAAATTATTGGAACATGTATGTATGTTATGTTGTCAAATTGTCGTTCTAACAATCTCACACGTAAGAATATTTGTAATAATGTCGGATCCCTAAAAAGATACAAGCCATTAAGTTTTGACACTACTAACTACAAATCAAGATGTACCTCAAGAGAGAGAACACCATGTGAAATGGAATCCCATAATAGCTTGATAACGGCACTATACTCAGCAACATTGTTCGAAGAAGGCTATAAACATACACCTCCTGAAGACAGTACCTGACCCGTAGGACTATAAATCACCCAACCAGCAGAGGCTGAGTGTTGAGTGTGGCAGCTAGCACCATCAGCGAATCCTATGTAAGTGGAAGACTCCATTGACATCTTTCATAAGAAACAAAAGCTAATGAACAAACCCGGTCACCACAAGGAAACCTAACTATGCAAAAAACTGTACAATAATATACAATAATCAGCCTTGGCTGAAGATCATGCATAGTATTTTTTAAGATAGAGTCCATTTCTAGGCTCCACCAAGGCTATCCCCTCATAATCTACCAGCTCATAAGCACCCTTCTCTAACACATGTTTGACCACATAAGGACCATGCCACATGGGATTAAACTTCCCTTCCCCCAAGGTTTCTTTAGCTTGATCCCACAAAAGGACCAAATCTCCTTCACTAAACCTCCTCGGACGGACAAAATTATCATACTGGACCTTAACACGATGCTAATTTACCTCTAGAGCCACTGAAGCATCTCGGCACTACTCATTAAGCTATTCTAAGTGGACCAAACGTTCCTCCAATGCGGAAGTGTCTGGTAAAAGCTCTATAGCTAGCTTTAATGAAGGGATTTCGCATTCAACCAACAAGAAATACTCCACTCCATGTATGAACTGATATGGAGAGAAACCGATGGCAATCTTAACCACGGTCCTATATGCCCATAAAGTAGGATATAACATGATATGCCAATTCTTTTTTCTTTGTGCGATGGTTCGTTGGAGAATGGAATTAAGTGATTTGTTCACTGCTTCAACCTGTCCATTCACCTGAGGGTAATAAGAAGAGGAGTGATCCTACTTATACCCTAGCTTCAAGGCCAACTCTTCCATCATTCGATTCTGAAAGTGCCTACCATGGTCAGTGACAAGCTCTTTCGGAATATCGAACCGAGTAATAATTTGGTTGAATACGAAATGCATTGCTGTCTCACTGTTGGATTTAATTGTGGGCATGGCCTTAGCCCATTTCATGAAATAATCAACAGCCACTATAATATCATGATGCCCCCCAGCTGAAGCTGGGTTGCAATCCATGAAGTTAATCCCCCACTTGGTGAAGGGACCGGTGGTGATAATCGACTGTAACGGGGCAGGATGTGAGTGCATATTGCGTGCAAACACCTGGCAAGGGTGACACTTCTTGACCGCATTAACACAATATTTAAAGATTGACGGCCAAAAATATCCCGCTCTCAATATTTTTTGGGCTATAGAAATCCCAGATAAATGACCACCACATGCCCCTCCATGGTAATCATTCAGCACAACCTCAACCTCTTCATGGGTTAAACAACAACATAAATGGAATCTACCCCACGACGGTACAAAGTGTTATCCACTATAAGCTAGTTCTTAGATACGTGACATAATCATCGTCGCTCATCCTGTGAAAGGTGAGTAGGGACTTTCAACATTTGTAAATATATGATAATATCCCCATATCATGGATCCAAATTTTATATAAGGAAAATATGCTCATCGACAAACGTATCTTCATAAATCTCCTCCTCCTCCTCCCTTGGGAAATAAAAAATGAGCTCCGTAAAAATTAATGAGTTCTTCGATTTCACCAAAACAAACTCGAGATCGGATCTTGCAAAATAACAATCCATTTATTATACTTTCCCCTGATCATCCTTCTAGTGAGGACGAACTGAAATGGATTGACATGAGCTACCACCAAGGTCTAGCGAAGGAGAATGTAGTGTCTCAATCGCTGAACCGCATGAATGGTAGCTAAGGCAAGTTTCTCCACATGGGAATAATGGATTTCCGCATCTATAAGGTTCCAGATCAAATAATATATGACATACTCATGGAGCTCCTCGTCCTCCTGAACCAAAACCATACCAATCATCTCCATGGATGCGGCCACATAAATCAAAAAGTCATGGCTATAGTCGGGTGGAATAAGCACGGGGGCCAATGCTAAGGCTCACTTAAGAACATCAAAGGACTCTTGGGCTCGCTCATCCTAGAAAAAGGTAGTGTCTTTCTTTAAAAGACGCATAAAGCCTTTAGTCAAATTGGAAAAGTTAACCACGAATCTCCGTAAGAAGTTTTCCATGCCTTGCAAACAATGAAGATGTCTAATATTTCTCGGGGGAGACAATTGAAGTATTGCCTCAACCTTTAAGGGATTGACTCTTATACCCTCCTTGGAAACAATGAATCCTAGAAAGCAACCTGACTTCACGCAAAATATGCACTTATGAGGATTTAACCTAACCTGGTATTGGCGGCATCTTTCGAATACTAATCTCAAATGGCAGGAATGAGACAGTCTCAGTCAAGAATGAGTAGCAAGGTCATCCAAAAAGATTTCAATAATCGATTTGAGATTGTGAAAAATCAAGGTCATAGCTCACTGAAATGTGGCTCCGGCGTTTTTAAGGCTGAAAGGAATCTTCCGATATGCAAACATACCCGAAGGACAAATAAATGTAGTATTGTGTTGATCCTCGGGTTTAATTTGAATCTGATTATATCCAAAAAATTCATCCATGAAGGAAAATACCTCGCTTCCCACACACTCATCCAAAATTTGATCAATAAATGGTGTGGGAAAATTATCCTTAGGACATGCATGATTTAAATCGCGGAAATCAATACATATACGGATCTCTCCCTATTTCTTATCAACCGGAACGGGGTTTGAAACCCACTTCATCAATGGAACGAGATAGATAAAACCGGCTTTTAACAACTTTTCTATCTCAGCCTTGATCACGGGTGCTTTTCTAGGATTCACCGCACGCAAATGTTGTCGAACAGGCTTCGCATTCGGATAGGTATTAATTTCATGTTCGACAATACGAGGGTCGATACCTGGCATTTCCTCATATGACCAAGCAAAGATATCACAAAATTCTTTGAACAACTCGGTCTACTCCTGAATCTCAGTATGGGAACATTCTGCCCCAATATAGACATTCTCAATCTTGCCAAAATCGCAAGAGATATTGATAGGGATCGTAGGTGATAGATTCACCATGTTCCCATCAGCCATCTGACAAGGAGAGCTTAATGGAACCACGAGACTACCAATCTTCTCGCTAAGAATCTCCCTAAAGTCCTCACATTCCAAACGGTCAAGCTCAGGAAGAAAATACGATCTATGATGTAACTCTTACCAAGGTGGCTCAACCCCAGACATGGACTCAATAATAGCTTCATCTGATGGAAAGACACTATCAAGGCAATCATGAGCATGAGAGGACTCAACTCCCCATGCAGGAAGCACATACGGGTCCTCCTCTTTCGTCCATGAAGAGGAAGGACTAGGCTCTAAAATACAATCAAGATTCACTTGATATGCTATCATTGCTACAGGAAACGACACGTCTTTTTTGATAGGTTCGTTCGAAGGACTCGGTGTAGGAAGAATCCAAGGATATTCCATATAGGTACTGCGAAAAGACACAAAATTCAATGAAGATGAAGCCCCATCGAAATTAGATCCAATCATAAGGATGGGTGTAGGACAAATAAATGTCCCCATAAGGGATGGATACATACCTACACCCACACTCCCATTTGTCGGCTGAGAGTGGTCGATAATAGGGATAGAAGCTCCCAACGATGCATTAACACTTGGATTTTTGAATGACGTCTGATCAATTGTAACAATATTCCCATTAAATGGAAATCATACAACTCAAAATAGAGAAGAGACTATGGCTTGCATACTATACATCCAACTCCGACCCAGTAAAAGATTGTAATCAAGGGGCGCATCACCCACCTCGACCTCAATCGCAACGGTCTTCCCTCCCAAATGGACCTTAAGAGAAGGAAGAATTTCATGCAGCTGAAATGATCTACCATCAAAGGTAGTAAACATGGTAGTAGATTTAGACAAATCGAGAGAACCCAAACCCTTCTAACACGATAAAGACATCATGGAGGCAACAACACCTTCATCAATCACAGTGTGTTTGACGGTCATGTTAAGACATTCTACATGAATCAAGAGAGACACATAGTAAGGAAATCAAGGCTAGAGTCCCATGGTTTCAAATTTGATGACAGAAGAAGAGTTATCATCATTCACCCCAAGAGCAAAAGCAAAGCTTTCCTTTGTGATGAACAACTTTGAAGAACTTCAAGCGCAGACATCACACAAGGAGTTTGGCCCAAATCCTCGACAACAGAATAGTTCTAGGTGGCTTGGGAATTAGGATTGTGCCCCAAACACTCTAGGACTCCCTTAGGAATGTGAGGTGCAATCTCAGTTTAACCGTAGGATTTTCAATACAAAAAGGACTCTCGGTAGGAGGAGGTTCCTTCCCAAGGTCTGGTTGTGATGAACCATAGTCTTTTGCACGAGTCACAACCTTAGTAGCACGTACCATGTTGATGCAACCATGACCAGTATTAGCTTCTGGCGGAACTTGATCTCCACCCGAAACATAATGAGGATCATGGGTCCTCGAGTTCATATTTTGATTATGGGGTAAAGGATTGGTCAGCACAGCTGGGCCCTGTTCTATGAACCTCAAGGCGTCTTCCATATGAGGGCACAAGTGAGTGAGGTGGTCATCCTTATACAATTTGTAAGGAAAATTAACCTTACATTTAGACTGTTTGTCCCCCCCAACATTACAGCCATTCTTATCATTAAAATTGGCATTTTCATTCTTGTTCCCACCCTTACAATTGTTTTTACCCTTTTTCTTATTCCTTCCGAGCTGCTGGTTGTCCTTCTGGTCCGACGATTGCATGGAAAGTACACTCGCCATTTGGGTGGGTTGAGATGAAGTCATAGCTTGTTTCAACATGGATTGAGTGATAGACAATTGACTCACTTGTTTCGCAACTAAATCTGTAGGTTTGGCACTTGTACAACCCACAATTCCATCGGCATGTGGTCCAGGCTTGATCTTGGGATCGAAACTAGAACTTGGAGCATTAGGTATGATCTCATATAATAGTCCAGATTGAGCATAAATCAAATCCAATTCCTCTGCCCTAAAAATTGCTTGTTCCTCATTCTGAACTATGGATATAGAAACATCCTTCATAGTGTAAGGTAGCAACGATTTAAGGAACCACTCAAGGAGAAACTCCGGTGGTATGAAATCTTTAATCAACCTCTTCCGTCTATGCCACTCTTGGATATGGTCTGAGATATGTGTGGCTTTGTCCTACTGAAATGTCGACAAGAGTTATGTACCAGCGTCGTAACGCACTGGTAGCTGGAAGTGGTTGAGGAAAGTCATAGAAAGGTCATCGAACAAAACGAATGCCCCCCTTGGTAACTCTATGTACCATTTCACTGCAGGCCTAATGAGGGTGCATTGAAATAGCCTCAAACAGATTGAGTCATTGTGTAAGGAGTTGGAAGAGCACCAAAGGTGAAAGGTAGTGACATGTTCACTAGGATCTTCTCTTGGTTTTCCCTCGAATTTGGGAATGTCCGAGGGAATCTTGGTAGGGACAGTCGGCCAAGCCGGGTCATGAGATACCGGATCATTCATTAGTTTCGATAAGTCAAGTAAATTTAACATTGTGAGTAAAGGGATCCTAGGTTGAGTCGGTTTATGCCATGCTCCTTGATAGTTTTGGTTCATATAAGGCTGACTACTGTAAATACCATGGCCGTGGCTATAATATGCTCCTCTCGTTTTACCCATGTAGGGCTGCATGGAAGCATTATGATGTGGTGCACCTTGACTATGAAGTGCTATGAAGCCATAATTAGAGGAGTAAGCGGGTTGTTGATACCCATACCCATAAGGTTGATGGCTCTGTCCATACTGTGGTCCATAAGATTATGCATGAGAAGCTCCATAAGATGTCCCATGGGATATCCCATGAGAAGCTCCATAAGTAGGGATATGGGGAACTCCATGCGATGGACCGTAAGATGATCCAGAAATAGGAATATGACCTCCTGAGACAACAGGAGATACTTGACTCTGAGATACTACTGTACGAGTAGTCACAGTACAAACATGACTAGTAGCAACATTCTGACCCGAAGGACCACGTGAATGAGGGGGATGAAGGGCCGTCAAAAAAGCATTCGAAGGAGTAGGAATAGAGGAGGAAGGGACATGTGAAGGGATATAAGTGGTATTCCCTATGGTCACTCGTCTTGGTTTTGGTATCCACATATGGCTACTAACACTAGGCCTAGGATGAACATGTGAGGTAGCTTCCACCGCCGGGATTGAAGGTGCAATATGACTAGTGCTCCCAAATATCTACACATGGAAAGGAATAGGAGTGCCCCCAGGAATAGTGCTAGGTTCAACTTCTGATTTGGCATGATGTGCCAAACCATGTGCAGGGATATCAGGCATGCCATAACTAACATGACTAGTGCTTGTGGGTTTATGGTGAGTCTCGTCGCCTGGAAACCAATATCGATGACCTGTGAATGAGGGATCATATTCAAAATGTGAAGGCATATCTGGTGAAGGATCATATACAGGAGTAGGATATTCCTCCCCAACCTCTTGAGGTGGAGAAGACATCTCAAAAATCTCATCCTCGTGATCTCCCATTGTGTGTGAATCAATGTGAGAAGTAGTTCACCCAGACTGTCTGTTTCTCTCTCCCAAAGGAGAAGGAGACGTGGAAGGCGGAAGTCCTACTAAATGACAAGAATGGCTAAGTGCCACACTTGAATCCATAATGACTCAAAAAATGAAAAAGACTCTATCTAATTACGCAAACCCTAAGAAAACTAGCGTGCATAGAGCATACACCTATATAATGTAAAGCAAAATCACAAGCAAGAAAGGGTAGGATATGTGAGTTCCTGAATGAAGCAGGTATGTCTCACCTAGGAGAGGCTTGAGACTCCCATACAACAAGCAGAGGTTCCTAACCAATTATTGTGGCCCTCAGATTCAACGCATATAGCGACTGTGCTATCGGACCCCAACCTAGCCGGGACACCTGCAGAATAACCTCTGCGAAGTACCCCCTCGATAACCTAGTTAAGGAAACTAAGGTCACCTCAATATAATCAATGCTCAAGCGAACAATGGCAGGCGGGATTGACCATATGGGCAGGGTAGCAAAGCCCGAAACTATTGAAAGAGCCCCTAGATACTAATACAATCCTATAAATATCTCCAGTACTACTCAGTTATGACTAGGGGTCATCCTAATCAATAACCGCTCACACTACCTCGTGCTTAACTTCCTTGTAAGAGGAGGATCCTGAGAAGCACTAATTATACCAAGGAATTTCACACTCTCACCTGGACAGACACATACATGTTGTTGTTT
Organism: Pseudotsuga menziesii; assembly: GCA_001517045.1. NCBI lineage: Eukaryota > Viridiplantae > Streptophyta > Pinopsida > Pinales > Pinaceae > Pseudotsuga > Pseudotsuga menziesii. Next base: position 67,126 of record LPNX010356165.1, on the reverse strand, counting down.
AGTGGTCTTGGAGAATTTACTCACAATGAACTATTCTAAGACCCTAAAACCTAATCTTGTTGGTGCACCCTATAAAAGAAAAGAGTGTAATTCATTTTATTATGCGTTGATTTTAATTGGCTTATTACTCAAAAGGGTAAATGATCATGCAACTAATGGTGTTATGATGCAACAAGAAGTAAAATGCACAAAAGAACAATCAATGCAAATGCACTATGTCAAATGAAAAACGAGGTATGCTACTACATGAAGCGCACAATTTTCCTTCAAATGAAAATGAAATCATTCCTATATGAAATCCTGACTAATACTTCTTCAAGTAAACCTAATGCAAGTACCATGCAAAAGGCAAAAATGCATAATGATGCAAAAAGCAAATATTTTTGTATTTTTTGAATTAAGATGAGATAATTAAAGCAAAAGAATGACTCTACCACCCCCAGACTCTGCAAGCACTATCAAACAATACCCAAGCAAAGCACCAAGGTAAAAGAGACCTAGTGCACTAATCCCAAAACAAAAAAATAGAAAATGCAATGACAAGAACATTTAAAAAAATTATAAATAAAGACGTCTCTGGTTAGAAACAGAGGTGTATACAGACTCTAGAAGCATCCAAGGAGACTCAGCAATCATCAAAACTCACCCAGCAACACTTAATCTTCCCCTAAAAAGAAAAACTTAGGGCATACGTGACTGTGTGCAGAAAACCCACGTATATACGCGGATATCCCAGTAAAAATTGCGTGTACACACGACTGTGAATCAAAAACTCACGTACATGAAGAAAAAGAGATAAAAAGAAGGTAAAATAGACAAGCTGAGACAAAATTTACTCCTATAAGACACTACGAGGAAAACATGCCCCAAGACCTGACTCAGAAACAGAGAAATCAGAGCAATTCAAGAACATTGAAAGCCGATAAAACCCCCAAAGGAAACTTACTAGGAACTCCCCAGTATGGTTACCAATTCTGTTACGGCGAAAACTTCCTATGGCTTGGGGTACCACAACATACAGAGTAACCGCAAAAATCAATCCTTTCCTATATGTGAGAAACCAAACATCTAACACTAAAGGATCTCAATACATACCTTATTCCGAACGGTTGATGTAGATCCCCGTGGAGATTTTCCACTCTCACTTGTATAAGTAATTTGCTCTCTCAACATTAAGCAAACAAGACAAGCATGCTATATCTAATTGTGTTAGACCTACTCTAGCATATATAATCAATAACATATAAGAATTTAAAAGCATCCATGGATTCAATACTCATTTAAATACACATTATTGGACAGGAAAAGATATTTCTATTAATATAAAACATAGATTACAATAGTGACAACCTCTGTCGGCACGTCTGCGAATCGGAGAAACTGAGTCCTCCACTTGGGCCTCCAGCACTTCAATCCTCCATCTCTCGATAGCAAGCTCAAAAGCAAAGGCAATATTGGGAAGAAAACAAAGTGCTCCAAGGGACAAAGGGATGTAGACTCAAGTACAAGCTCTGGTAACAATGGACTATACTTTTCTTGCTTTTCAATTCCTCTCCTTTGAATGTATCCAAAGGGTTCCTTATATAGTGCTTCAATGGGGTAATGGAAGGTCAAATCCGAGCGATCTCAAGGCATATAGAAGGCCAATATACAAGTGAATCAGATCCACATCAAGGAAAACTCCAAAACTATTTGGCCTTTTGCACACATCCCGATGTATGCGGGTTTGAGGGTCAAATCCACGTATATATGCAAGAACAGGTTTAAAAGTCGTGTATAGAAAATAAGACATGTTTTTAGGGATGATATTGGAAACATAAAAGGTACAAAAATGGTCCATGGGTTCTAAAAAGTCTACAGAGGGACAGGGAAGGCCATAAAGGTGTGATCCACCATGTGTGGTAAAATCAGTTGTAACACCCTAAAATAGTAAAAATGGGTACCACAACAGACAAAGTAACTGCAAAAATCAATCTTTTCCTATATGTGAGAGAAACTAAACATATAACACTAAAGGATATCAATACATACCTTATTCAGGACGGTTGATGTAGATCCCCGTGGAGCTTTTCCACTCTCACTTGTATAAGTAATTTTCTCTCTCAACATTAAGCAAACAAGACAAGCATGCTATATCTAATTGTGTTAGACCTACTCTATCATATATAATTAATAACATATAAGAATTTAAAAGAATCCATGGATTCAATACTCATTTAAATACACATTATTGGATAGGAAAAGATATTTCTATTTATATAAAACATAGATTACAATAGTGACAACCTCTGTCGGCACGTGTACGAATCAGACAAACTGAGTCCTCCACCTCGGCCTCCAGCACTTCAATCCTCCATCTCTAGATAGCAAGCTCACAAGCAAAGGCAAGCCTGGGAATAACATAAAGTGCTCCAAGGGACAAAGGGATGCAGACTCAAGTATAAGCTCCAGCAACAATGGACTATACTTTTCCTGCTCTTCAATTCCTCTCCTTTCAATGTATCCAAAGGGTTCCTTATATAGTCCTTCAATGGGGTAATGGAAGGTCAAATCTGAGCGATCTCAAGGCATATAGAATTCCAAGAGATAAGTGACTCATATCCACATCAAGGAAAACTCCAAAACTATTTGTCCTTTTGTACACATCCCGATGTACGTGGGTTTGAGGGTCAAATCCATGTATATACGCGAGAACAGGTTTAAAAGTCGCGTATAGAAAATAAGACATGTTTTTAGGGATGATATTGGAAACATCAAAGGTAAAAAAATGTTCCATGGGGTCTAAAGAGTCTACAGAGGGACAAGGAAGTCCATAAAGGTGTGATCCACCATGTGTGGTAAAATCAGCTATAACACCCTAAAACAGTAAAAATGAATTATTTAGTTGTTTTCATTCCAATAGAAAATTGTCATAATTTGATTCTTAAACCTTGAAAATCTTGATCCATAAGCACCATGAATGAATAGTTCAGATGATGTCGGAAACAACAACCCAAACAACGTTTTGAAAGAGCCCCATGAATATGGCCCCTTTTACTTCGTAGATTGCATCAAGTCCTAGAGAGAGAAACATGGATATTAAATTGATTCACTCCATGTCGGTGCAATCCTGACCAACAAAACTTAGTAGACAAGGGTTCCACTCTAGTGATGCTCAACACGCCGTGATCTCCCTGAGCATCGGCCAAGATAGGTTTGACCCTGTCTAGCAACACCCACAGAGCAGATGAGGTCTCACCCGAGATGTTCAAGGGAGAGCTGCCAGTACCAAGTTTCCGCAGTATAGAGGAGGGTTGTAGCGTCGATTGTTCATCAGCTTAATTTCCAGATCTACTTTACTTACTAAACCATTCATCATGTTGTATTTGGTCATTCATCATTACTAAATATCTACCAGCAGGAAAAATAGATCCAAACGATGACAACATCCATAAGCAGAAAGCATCGCATTATCCATTCATATGCATATATTCATCATTCATCATCAGAATCACAACAAAGTAAAATAGGAAAAGAAAAGAGGCAACATAAGCTTAGGTCAACCCACGTCACATTATATTAAATCCCCAGAAGAAATCATAGATCAAGCAGACATCAATCTAGTATTACATCTAGAATTCATTTACCATATTTCTCTTCTCCCAAAAAAATCATATCTCTTACATGCATAATTCTTCTATTTATAGGCGCCTTTACATTCAAGGTCCACTTCTAACTAAATTCTAACAAACTTCTAACTAATTGAACCACTAAGGACCAATATTCTGAAGAAATGGTCAATAAGTACAAAAAGTGACATGAAAATATCAAAAAGTGGACTATTTTCCACCTATCGCGCTATATTTTCCTTGTGAGGTGTCACGTGAGTATGCGCAACATCCTAGATGCGGTGCAACTCACTTATCTCCGACCCCTTTCCAACACTCCATCTCAATCATTCTTGGTTCATGCAATCTCGTGTCGACACTAGATCATCCAAAGTTTAACTTTATCGATATCATATAGCCATGGATCAAAATAGGTTTTATAGGTTATTTTGTTGAATCTTCGACTTCAATTTTCAATAACAATCACTACATGTAAATTTAGGTTCCAAATAGATTTTAGAAGTAACTATAAATTGGAAAAATAGAAAAACGATGCCCTCGCTAGACTCTTAAAATTTGCTCTAAATTGTGGCTACACGAGCTCGGTGCTGTGGTGGTTTTTATCAATGTTTGTGTTGCTTTCATGTACAACGTGAGGCTGATATAGTGTATGTGTCTTGCAACCATTATCTCAACCTAGTGTTGAGAGCCAAACTATGTTCCACTCTTTCCATATGCATTATAACGTTGTTGTGTGATTCATCTTGGCAGATACACATCGATTAGGGTTAGGGTTTTTGCTTGGTGGTCCACCTCAACATCATCATTTCTATGGTTGTCACTGTGCATCTATTGAAGAGTGGATGAATATAAACTCTAAAGTATCTCCTAGGAAGATGATGAATGAATTGGGAAAATCCATATTGCTTGGTTGGCTTCCTAAAGGTTGGAAGGTTAGCCATTCTCCCAACACACTAAATGAAGGCATTCATAAAGGTGACTATGTTTTTAGACTTTTGGGAGTGATATTGATATAAAATCGTGTTCTCTCCTACAAAATTATTGCAAAGATCCTCCTTGAACTAGACCAGGAAATGGTTAAAAAAATTCCTCCAATTTACCTTACAAACGACAGTTACAACAATCAATTGAGGGATTACTTCAATACGAGCATAGATACCTCTCATCTCTTCAAGCGCCACAACATTTTTAAAACATTGAGACCAATCAAGAGATTTGTAGAGCCAACTAGATATTAATCTTGAATCATAAAAAAATTAAATTTCTTAAATAGAAGCTTGAATATTAGCTACCAAGGATGTAAAAGTATTTCAACATCTAAAACTATTACAGTAACATGACCATAACAACCATAACTAGTGTTATAGTGTGATTTTCCACACCTGATACATCATTCTTTGATGGAATTTCCATGTCCTTATGCAAACTCATTCCATCCCATTTGCTCACCATTTCCCCGATGCTCTAGTGGAACGCCTAAAAACATGTTTTTGAAGATATACGTGGATCACAAGTTTACAACCCCTGTATATGCGGCTTTCACCATTGTCACCCACGTACATCGGGTTTTATTCTAATAAAATATATTTATAGTTTTACCTATCAAGTAATGAATGAATTGATCCTCGTCCTTCCATATGATGGTAAATTCTCTTATTCAACCCTTCATTTCCCATTGAGGGGCTATATATTGAGTTATTATGAAGAATTGAAGGAGAAGAAATTTAGAGAGTAAATATATTATAGAGAAATCATTCCTCAATCATGTATGATTGATTATGCATCCCTTTATCCTTAAAACAACCATTAGTGCTCTTTCCCAAGCTTTCCTTTGTCCTTGTGAGCTTGCCATTGTATGGAGGATTGAAGTGTTGGAGGCCTGGGTGGAGGGACTCGGTTTCTCGATTTCGAAGAGGTGTCGACAAAGGTTTTCATTTGTATCTATGTTTTGTATTAATATAAATATCCATTTCTTGTCCATTACATGTGTAATTATGAATAGTTGTATCCATGGATGTAATTACTTTGCTTACATGTTGTGCTTGAATATGCTAGATTAGACTCTAACACTTTATATATATCATGCTTGTATATATCTTTGTTGTTCAGGATGAAGTGTAGGGACAAATTTATTGAAAAATCAACGGGGATTTTCTTCGAACGTCCAGAATAAGTTACGATTCCATTTATGTATCTAGTATGCTTTGAAATGGATTGATTATTGGTGTCATCATGTTTGTTGTGGTCCACCCCAAGCCATAGGAAGTTTTCTCCGTAACAAAATTGGTGAATCTGTTGGAGATTCCTTTTTGTTGGGGTTTGGGTGCATGTTTTTCTTGATTTTCTGCATTTTTGTGCCGTGTTCAGTAGTTTTTCAATTCATTGGTAGTACCTTGAAGTGATTTGAATCTTAGCTTTCTTTTTACCACTATTTCCTTTGTATACGTGGGTCATAGAACTCGTAGTCACGTGTATACACAAGTTGTAGTACATATAGTTGTGTACATACATTGTAATTCCTTGAACAATCACATACATCTCCATTTTTTCTTGTTATTTTGATGTGTGAGGATGTTGAGTGGGTTGTGAGTGTGGCTAAGTCTCCCTAGGTTCCTATGCTTCATGTTGATTACTTTTGATGTGACCATAGACCTCTTTTTCATTGATATTTCTTTGAATTTTGTTCTTGTCATTTATATCTTGGCTAGTGTTTGTTGCTTGTTGTAGGGCCTGAGAGTTTTCAGGGTCTTTTACTTTATTTTCATTTTCATTGCATTTATAGTAAAAATACAAAAATATTTTTATCTTTGCATGTTCATTGCATTGTGCATATGCATTAATTCAATACTTGCATTAGGTTTTCTTAGATGAAATTAGTTTTTAGGTTTTCATATAGGAAGGATTGCATTGGCATTTGAAAAGGAAAGAATTTTGTGTGCATTACATGTAGTGGCATACCCCCCTTTTCATGTTTAAAAACAAAGTTGCACTTGGAACATTTTTTTAGGTGTGCATATTTACTTTATTGCTGAGTCGTAACATCATTAGTTGCACGTCCATTACCCTTGAGTAATCACATCCATTAAAATTAATTCTTAAATTAAAATTGATTACATGATTTTATTTTATAGGGTACAACAACAAGCCTAGGTTGTAGAGTCTTGGAATAGGGTGTCGTGAGTAAATTTTTTCAAGACTATGAAATAAAATAATTAGGTGTATGTCCAAGTAAGAAGTGAAATCCTTGGTATAATTAGTGTTCTTAGGAGGATCCTCTTACATGGGAGTTAAGCACAAGGCAGTGCACACATTGGTGGTGGGAATAGCCCCCTGCTACTTTCTATTGAGCATTGGAGATATTTCCAGGATCTTATTCGTATATAGGGGATTTATTGGTACCCTTGGTCCTTCCAAGATTTAGGATTTATTACCATTCCCATATAGTATATCCCTCCTGAGCATTGGTTATATTGGGGTGACCTTAGTTACCTTACCTAGGTATCACATGGGTTACTTGCAGAGGTTGTTTTGTGAGTGGCATGGCCAGGTAAGGGTCAAAAAACACAGTCACTATATGTGTTGAAGCTGAGGGCCACTATAATTGGTTACAAACCTTCGCTTGTAGTGTATGGGAGTCTCATGCCTCTCCTATGCAGGGTAATGTTTCATGGCAAAATTTCACCACTTGGTTATTTTTTGGGTTTTTTCAAAAAATAAATTCGCTATTTAGTGTCTAATTTCTCCTATATTACATAAAATATGTTTTTTTTATCATAATATTCGCCAACATTTACACATTTCAGTGTTAATTTTATGTTTCATATTTAATATTCTCCTACCTATCTATAAACATGTTTCTTTCAATCCAAAAAAATCACTTAGAATACTATACTTAAGTATAATATTATAATCCTTAAAAAATACCCTGCTCCCAGGTGAGACATACCTTCTACATTCAGGAGCTTACTTGTTCTACCTGTTTGCTTGTTTTCATCTGATTAGTTTTACTTAGGGGTGTACTCTTTGTGCGCTAGTTTCATTTAGGGATCCTAATTAGTTAAGTATTTGTCATTTTGTGGAGTCATTGTGGATCGAGTATCGACACTCCACTGATCTCGACATTTAGCAAGACTCTTTCCTTGTGACCCTCCTCCTCCTTCTTGGAAGAGGATTAGGTGTTCTAGGAAACCTCTTTCACATTTTGATTCCCACACGTTTCTCACCATGATTACTACATCAGAGTTCTTGCATTTTCCTTCGTCCCCATCATCTGGAATGGGGGAAGGAGCCTTTTAGGTTCCTCCTTCATATACCATATGGACCCAGAAATTCGGTTTATACCGACCCTCGTGGGGATAGTACTTCCCATCCTACACGATCCCAGTTGTCAGACTTCACATCTGTTTATGGGAATTTCACCTTGGGAAGGTCGAATGTTAAGACTCATCTTACTCCCTCTAGAATAGGTCCTTTTACATTTGGCAAATTGAGCATCACTACTAGTATCCCGTCACCTACTCTAGGTCCTAGTGCGAACCCTGGTGTTACACTGGGGGGCACAACAACCCCTTACCTTGCACATAAGTTCAAGAGTGGTCATATTCCACCCTCTACTCCATTTTTGGGAGGATCTTCACTCCCCTCATCCGGTCTTAACACTAGTGTTCACTCTCACAAGGATGATAGTGGATAAGTGAACGTTGGGGCTATAAGATACATTCCATCTTATGTCCCATCGTACGTGATGGCTCCCTATTATATATATATATTGTCTACATGTCGAATAAGGAACCAAGCATTTTAATCTAGTTTCTCTATGTTTATCGTCTATTTAAGCTTCATTTATATAAATTTAGAAGACTACGTCATGAAGCCTTTGATAAGGTATTTTTACTACCATTTCACTTATTTCATTCATTTTTAAGAAATAACTTCAAAGGTTATATATGATGAATAATTATTGGTATATAGAACATTTGTTTATTATACATATCTCTCACTCTAATCTTGCACTCGGTCCAGTACCCAATCCTGCACCTAATCCAACACTTGTTCAGGAACCCTCAACGCATAGTATCGTTGGTTCAGATGTTTGGGGGATTTTTTTATCCAAACCCACACATGGGTTTTGTGCTTGGTTGTTTATATATGGATTGTTAGATACCATATATTTCTCAACTACCCTGTTCTCTCCTAAATTTGCGGCCACAATCTCAAGCAATACGACAGTAGTGTTTCCCTTCATCTCTCCAGGAAGCAAAATTTGGGGTCAATTTTGAGCAATTCATGAAGAATAGGGAGAAACCGTTCGAAACCCACTTCCAAAAAATGGTCACTTACCACTAATCATGGGAATTTTGCTGAATTTATTCATAGATGTGGAGAAAAATGTGCCTGAACAGATATAATTTTTCTAGAATTGGGGTTTGGTCGGTTTTGTCAAATCAATGACCTGTTGAATGAACTAGAGCTATGGGGATTCGGTTCTATATTTTCGTTAGGATATTGGCGTGTATAAATAAAAAATGTTGATGGGAGAATATAAAGAAAATGCTGTTAAATTTTGATTCAGACTATTAATCTAAATTATGTACTCGCTTTAATTTTCTAAGATATGATTTGATCGCATTGAATGGGGGCCCACCTTCAACTATTGTGTGTGTTCATGTTTTTTGGTTAGAAATTATGTTGTTCATATTATTCTATCAACTCTTTTCACACTATTTGTTTATAATGCTATTTCATGTTAATCAAGTTTTCTTCAACATCAAATCTGCAATTTTATGGATGTGAATATGTAGGAATATCTTGAATAATTTATTTTCCTATGTATGGCTTATAGAACAGTGTAGTGCATTTATAGTTTTGTTTATTCACTTGTGATGCATCAATTAGTCATAGAAACAACGACAAGTTTAGTTTGAGTAATGCAGATTTAGTCTTTTATAGATCTAGTTCTGTGATCTAGTTTATAGGGATTGTAAATAAAATATCATAGGAACATTTTTCACATCTCAGATTCCTTTCTCTGATAAGTAGATCATGCTTTAGATTTAGTTTAGCGAACTTCTGGTTAGATTATACAGTTTAGCCATTTCAAAAAAAAAAATGTTGGTAGTGCATGAAATTATTGTATTAGTTTGATAAAATCTTAACTCATTTACCGTTTCAGAAATATATAGTTTGATTGAAGCTTGAAGTTACTAGATGAAGTATTAGATAAGTCAGTATTTCTTCTCTGAATTTGTTTTGGACTTACAACAGATAAACACTTGTATGTACTATTTGTTGATTCTTTTGGACATCATTTTCAGTATATTTTTTCTAGCAGTAAGGACATTTCAGTTTAAAGACCTGGAAAGTTTGGAAGCTAGTTCATTTTGTTTAAATCTAAGAGTAGTAGTGATTGATTAGGATTAACATTTATTTTATAACAACTTCTTTTAGATTTAAAAGTTATTGCCTGATTTGGTTATTCACATTGTTAGAATATGTATGTTCTTTGATTGATTGATTATTTGATTTGAAATATTAAATTCTTTGCATTAAGAAGATAGAAGTAGAGTTAGTTTTGTTATCTAGAATTTAAGATACGTTATAACTTGGAAAGGGATAAAATTTGATTGTCTTTTAAGAATTTGTTTAAGATTACTTCAGCCTCGTATTGTAAACATAGGAATTCTTTCCTTTGATTTCAAATTCCATACAGTAGTTGATTCGAATTCACATGGTTAAAGTTTGGTTCGGTGAATGAATTCTTTTGTGTAGGCTAGATTTAGACATCTTTCTTTACTTATTGTTGAGTAAGTAAATGGTCTTTTAGTTTGTGACTTTCTCTTAGCGCTCTCACATCCGATGTTTAGTAGTTTCAACTTTCAATCACAAACAAAGGAATTAATGACCTAACTTGGTAGATATGGTCACCTTATGAGGGGTTTCCTCCCAATATGAATGGGCTAGTTTGGTTGATATGTGTGTTTTTTGGATTAAGTTCAAGTTAAATTATCATAGGTCATGTTAGTTTAAGCTTTGACCGCACACATACAGTGCTTGCACCTCTAAGTCTACGACTCCCTGGTCAATAATTTAATGCTCAATTATTAGTGTGTATATTTTTATTGACTTTTTTGTGTCGTTGTTGGGGAGGTGGTAAAGGGGTGAAGTCAAGGTAGATAGGTTTCCTTTATGTTACAGAGCAAGGGGGAGGGGAAATGGTAAGATGCAAAGATGAATTCCCTATGGAATTTCGTGGTGTAATAGCTTGACGCATCCACTTTTGTGGGTCACCCCAAATCCTTTTTGTTCCTTTTCATGCAAATAAGTTTCTTATTCACAAGTGTATTTATTTTTCTGCATGTTTGATTTACTTTTCGCAATTGTGTTTTTCTTTATGCAATTTTGGGTGTGTTTACTTTCCACAATTTAATTTTATGTAGGTGTGTTTTATTTCAGGAAAGTGCGGTGTGTTTGACTTGCGCAGATATGTTTTTAGTGGCAGGTAGTATTGATTATAATCATTAAACACACATTAAAAAAATATTGGGTGTTGTAAGAACCCCATTTACTCATCCTTGTGTGAGATAGGAATAAAACAACCGACAAAATGGATTTAGAGGTGACCATCAAATTGGGAAAACTTTCTCAAATACTAGCAGTTGTTGGAAATTCTTCTCATCAGGTAGAACACATCCTGATAGAAGTTAAGAGTTTATCTGCCTCTCCTTACACAACAAATGAACCAAAGTCCCGAGAGCCACAAAAATATATTCCTTTCCAAATTGGAGAGGAAATTGACAACTTGGGGACTACATCTGATGGAGAACAGTATGAAATTAAGGAGTTCTCAACATGCCTGACAACAAATCCGACATGTATTAAAGAAATCAATAATCCAAGAGATGGAAGTATGCACAACATGATGAAGGGAGGTGAACTGTATCAAGACTACATTGAAATTTGGTTCCAAAAGGTAACTCGACCACAATCCCATTCCTTCCTTCAACTCCTTCTGATACAGAAACAAGTAAGTCAGTTCATTTTCCATATCCAAGTAATCTTTGCAATAAATTTTTCATATGTGGATAAAGGTATATTTTTCATCTTGCTATGCACTTGGTTAGAGTGGAAGCATCCATATAGTTGAATAGAAATGTTTTCTTTCCTCTTATATAGAATAGGAAAATATGTATATAAATAAAAAGAGTTGCATATTTAGTATATAAATTAATGCAACTTCGTTTTTTTTCCTTTTTTAATAAAAAGACAGATTTTTAAACAGAATTTATGCCTTCTTCCCAATATAAGCTTTCAGGAAATGTATTATCATAGCAACTCCTAGCCTATAAAAAGGAAAATACCACGTGGTGATGTGAAATTGTGACTGTTTTTAATAATTTGTTTGTAAAAATAAGAAAAATTGATGATGAACATGTAACCTTTGTGGTAAACGGACGTCGGCTGAAGGTATATCATAAACCTATTTTCAAGCAGGATTTAATTCATGATTTGGCTCACCAATCTGATTTGTAGTTGGTATTTTATATTTACAAGAACAACTCTAAATAATTTAAAAAGAGAAGTTATTTTGTTTCCTTTGTTGCTTCATGAAAAGACTGATTTTTCTATAAAGGAATTTTCTGGAACTCTCCAATTTAATCAAATTTATGAAATATTTTCAAAATATGTTTACTGGTTGTGCTGGGTTTTTTACTTTCTGTTTTAAGAAAAAGATGAAAGGAAATGTTTTTGTCATATATTTGGAGACCTATTGTTTTCATTCATACAAGACTTATTCTTCTTTGTTTATACATATTTTCTACCATCTAGTTTTGTCTCAAGAAGTTTAACTCATGAAAACCATAACATACTAGTACACTTTGACTTGGTTTTACACTTTATTGAGCAAGCATTTTTGCAAGTGGTAATGGATGAGGGAATTGAATTACTATTTAGTACGACACCACAATAATCCTATAGGAAGATGGTGGTTAAAACTCAATAATCTTTCGGTTATTATCCGTTGTTTTTAATTTTCAAAATAATTGTAACTATCTCATGCTTTTCAGTAAGTATGATCACAAGAGTTAATTGCTCATGCAAACAAGTATTTGCAAGCATTGTTCAAGGAGAATATTCCGACCCAATACCATCCCACTCCTAGAAAAAATTTCAGATTTGATCCCCCGTTCATCTCTGTGGAAGCAATTTATAAATCGTATCTTTAAGGTGAATTTGGGATAAGTGCCTCTAATAGAAAAGGGGTGTAAGAGGTTAACCCGTCGGGATGTTGAACATTCCTGCTGGCAGCGGGTACCGGCCTATGGTATGACCATGAAAACACATCAGGGCACTGAACATTCCTGATGGAAATGGGACATTCTTCCCGGGGAAGAGATTTCTTGGATATTGTAGTTACCCCATCGGAGTCTTGAACAAGCTCGCTGGAAATGGGTTCTGACTTAGATATCTATTATAATGATTTATCTATACTTGTTTGTCTAAACGAGGTACTCTTGTAAGAATTAAAAGGATATGTCTGGTTAAATTAAAATTAAATGACTCTTATATAATATCCATTGGATAACCATATTAAGATGATTTAAGTCTCCACTCCCTAGTCCTTACTATATAGGAGGGTTATACCTCCAGAGTGTACTTACATCAATAATTCGATGGAATTAGTTGTGAACCTTATTTTATTAATTGAACATTCTTGTGTAAATCAAGATCAAATTGACTAGTACTTTTATGGATATCATTTAGTGAAACTCTTGCTTAATAAATACATACCATTTCATGATGAATTTTTGTATAAATAAAGGGAAGTAAATATGTATCTGCAAGTCCGAATTTTAGCTAGATGGAAGGATGAGATTAATAAATGTTAGGTTCCTTTTTTAATTTTGTTTTCATTTCCATTCTAATCTGTAATCTTCTGGTCCATTCTCTTTATGTTTTTTACCAATGGAATCATTACAAGTCAGGTATCATTATGAATAATTGTCTGAGGAACATGTTACATAAAGGAGAAAAATTTATAATTAAGAAAAATGTTTACTTCCTTCTCCAACTCCTAGAAGTTTGAAGTTCAAAAAGAAGGATCTTTGTTCGCTTTACAGAAACTTTTTTTCCTACAACATTTCTCTGATATCAATGGCAACAGTCTTTCATGCACCTATGCAAACCTGGATATTTCTGCATTTTAGCATTAGTAAACTGGAATAAATGCAGGATGGAGTGTCAGATGGAGTGTTGGATGGGGTGTTGGGAAGAGTGCAGAATGGAGTGCTAGAAATTATGTAGATTACATAAATTGAATTGCCAAGTTAATTTTAATTAGTTAATGGTTGTTGAAATCCAAATATATTTAATTGAAATAATTTTCAAATTTACCTTTATCAACCTTAATCATATTGTATTAAGCCATTTATTTCAACTTCTATATTATACTTTTATGTCTTAATTATGTCCTCGGTCCCCGATTTAATTTTAATTGGATTATTTCCCTATTCTATCATCATGCCTATACACACACACACACACACACATTAAGGATGAAATCATAATTTCCTAACTCATTTATTTATATTGTTATATGATTATCAATGTCTAAATCTTTGATTTGGACAATGATCCATAATTATTGATACATTCGTCACAATCTTTAGAGTACAGGTATTATAATTTATTGATTTTCGAGAGGAGTCTTGCTAAGTTAATTTATTATAAACCAAACCTTTTACATACCCACATATTTTATATATATATATCCCCAAGACCGGCAAGGATTACACTTTACGGGGTTAAAAGAAAAATGATGAAGTTAATTTTGACGCCGTAATCATTTTAAGTTCTCTCATTCGATCATATCATATTTTTAGGAGATCGTTTTTATCAATGATGGTCATCAACAAGGTCATTATTTGTGAAGGTAGGTTCTCCACTTATAATACCTGTCTTTTCGACTGCTATCTCATTTTGAATTTGGAAATATCATTAATGTTTCTCTTCTATTTATGGAAAATTTGGGGTAAAATGGCTTCCCAAGTTTGGAAAAATAGAGAGAACCCTACCCACTGTCTATGTCACCATGGCCTTATTAGAATTCTAATATTAGTTGAATTAAGAAAGTTGAACCAGACTTGGGAACAATTCCTTTCAATCACCCCTTCTAAGCTATCTGCAAATGAATATTTCCAATAGAGGAATGTTCAACTACAGAGGAAATTCAGGATAATTTTCATCGCACTCGACATGTCAAGAAAGAAAATGAGATTCTGAAAACTAGAGTTACTTCTTTGAAATTTTTTATTGATGATATGATTAGGGATAACTAGAGCCTGAGAATACAATAGAAGAAGAAGGAACAACAGCTAGAAGAGATCATCAAAACTCAACCAAAACTAGTTCCTACCTCTCCCCAAGTGCAGGTGTTGGGGAATGCCTCATGGGTCTAACTCACGTCACCAATTTTGACTACCATTTTTGTTTCCTCGCATTGGGACATGCAAGATCCTTGGTGTGGGGGAGATGATGGATCCTTGTTTTGTCTATATTTTGTAAGCATGTCGAATCAGGAACCAAGCATTTTAATCGAGTTTTTCTATGCTCATCATCTATTTAATCTTCATTTATATCAATTTTGAAGACTAATTCATGAAGCCTTTAATAAGGTATTTTTACTACCATTTCACTTATTCATTCATTTTTAAGAAATAATTTCAAAGGTCATATCTAATGAATAATCCTTGGTATATAGAATATTTGTTTATTATGCAGATCTCTCACTCTAATCCTACACTCGATCTAGTACCCAATCCTGCACCTAATCCAACACCTGTTACGGCACCCCCGGCACAGAGTATCATTGGTTCAGATGTTTGGGGGATTCTTTTGTCTAAACCCACACATGGATTTTGTGCTTGGTTGTTTCGATATGGATTGTGAGCTACCATCCATTGCTTGAATTCCATGTTCTCTCCAGAAGTTGTGGCCACAATATTAAGCAATACGGTAGTGGTGTTTCTTTTCATACTCTGGGAATGAAAATCTAGGGTCAATTTTTGAATAATCCATGAGGAATATGGAGAAACCCGTTCAAAACCCACTTCCCAAAGATGGTCATTTACCTTTACACGTGAGAATTTTGTTGAATTTCTTAATATATCTGGAGAAAATCGTGCTCGAACAATGAAATTTTTCCAGAATTGGGGTTTGGTCAGTTTTGTAAAATCAATGACTTGTTCAATGACCCCAGAGCTATGGGGATTCATTTATATCTTCTCCTTAGGATATTGGAGTGTATAAATAAAAGTTGTGGATGAGACGATATACAAAAATTGATGTAAAATTTTGATTCATACTATTAAATATAAATTTTGCACTCGCTCTAAGTTTCTAAGCTTTGGTTTAATAGCATTGAAAGGGGGGGGGCACCTTCAACCATTGTGCGTGTTCATGTGTTTCGGTTAGTAAGTATGTTTTTCATATTATTATATCAACTCTTCTCACATTGTTTGTCGATAATGTTATTTCCTATTAATACAGTTTGCTTCAACATCAAATCTGCAGTTTTATGGATGTGAATATGTAGGAATATCTTGAATGATTTATTTTCCTATGTATGGTTTACAAAACATAGTAGTGCATTTACGGTTCTATTTTATTCCCTAGTGATGCATCGATTAGTCATAGAAACAAGGACAAGTTTAATTTGAGTAATGTAGATTTAGTCTTTTATAGATCTAGTTTTGTGATATGGGTTATAGGGATTGCCAGTAAAATAGCATAGGAGCATTTTTCATATCTTGGGTTCCTTTCTCTGATAAGTAGATCATGCTTTATATTTAGTTTAGCAAACCTCTAGCCAAATTATACAATTTAGCAATTTTTAAAAAGTTTAATGTTGGTAGTGCGTGAAATTATTGTAACAGTTTGAAAAAAATTTAACTCATTTACCATTTGAGAAATATACAGTTTCATTGAAGCTTGAAGTTACTAGATGAATTCTTAGATAAGGCAGTATTTCTTCTCTAAATTTGTTTTGGACTTACAGCAGATAAACCCTTTTATGTATTGTTTGTTAAGTCTTTTGGACATATTTTTCAATATATTTTTTCTAGCAGTAAGGATATTTCAGTTTAAACACCTGTAATGTTTGGAACCTAGTTCATTTTGTTTAAATCTAAGAGCAGTAGTGATTGATTGGGATTGGCATTTCTTTTATAATAGTCTATTTTAGATTTAAAAGCTATTGCCTTATTTGGTTATTGACATTGTTAGAATAGGTATGTTCTTTGATTGATTTATTATTTTATTTGAAATATCAAATTATCTGCATTAAGAAGATAGAAGTAGAGTTAGTTATTTTATCTAGAATTTAAGATATGTTATAACTTGGAAAAGGATAAAAGTTTATTTTGTTTTAATAATTTGTTTAAGATTACTTGAACCTTTGGTATTTTGAACATAGGAATTATTTCCTTTGATTTCCATACGAATAAATTAGTTGATTCAAATTGACATGGTTAAAGTTTGGTTTGGTGAATGAATGCTTTTTTGTAGGGTAGATTTAGACATCTTTCCTTTCTTATTATTGAGTAAGTAAATAGTCTTGTAGTTTGTGAATTTCTCTTGACACTCTCACATTTGATTTTTAGTAGTTTCAACTTTCAATCACCAACAAAGGAATTAATGACCTAACTCGGTAGATATGGTCACCTTATGAGGGGTTTCCTCCCAAGATGATTGGGCTAGTTTGGTTGTTTTGTGTATTTGTTGGAATAAGGTAAAGTTAAATTAGGATAGGTCAAGTTAGTTTAATCTTTGACCCCGCTCATACAGTGCTTGCACCTCTAAGTATATGACTCCTCGGTCGATAATTTAATGCTCAGTTATTATTGTGTATATTTTCACTGACAGTACATCACGTCGATTCCTTCAAATGCCTTGCTTATGACACACCCTCCTTATGTCACACACGGTCCCTCGGGAAGTGTGGATCCATTTAACTATGTTGTCTCCTCATTAGTTGGTGCAGTTGTATATGGAGGTTACGTACCTCCCCGGATGTGTAAGGGTCAAACGATATATTAGTCCTATAACTATGGTTATATGGTCCCTCCTTCTCAAGGAATGCCTCAATATATGATTATCATGCAACCTTACATGGGACATTATGGACATGGGTATTATCTAACTGGTTAAGGCCATGACCTTTATCAGAATAAACCCTATATGAACCAATTCTTTCATGGGGCATGGAACCCGATGGAATAGCCTAGGATTCCCTTTTAGGTTACCTTGCATATTATTGACCTATCGAATTTTACTAATGACCTGGTATGTCATGATCCGATGTGGATAGTAGTTCCTTCCAAACTTCCTTCAGACATTCTACGTTTGAGGGTAAGAATGGTGAGGACCCTAGTGATAATGTTACTACCTTTCACCTATGGTTCTCTTCAAATTCATTGAATGATGATTTTGTTCATTTACAACTGTTTCAACGCACCCTCATGGGTCCTACCACAATGGTATATAGATTTGTCTGGGGGCACATATCAGACTTTTAACGATTTATCCTTAACCTTTCTCAACTACTTTCAACTATTGGTACGCTATGATATTAGTAGATATTTCTTGTCGACATTTTGATAAGATAAAGCCACCCATATCTTTGATCATATTCAAGAGTGGCACGGGCATAAGAGGTTCATTAAGCCTAACATTCCACCTAAATTTTTATTGGAATGTTTCTTAAAGTATTTATTATCATACACCACAAAGGATGTTTCAACCTCTGGAGTGACTACCAATGAATAGGCTATATTTAGGTCCCAACTGTTGGATTTGATTTATGCTTACTCTAGGGTTATATATGATATCATCCATGATGCATCGCAGTCAAAATTTGAGCCTAAGTTCAAAATTGGGCCACATGTCAATAGAATTGTTGGCTCAACAAGTATGAAATTTGTAGAATAGGTTAGAATTGAAATGAAAAATTTGTCTATTAACCAGTCTACGACCGGATAGGCTACGACCTCATCCATTCTCACCCAATCGATGGATGTGCTATCTGTGTGCATTCGTCGGACCAGAAGGGTAACCAGCAACCTGAAAGGAATAGAAGAAAGGAAATAAATAATAAATGGAGTGGGAATAGGAAGGAAGTTCAAAATGATGACAAGAATGTAGATAATTTTGGGGGGGAAAGAAACATAAGCGAAATGTTGAATTCCCTTGCAAGCTTTGTGGGGAGGCCATCTCACATATGTGTTCCCCTATATTGAAGATGCCTCTAAGTTCATCATACAGATCCCAACTGCGTTGATTGACCCTCTACCTCATAATCAGAATATGGCTTTGGGGATTGTAGACACGAGAAGTAGTTCTAGTGGGAATCAAAACCCATTGACTATGGAAAGTGGTCACAGTTGCATCAACATGATGTCATATGCTAACATTGTGACTCGTTCATGATACAATGGTCTGTCACAACCCAACATGGGTAAGGAACCCGCACCTAATGAAATTCATTTGCATATTGATAATATTTAAGCTATACCACGCATACCTAAAGGGTCGTAAAGTGTTTGGGGCATAATCCTAATGCCTGATCTGCCTAACTTTATTCCATTATTGGGGATTTGGGCCAAAATCCTTGTGTCACATCGACTCTTGAAGTTATTTAGATGTGTCCTTTGTAGAGGAGAGTTTTGTTGTCTACTCTTGGAGTATTTGACCATAATGCCTCCACTATGGTTAGATTTGAAAACCATGAGGTCCAGCCTCACTTTTCTTATCATATGGATTTCCAAGTCCATGTGGAGTGTTTAAATAACACTATTAAACACTAAATTGTTGATGAAGGTGCTATGACCTCTTTAATGTCTCTATATTGTTGGAAAGGCCTTGGCTCAACTATGTTATCCAAATATATGACTATGCTGACCACATTTGATGGGCGTTCATTCAGGACACATGGAATTATTCCCTCCCTTCAAGTCTAGTTTGGTGGAATACCATGCTGGTTGAAGTTGAGGTGGTTGATGCACCCCTCAAATACAATATTTTACTGGGATAGAACTAGATTTACACTATGAAAGAGATCATATTATCTGTATTTTGAGTCGGTTGCTTCCCTTTTGAGGACCGTATTGTGATGATCGATAAACTATCTTTCGATAATTCTAGTTCATCTGCACCGTTGGGACCTATTATACCGGCCATTGATAATTCTCAATGGCAAACTAAGAATGTTTGCGTCAGAATGTATCCATCATTAATGGGAAATTTTAAATTTAGGCACCAATTCTAGCTATTAGTTTTACCCCTGGTGGTGATTCGTCACGTTTGAGTTTGGTCCCATTTCACACAATGTATTTGGATGACCTGTGGACTCTACCTCCTCTGAGCACTTTGGATGAAGATATTAGACATGCCAGGATGGAGATGTCATTATCTATAGAAAATACTGCTTATCAAGCTACATTTGATCCTACTATAGACCCTGGTCCTTCCTTTTTTGCGGATGGAAGAAGAGGATCTTCTTGCACTTCCTGCTTGGGTGGTTGCATCGTCATGCTTGCATGATTGCCTTGATGTTATTTTTCCTTTAGATGAAGTGATTCTCAAGGCCATGACTGGTCCAGAACAACCTTAGGAGGAGATTCATCATCGATCTTAATTCCTCCCAAATTTGGAATGGATAGAGTGTTGATGACTTTAGGACAACCTTAAGCGAGAATGTTGGTCATATTGCGATCCCATTAGGTACTCATGGCATATATTCCGAATGGAACATGGATAATTTATCTCCCACTATTCCTATAAACATTTCTCAGATTCCTGGTAAGTTGATAATGTTTACATCGGTGTTGATTGTTCACCCGATGAAATCAAAATATACACCGAGCTCTTTAAATAATTTCATGACGTATTTGCTTAGTTGTATGATGAAATTATAGGGATTGATCCCCACATTGTTGAACATGAAATCAAAACGTATCCAAAGGCTAAACCTGTTCGACAAGGCTTACATGCAATGAACCCTTGTAATGCGCCTACCATTAAGGATGAGATAGAGAAGTTGCTAAAATTTGGCTTCATCTATCCGGTTCCCTTAACCTAATGAGTATCCAACCCTGTTCCTATTGATAAAAAGCAGTGGACCATCCATGTATGCACCGACTTTAGAGACTTGAATAGGGATTGTCTAAAGGATAATATCCCCACACCATTCATTGATCAGATTTTGGATGAGTGTGCTGGGAGTGAGGTTTTCTCATTTATGGACGGATTTTGAGGTATAACCAAATCCAGATTAAACCCGGGGACCAACATAAGACTACATTTAAATTTCCTTGGGGTACTTTTGCATACAGGAAAAGGCATTTCGGCCTTAAAAATGTCAGAGCTACTTTTCAACAGGCCACGACCTTTACTTTCCAAGACCTTAAATGTATTATTGAAGTTTATCTGGTTGATTTACCTTCTCCCTCTCGTTTGAGGGTGGATCACCCATATCATATATGTGTGGTATTTGAAATATGTCATCGTTATCAAATTCAGTTAAATCCTCAAAAGTGCATATTTTATGTAAAGTTTGGTCATTTAATAGGGTTTATCATATCTAAGGAGGGGATTAGGGCCAATCCTTTAAATTTTGAGACAATATTATGATTGTCTCCCCCGTGCATGATTATACACCTTCAGAGTCTCCAAGGGATGGCTAATTGATTACATAGATTTGTCATCAATTATGCCAATTTGTCCTACAGAATTATGTGCTTATTCAAGAAGAATACTCTATTCATATGGGATGAGCAAGCCCAGGAGTCCTTTGATGCTCTCAAGAAGGCCTTGGAATCAGCTCCCATGCTTAGTCCACCTGACTATAGCAGGGATTTCTTGTTATATGTCGTTTCATCTCAAGAGATGATTGGTATGGTTCTGGTTCAAGAGGATGATGAGCTCCAGGAGCACATTATTTACTTTCTTAGCTAGAATCTTATTGATGTGGAACTCCAATATATTCACATTGAGAAATTGGCCTTAGTGATTGTTCATACAATCCAACGTTTGATACATTATATCTTGCTTCACTAGACTACGATTATAGCCCATATCAATCCATTTCAATTTGTATTGACTAGACAAATGATTGGGGGGGATGTTATCTCTCCAGGAAACTCTTCTAGGTTGCAGCTTGAAGATGCCTGGTAACTTCAATATTTTTAAATGGTTTACTCAATGGATCAAGTCATATGACCAATAAGACCTCACTCACTTAAGACATGCATAAAACTCAATCAAATAGACAAGGCTTCTAACTATCAATGTTCAGAGGGTTTGTAATAAAGGTGAATAGATGAAGAACTCACTATGTTGGCAGATTCACACATAAGGAAATCACATATGAATGGTTGATCATACCAAGTAAAATATACTTGTAATTCCAATAATCCACACAGAGATAGGATGACATCTATCTTGCATTAAGTAAATAGAATAAACATGAATGAAACATCTAGGCACAAGTACAGAACAGAAAGAAGATGAAATCTAAACATATAATGGCAAAATAGCTTGTATTAAGTGACAAAGAACATGAGAATCTTGAATACAATAAGTGTCTAAAAGTCTCTGAAGTTGAACCCTTTATTCTACATTAATCACAGGATTTATAGCCTTTACAAAGTTTATTTCAGATCCTAAAAAATTGGATCAAATTTACTAAAAATAGACAGTCATAACTATTTGCTAAAAATAGGTCAAGTTCCTATCTTTGATTGCCAATCTACCTAACTCCAAAATCTCCCTACTCCTCGAACTCCTTAATAGCTATAGTAGACATTGAAGTAGAACTCAGACTTGCCATTTGGCAGACAAGTCACACTTTATCAGAGTAGGTAGGATATGTGACCTAATTCACCTCGCTGGCACCTTCCAAAACTGAAACAGAGCCAAAATACTTGTGCCTTTAATTAATTTCCAACCTTATAAATCATCCATGAGGTGTTTGGATCTACAAAAATCGGTTCTGTGCGAAACTATGACTTTCTGCATTGTTCTGTGCTTTCGGTGGCTAAGAAAGAAAAACTCCGGGCCTATAAGCTGTCGAAAGCTCTATTTTCAGTGGCTAATGAACAACTATGGTGTTCACCCAAGACACCGAAAAGTATGTTTTAAAATTTTAATCAAAAATGCCATCACACTTTACCCTGATGTTTTAAGGCTTCAGTGTTGACCCTTGGGTGTCTCTGCATCCTGCCCAGGGTTTTGGATGGCAGGAGCATCATAGGCTGCCTCTAGGCCCAAAAGGCTCATTGCTACTTCTACTAAGGTTTCTAGCTCCGGTGAGCTTGATACTGAGGGCTAGAATTCCCTTTTTGCAATTTGGACAGCTTGATTTTCCTAAAGAGCCTAGTTCTCTCTTTCCTTAACCTGAGATTGCTTTCCTCCAGCTTGGTATACTTCCTTTTTATCTCCTGCAGAGAGTCATATAATTTAGCATTCCTCTTGGTTAATCTATGATTGGTTCTTTTAATTTCCCTCTCAAATATTTCTAGCTCATACACTTTCCTCAGCAGTTGATTGATTTTTTGGGATCTAGGTTTGCTGGATGAAGCCTCTACCACTGGTTCACCCCAATCCTCCTTTGGTGTAGGTGATGGAAAATCCTCCTCCCCTATTTGAAACTGATCTACTAGGTTATTTTCCTGTTCCTATTCTCCTCAGAATCAGAGTAAGGTAGGTTGAGGATATTTTTTCCTGGTGCTGGAACCTCCTCTTCCTTTTCACTTAAATCCAGGTTCCTCTTTGCCTTCTTGGTCTTAGCAGCTAGAGAGGCTTGATCCACTGAAATTGGAGAGATGGCCCGCCTCTTCCTCTTGCCACTTCTGGGAGTGGAGAATTTTTTTGAAGAATACTTCCTTTTGTCCTCTAGCAACAATTCTGTCTCAAACTCATTCCAAAATAGGAAATATGTCCAGGCCACGTTCCTTCTTTGCAGTAGTTCAAGGACAATTAACTTGATCAGGCCATGATGGGATAGCCTGCCTACAATCTTGGTGGGCTTCACTTTAAATTGATGGGCCATTTTTGCCAGGATTTTGTATAGGTAAAAAGGTAAGTTCAGGGGGTTCCTACCAGTAAAATGGTTCATTAACTTGAAATGGTATATCATTACCCTATTATACCTACCCTCACAAGTTATGTAGACCAAAATTGCCTTTAACAAGTGCTGCCATTTTTCCTCAAGCCAAGATGTGGGAATTCTCTTCTTCCAGACAATGTTCTTGTTCTCAGGCTTCAGGTAAGACCTGAATTCTACATTCTTTGTGATTGTGGTTTTGAACTAGCTTTCCCCAATCCTTGGGAGCTTTGTTACTTATGCTATCAGAGCCTCATCCACTTGGAATTCCTCTTTTCCAATCACTGCTTTCGAGCCATCAAAGGGGAGAGAAAATGATTGTGCCACTTGCTGATGGGATCCCTGAATATTTTCGCAGAACCTAGAGCAACCTGAGTATTTGAAAAACTGACACACCTCTGGGTGTGATTCAAGGTAGCCAATATCACCCAGCTCCTTTCTCAGGGCAGGTCCTCCTCCTTTCTTTATTTCTTGGATTGTTCTTCTGTACCTGCAAAATTGAAAATTCAAACCCTGGAGAAGGAAATTACAGTTCTGGATTTCGGGGGGCTTGGCTTAGTGAGGATGCATGCAGGAAATGTGGAATGAATTAAGGAGGGGGTGTTGATTTTATGGGAGCTTACTGGAAACTGGGATTTGCGCAGGATGAGAGTTAATTCTGATGAGACCCGTGAGCTAGCCAGTGTCATAATCATTCTAAATGGAAATCAATGCTTCGTGGTGGCTTGATCATAGACATGGGATAGGTGGAGGGCTGAGAGGGTTATGGTTTTGATAGTTCCCTTCAATTTTATAACGACTCCTCTTACCAACTCATGATTTATTGCAGGTCCATTCTTTTCAGCGGTTAATGGCTTGATGGTGGCGCTCTTTTTGCTAATGGTTGCTGATTGTGATGGATGCGCCAACCATTTTACCCTTTTTGATAATTAGGTGGCTAAGGTAGCCTTGAATTATATTTTTAAGCTGCTGAAAGCTAGGATTTTCGGTAGCTAATGAACAACTGAGATGTTCACCTAAGCCACTGAAAGCTAAACTTTTATTTTTATGGAAAAAACAGAGGACAAGGTGTTCCAATTTTTATTAGACACAAACAAAAATTTCATAATGTGCCCTTAAATCCTGCTTATTACACAAAATAAATTCTTTGAGCCTGACCTATTGAAGATTAATTTATTTAGGAGATAACATCTAGCTCCTACTCGGGCATGGAAACCTCCATGTGAGGTTCCAAGGACCACAGACTAAATGCCTTTCCTGAAAAATAAAGACTAAACCTATCTTCTACTGTTCCATTGGGCATGGAGTTATTTTGCAAAAAACAAAAACAAGAAATGATATTTTACAATGATAAGGCTTGGAAGCCTTAGATGAAATAGAGTTTCAAAAATTGCCCATTGAATGGGCCATCAAACACCTCTTCACCTTCCAGACTTTGCAGTTTGAAAGTGTTGTTCTATTGTACTTGAGTTATCACAAAATGTCCTATCCATAGAGAATCAAATTTACCATGCTTGCCCTTGTCATGCTTGACAACATCCCATTTCAGAACCGAGTCTCCAACCTGAAAATTGTCCACCTTTTCCTTCTTGTCAAAAATACTTTTAATCTTCTTTTGGTGAGCTTATAACTTCTCCACCAACTATTCTCTGACTTGTTGTAGCTCAACCAAATCTAGCATTATTCTTACCATGTCATTTGGTTCATCCTATTCCTCCTGAAAGAACTTTGCTACTGCTAGGACCAGCTGGATGGGGAAAATAGCATCAGTACCATAAACCAACTTAAAAGGAGAAGTCCCTAAGGATTTTCTGTTGGTCACTCTGTCAGCCCAAAGAGAAAATTTTAGCTTAGAATCCCAACTCTTCTTATTCTTCTCCAATAGTTTTTTGATGATTCTAACTAGGCTCTTATTGGATGACTCAATAAGGACATTGCCTTGAGGGTAGTAGGAAGTAGAATGCACCAATTTAATACCCATTGACTCACACATGTTAACCAAGGCACCAACTTTAAAAGCTGGTGCATTATCAGTCACTAGTCTTTCTGGGCAGCCAAATCTGATAAAGATGTTTTCATATAGAAACTTCATGATGACTTGGTGAGTGGAATTCCTTGTGGGGACTGACTCTATCCACTTGGTGAAATAATCAGTGGCTACTAGGATCCACTTGTGCTGACCACTTGATGAAGGATTAATCTCACCTATGAAATAAAGACCCCACTGCTGGAAAGGGTGATTCACTACAATAGGTCTAAGGGGAAAATATCTGAGCTGTTGCTTTCCTATGAATCTTTAGCATTTGTCACAAGCTTTCACAAAGGTACACAAATCAGAAAAAGGAATAGGCCAATAGTACCCAGCCCTTAGAATCTTGTGGGTTGTAGTCTTCCAGTAATGATGGCCTCCACATGTGCTTGAATGAAACTGATGCATGACTTGAACTGACTCTTCTTTATCTAAAAATATTAGCAAAATACTAGAGGGATCTTTCCAATACAACAAATTTTTAATTATGCAAAATTTAACAGGCTTAAGCTTAAGAGCCTGTGCTTGAGTCATTCTAAGCTCGGGGGGGACTTCTAAATTTTGCAAAAAATGAATAATACCTGAGTACCACTCACATGAAGACAAGTTCTCGGCCACCTTCTAGCGGTCATGCTGCTCCTCTGCTGCTACCTCTGTTGCTACCTCTGTCTGCAAGTTTTTTGAACTTATACCAATGAGATTCATGCCTAGTAGATCATAATTTTCTTTAGCCATAAGCTTAGCTAAGCCTTTTCCTTTTACCAGCCTGGTGGGCTTCACCTCTATGTCAAACTCAATCAAATTTGCAATCCATTTGGATCTCTTGCCATCAATGTCAGGTTGGGTTAAGACATCCTTCACAGAAGCTGAAGGGACATAGGCAATGACATTTGAGTGTAGAATATAGATCCTGAAATCTTTTAATGACTTGATGAGAGCATAAGCCTATTTTTCGATAGGATCATACTTCAATTCAGCATCCCTAAATGTTTTGCTGAAGACATCAATGGGGTGATCGAGACCTTCATCATCTTTTTGTAACAAAATTGTTGCCACTATGTCATAGGAAGCAAAGGAGAAGATGTAGAACCCCTTGGTATAGTCTAGACTAATAGAGTGGGAGCTTCCATGATAGCCTTCTTGATGGCTTCAAAAGAGTTTCTTGCATGTTATGTGCATTTGATTTCAGCCTCCTTCCTCAACATAGAAGTTATATGTTTTACTAATTCAAAAATGTTTGGTATAAATCTCCTAACACAATTTATCTTACCAAGGAAAGACTGGATATCCTTTTTTGACCTAGGTATGGACAACTTTTGGATTGCTTCAACTCGAACAGGATCAATCTTCACACCTTCTACTGAAACTATGTGACCTATGAGTTTTCCCTCTCTGAGAACAAATTGAGACTATTTTGGGTTCAGAGATATCCCAAACTGTCTACATTTTAGAAAAACCCTCCTTAAGTGCTACAAGTGCTCTTCATAGTTGTTTGAGTAGATAGTGAGGTCATCAAGTTATAAGAGAACAAACTTGTCCTTTAACCCCATGAAGGCTATGTCCATGGCCCTCTGAAAGGTGGCCCTAGCATTCATTATCCCAAATGACATCTTGGCATACATGAAAGTACCCCAAGGAGTGGTAAATGTAGTTTTCTCTTGATCATCAGGGTGTACAGAAACTTGATTGTAGCCAGAGAAGCCATCTAGGAATGACATGACACTAGCTCCTGCGACTCTTTGCAACAGATGCTCCATCTTGGGTAAGGGATAGTTTTCTTTCTTGGAGCATTTTTTTAGGTTTTCAAAATCAATGCATAACCTGATCTCCCCATTTTTCTTCTTCGCTATCACTAAGTTTGCAATCCATTTAGAATATCTCAGAGGGATTATGATTTTAGCATTGAGGAGATTTTTTATCTCATTCTCAATCACGAGCAGTAGGAGGGGACTGATAGGTCTTAGCTTTTGTTTGAAAGGGATGGTGTCTTTTTCTAGGGGAATCCCATGTTGGATGATATCTGTGTCATAGGTTTTCAAATCATTGTATTCCCAAGCAAATATATCAACAAACTCTTTCATAAGACTGCAAAGTTCTGACTTCTGATCAGTAGTGAACTCAAAGGACAAATTTATCAATTTTGGGTGATCTTGGATACCTATATTGTGCTCATGGATAGTGGGGTCCTTCTCCTTTTTCATAGGTTTGATGGGGACATCACTATGGTCAAATATCTCTTCAAGAGGTACTAGACCCTAAGGTATATGATTGCTTGGAAACTGGACAATATTATGCTTACCCAATTTCTCTTTTAGTTTAGGCCTCGTGGATTCCTCCACATTTAGGTTTTCTTGGTCAATGTGTATATCAGAAATTTCATCAATGACCTGAAGAAATATACTAAGTTCAGCATCACTTTCAAAGAATTTCCAAAGTTTCACATTATCAGGTAGGGATGGCCTATACTTGACTTGGATTTCATAGTTCAATTTATGGGGTAAAGGAGGGATGAACATACTAGAAGAAACAACAAGGTAATCAGCTTGGTGGTTCATAGCTCTAGGTATATAGGAAATGTCAAAAAACATGAAAGAGTCCCTGATTTTCCATACCTCATCTCTGTATTCCTTTATCCTGACATTCTTTGCTTGAAAATTATTGTTCACCTGCTGTTTGATGAAATCTGCATCTCCAAATATCTTCAGGCACATGATTCCCATTTCTTTGGCAGCCTTCACTCCCAATAGAAAAGCCTCATACTCAGCTATATTGTTAGTTGTCTTGAAATCAAGCTTATATTACAGATGAATAGTCTCCTTTGAAGGAGAAATCAGAACTATACCTGCACCTGCTGAGGCTTGAGTACTATCCCCATCAAAAAACATGATCCAGATAGAGGTGGTTACTTCTTCAGGTTGCTGGTAGGGGGGCTTTGTAAGTTGCATGGGTATTGGCTGGGAATCATCTATTTGCAGAATACATGCTCCAAATTATGTGTCTACTGCATAGATGGGATGGTTTACAGAGTTCTTTTCATTACTGATGATGTAGGTAAACTGATTTTCTCTATAAATTCTCTTGGTTTCCCCTCCAAACATTAGGATTGTAGCATAGGCAAGATCCATATGTAGGGTACCACCTAGCCTTTTACTTCATGAATGATACAAGAGGAGGCCAAAGTTGGGTGGGATATCAGCCACTACTATATCCATCACTATGATTTTTGAAGGAAGCTGGGAGAGGTGTATGACAATGTCTTTAATGAGTCGTAGGCATTTGACTTTCCAAGATTCAAAAGAGAAAAGATCATGGTAGGGTTTTTTGATGTCAAGCCCAAGCATTTGACTTAACCTCAGTTGTCAGCCCGGTAGGACCAAAGGTAACAATGGTACCTGGCTTGATGACACCAGTTTCCACACGACCAACATGCACAGTTCCAATACCACCAATCTTGTAAACATCCTGAAGAGGCCACCTCAGAGGCTTGTTTGAAGGTCGCTTGGGCTCCGAAACCTGGTCAAGGGCTTAAGAGAGTTGGACCCTTGTACCAATCAAGGTTGGTCAAGTGCTCAATCATGTTGTTACCTTCAAAACCAGAGATAGGCACAAAAGGATCATGATTGCTTTTCTATATGATCTCGGTATTCAAATTGAACCTGAGTGGTCACTTTGATATTTGGATGCTGCCAAAAACTGAAATTTTGTTGGAACAGATCTGATGATAACAGCTGGAAACTTAAAAGTTAGGCATACAAGAGGAAATTCGATGAGGGGAAAGCTGAAGTGAATTGCTAGAGTGCTGACTACAAATGTGACTACTGAGTTGCAGAGAGGACTGAACAGGCTTCTACATAGTATCTTCGTCATGTTGGTTTAGTGAACATGCTCGGGGGTCCTAAAGCAAGTAATCTTGGCTACTTTCAGGAGACGGTTGGAAAGATTGGTCTTATTTGGATGTTTGTCCACTTCTGAAGTTAACAAGTTCTATATTGTTCTGGTTAGTTATCTTTAATTAAATTCATGTTTACTTCTGAAGGATTTTATAAATGAATGGTTGTTGTTTTTCGAAAATAAAGTAGAAAATATTTATTTTCTGTAAATTATAAGTTAAAATGAATTCTACTGCTGCAATGGTTTTCCATTTTAGGAATCATAAACTATACTTTATCTTACTTTGAAACGGTATCATATTATATAGATATAGTTTTAACTAGTGTTATGTATAGTGCATGATTAGTAAATGTTTAGCATTTCTTTAGTGTTATTATAATTTCAGACAGAATTTAAACAAGAGGTTTAACAGAGATGTCAATGTTTTAACTAAGTTAACAAATTATTTGACAACTAGGGATTGCCTTAGTTAAGAACAATGAAACCCTAAATCAAAGTTTGTAACCATCCAAAGAAACATTAGATTTAGAGTTAAAACGTTGCGGCTTCTAGCCAAGGGTTTAATACCCTAGAAATAAAATATATATATGAATATTATTTTACCAAGTATAAATCTCACACAACGGAAAGGTTTATTATTTTCATAACTCATTCAAGTATTATTTCCTTACATATGAAAGGCTTATCATTTACAGAAACGAATTAGGATTAAACACTTACCACTAACGCAGTAGTAAATGTGATCTAACCATTAAAGACAAGAAAAATCCTTATATAAATCTACTATCTAAGACAAGGCGAGGGTTAGAAGCCTGTAAGGCCAAATGTTACCAAGTATTTTTATTAATTAAAAACTTAAAGCAGAGCACCCTAGGTTCAACAACAAATGAAACGTCTTAGCCTTTTTAAAAACTAGTTAAGTCATAAAACCAGAAGAGGTTGTAATTATTTGTTAACCAGAATGGATCTTTTTTTAATAAAACATAGAAGTAACATGATTTTAATCACTTAGAAAACAATAAACAAAATATCATTTACACATAACAGTTCCAAAATCTATGAACAACATCAATGTCTTTCACTTAAAATTTAAAACAATATATATCAATTACAGAGCAAAATGAAGGATCAAACCAAGATTTAAAACAAAATCGCAGTATAGTTGCAATAAAACCCTGCTAAAGTATTACCGGAAATATTCTCAAGCAACTGCTTTACAAATTCCCCACAAACTCCACGATATGTAGCAAAAGGGATCTAGAATTATAAAATTGTTTAAACCCTAGCATTATCCCGAAGGCTTTCTGAAACAACTTTTCATCTCTTCCATTAAAGTCTTAGAGGCAAAACACAAGAGCATTTACCATAAAAATGGAAGGGCTCGTATGAATCCCTGTAAACATCCAAACAAAGCCAGACAAAAATAGAAACAATGTTCTAGATTTCTTTTCACACCGTCAAGGACCGTAGGGTTCAAGGCTCATAGGTCTTACCAGAACCATTTGTCGACACCAGAACCCAAGCTCCGGACATTAAGCTTCATCGTTTAGTAACCTGCAAGTATCCCTTCCATTCAAACAACAAATGGTGGTTAAACTTTTGGTCTCAACATTATAAAATAAATTGTTGTAAACTAAAAAGAAAACGAAATGTGCAAAGGAGCAATTTTTTACCTCAACGATGATTTATCTGTGAAAGAGTAGGTCGAGACCGTGAACTCTGTAAGGTTTTGGTAACCATTCCTTGACAATGAGCAATAAAAGTATTGTATCCATTCTTAGTGTTGCAGGGGAGGTCACGTGGTCGAATGCTAGAAGGGCTGAGAGCCTTTGGCTCTCCCCACCAGTCCCACGACGTAGAATAATTTCACAATAGAATAAAACTCTGGATTTTTTCCTTTAGGGTTTTAACCCCATTTTATAGCTGGAAATCACCAAGAAACCCTTTCACATGGCGCTTTAAAATTTTCACCTACCTCCACGTAAATATTTGTGTTGACACCCACTCTCTATAGTTTTAGAGTGAAAACTTTGTCACCCCTTATTCTTTTATCTTGTCACCTTAGGTTCGTAGCTGTTAGGTTTGAAAGGGGGGGCTAATCCTTCTCTTGAAAAAGAAAACCTGCAAATAATACAAGGATTAAAAATGCTTTAGCTTACAAAGATAAGTAAGACATGTAAACCTGTAACCCTAGCATCGAAATAGGGTTTAAAACAAATAAAACATGGCAAATCTATATTTATGATAAACAATTTAAGCACACAATGGTAACATAAGACAAGGCAGACATGACACCTTATGACCTTGAAACCAACAATTCTTTTTGAAGAGTTAGAACCTGTAAAGTGTTATATGATTCATAAAGGGAGTTTTTCGTATTTGAGTTTGTTAAGTGTCATTGTTATAGAATTACGTGATAGGTATTAAAATGATCTAAACACTCAGTAACAATTTTTTATAATTATGAAATTTTGGGGTTTTTACAGTTGCAACGAGGGTGAAATTTGTTTGTGCCTATGTTGGCTCCTCAATTAGATAGGTTGATCGGTGGGGAAAATATAGGGTAGGGTGAAGGGGCCCAATATAATTCACCACTTGGAGCATAAAATAAATGTTTATGGGAAATGGAGAAGGGGACTAGTGCAACATATATCTACTTATTTTAAGAATGTTGATTATGGGAGGGGATGTAGTGGTTGATATATCCACTTATTTTATGAATATTATTGCATAAAATGGATGCGACCCTAATAATTGGTGCATGTGGATTAAACTTTTTATATAAGAGAGATTGGTTGGAATTTTTTTTCACTATATGCACCCAACATAAGTTCGGCTTAGACCTACCATTGGGAGTGGATGTCTTCATATCTCCTAGATGTGGAATGATTTGTGGGTGGAAATTTCAACATGGTGAAATGGGGGGGTTATTGATGTGGTGGTGTAGGTTGTAATCTCCCAAATTTTTCATTGGGTAACAATGGCCAAATCACATTTTCCATATTCATGAAATTTGTCAAATGGATGCTAAAAGTCAAATAATTGCCAAGAAGGAAAATCACTAGTTTCCTAGGTTGAGGGTGGAAGCTTTGAGATTTGGAATAAGGGGGATAATAAATGATGTTTAGAAATTAGAAGAGGATGGATATTTAATAATGTAGCTTGTTAAATAAATACAACATAAAATTTAAATGGCTATGGAGAATGGAGACACATGGAGACTATGGGGCCCACTCAAGCTAGAATTCCTATGTTAAATGGCATCCTCCTCTTGTAATTTCGAATCTATGGGAAGCCTAATCTTTTGGGATGGATTATGAGGTTAATATACTTTTCCATATACTTCAAAGGTCAAATTTGGGATGAATTGTAACTTACATGGGAGAGGAAGAGCCAAATAGGAGTTTCATGGACACTTGGCTAGATTCCCCTTACATTTATGACATCTATGCCACCAATGATGGAGATTCTATGACATTTATGACACAATTCAGATATCGAGGCTTACATACTGACATGTCAGGAATTAATAGAGAATATTAGAGGTCTAATTTGGGAGTTGGAGAACGCCAAGAGGCTCCTACTCAAATTTGGGAGAAGAGGGAAGGTGAAGAGAGAGGCCACATGGCATAGCATGAGTAGCCACACCAATTCGACTTGGATTTGGAACCTTAGAATACCTATAATTTTTATAAAATACAGGTATCAGCCATGAGAAGAAGCTGTTTCTCATTTGTGAATTGTGAGAGCCAGTGGATGACTAGTTTTCTTGCTTAAGCCAATTTTGAGGGTGAAATATTCCCATCCTAGTTGGTGTTTGGAAAGGACACTCAGGTATTTCATGGAGATTTAATGGATTATTATTTTTAGTTTCAAGCTACATGAATTTCATGGGAATCTCAATATCATCTTGTTCTTCCATTCATCTCAAGTTTCCCCACCATATTTCAGCTCTATGGAGTGAGGTGCACTTGGTGAGCTATTCATATATTTGAGGGAGATTATATTTCTCAATTAATTTGTATTCTGATTTAAATTATATTTTATTTAAGTTCAAAAATCTCTCAGGTCTAAAATCCAATATATCTCATGTATTATTGTCCAATATTGAAGAAACAGTGTCATTTCCCCAATACCTTGTTGTAAACTCTTGCAATATTGATGGAATCGAATATATGTGTGCACAATTGATGATTTATGAATGAATTAACTGTCATTAATGTCTAATATTGGTTTCATGTTCAGTAATGGATAATTTGTGGCCATTTGGTTGAATTTTATATCATTTGGAGCAAACTACATCTTGTCTCCCCAAGGGTCCAAAACTAGTTTTTTATATCTAATTGAATGAAGTGATAACATTCATGGGAGTTAGATTGGTTATGCATATGAGTCTCTGATAATGTATTATACACATCCCCTGCTTCAATTTAATAATTTTAGTGGGTTTCTGCACATTTTGGAAGCCATTTCTACCACTTACCCTGGGGGGATTTGAGCCCAAAATTGCCATGTAAAATCATCCATCTAGTTCATAATTTAGTACAAAATTTCAGAAGTGTTTGGAGGAAAATAATACACCCCTAAAAATTATATTAATTTATTATATCATTCATACACCTTCTCTGAATATTTGGGAGCAATTGGGCTTATTTGGAGACCAAGACACTAAAACTAGTCAAGAGCCAAAATTGTGAAAAAATTGGAAAATTGGGCATTTTAATAAAATTTCCTAAAAGGGGACATTACAGTGGTATCAGAGCATGGTATTGGAACCTATTGAATTTATTTATGGTATATATGAATTGAATAAAGTCATTAAGTCATGTGGTGATGATATGACCAGGAAGGTTAAGCAAGCATTCGAATTGATGGCTAGCCAATTTATGGGTAGTAGAAGTTTCCATCATGAAGAGACACATAATACCATTCATTTTGAAGACCTTAATTATTGGTTGAAGGAAATTATGAAAAATAATTGAAATAAGAACTCATTAAGTAATAATCATCAATGCACAAGTAGGGAGGAGACCAAGGAGCTACAAATTTCTGTGGGTGGTGAAGAAGAAAAGGCGCTACATCAAGAGGATTGAAATTCACTCCCAAATGACTTTGAAAAAGATTAGGAAACATCACATGAGAAGTAATAAGAGTACATTGAAACTACTTAATATCATTCTGAAACAAATTCTACTATGGACATGGACCAAAGGTCATCTACGGATGGATGTTTGAACTATGAAGGAGTACCTAATGATGGGTGCTCACACCTCTATGTTGGTGACATAGATATCACTTTTGAAAGTGTTTCTACAAGACAAAATTCCATTAAAAATGAAAATGAATACCTTATAGCAATTGAATAAGAAACAAGATCAACTTCCCCATCACCACTTGAGCTTCATGAAGTTGGTCCAAGCAAGAAGGAAGAAGATGAGGAGGTTCATTTGCAAGAGCCTCATTTTCTTAAAGGGTCCTTAAAGATGAATAAAAAGAAGATCCAAGAGTCCCTTATCATACTCAATGACACTCAAGCATTGGTATAAAATTCTTGTTGCAGAGTTACTTCCTTGGAGGATCCATCCTTCCTTGAAGACATGGAAAAGATTCAAAGAGCAATGTGCAACATCAAAGGTAATTTCATGTCTCTGCTTTTTGATAGAAAAAATGTCATTGATATTAGTGAATGGTTACATGAATCCTAATTGAAGAATAATGAATTTATTCAAAAGCTCACAATTCAAAATGAGCAACTTCTTGAAAAGTTGCAAGACACTTGTTTTTCCTCCTATGTCTCAGATTGTCAAATGGTAGATTGTTTGGAGGATTCTCATGACATGGTGGATCATGAGAAATGTGGAAATTTGAATGTGCTTGATGTGTTTTAATTTGAACTTGAAGAGATCCAAAAAATTGATGTGGTGGAAGAGGAACTTGAATTGTCTCTTGATGAAGGTTATGCAATTTTTAAAGAAGAGCATGATTCCTCTGCATTGGAACCCATCTATGACAAAGGTTTCACACTTTTTAAGGAGCTTCATGATACTACCCATATGGATCCTTCCCATGATGAAACTTATGTACTTTTTGATCATTTGGGTGAGTTAGTTCATTCTCCTACATCCTACAATTCCATGTTTTGCAGCATTAGTCTCAATGAAGTATGGGTGAAAGGGTTCTTTTGTATGGTGCCACATGAGGAGTAAGGAATTCCTAGATTTACTTTTTATGATGACATGGTTGGAGAACACTCTTATTCATATTTGAAGCAGAATAGCTTGTTACTTTATGATGATGCACATCTACATGGATGCACCTGTGATATGCATTTGAGTCACTTGAAGACTCATGGTTTTTCTTGCTCAACACTTGGTTCATTTGATGTTGGAGGAACTTCATCCGACACTTGGCTGAAGAGGGATCTGATTGAGGAACATTATTATTGGAAGAAACATCCTCTATTATTTCATGATGATATACATATTCATGGGTGTATTGATGATACTTCTTTGAGCCACTTGAAGTCTTGATGTTTTATTTGCTCCTTATTTGGTTCATATTTTGGTTGAGGTTCTTCATTCACTTCTTGGATGAAAGAAAAAATGGTTGATTATTATTTTGATGCATATTACATTCTTTGGGATCAGAATTATAGGACATGGGATCCTCACCTATGTCATTGGAGAAAATTTAATTGGTCACTTGAAGCATGTATGCACTTAGCAAATGGTAGTATACTCACTTGGAGGTATAAACACTTTCATGATTTTTTGATGAGGCACCTCCTTGATGTATCTTTTTATTATGTTGTTATGTACTTTGATGGTATATATTATGTACTCATGATGTTTGGAATAATGCATACAAGAAAATGGGATCCATGAATTCAATTTCCTAATGGTATGAGTTGGAGAGCACTCTTAATTGTTGGAGTGCATTGCAAGCAATGGGACCTTGGGATAGTTTTTAGTCCCATTGATTCCAAATTCTTCGGGAAACAAGAATTGTGGGAGATGGATTCCCCACTTAATAAGGTGATGTTAATCAGAGTAGCGCAGCAGCAAGCATGGTGGTTCCTCTCTAAAATCTTCATGGAATCTCAAAGACTCAAAGTGGGCAGCTTAGTGGCAACTTCAAAGAATCATACAGAAAGAAGGTTCTTCAACAACCATGTTTGAAATTGCTTGAGGACAAGCAATACTGGGAAGGGAGGATTTGTAATGTCCCAAATTTTGCATTGGGTCACAATGGCCAAATCACATTTTCCATATTCATGAAAGTTGTCAAATGGATGCTAAAATTCAAATAATTGCCAAGGAGGAAAATCACTAGTTTCCTAGGTTGGGGGTGGAAGCTTTGAGATTTGGAATAAGGGGGATAATAAATGATGTTTAGAAATTAGAAGAGGATAAATATTTAATAATCTAGCTTATTAAATAAATACAAGATAAAATTGAAATGGTTATGAATAATGGAGACTATGGGGCCCACTCAAGCTAGAATTCCTATGTTAAATGGCATCCTCCTATTGTAATTTCGAATCTATGGGAAGCCTAAGGTTTTGGGATGGATTATGAGGTTAATATACTTGTCGATATACTTCATAGGTCTAATTTGGGATGAATTGTAACTTACATGGGAGAGGAAGAGCCAAATGGGAGTTTCATGGACACTTGGCTAGATTCCCCTTACATTTATGACATATATGCCACCAATGATGGAGATTATATGACACTTATGACACAAGTCAGATATGAAGGCTGAAATAATGACATATTGACATGTCAGGCATGAATAGATCATCTTAGAGGTCGAATTTTGGAGTTGGAGAAGGCCAAGAGGCTCCTACTCAAATTTGGGAGAAGAGAGAAGGTGAAGAGAGAGGCCACATGGCATAGCATGAGAAGCCACACCAATTCGACTTGGATTTGGTTTATGGATGGATTTGGAACCTTAGAAGACCAATAATTTTTATAAAATACAGGGATCATCCATGAGAAGAACCTTTTTCTCATTTGTGAATTGTGATAGCTAGTGGATGACTAGTTTTCTTGCTTAAGCCAATTTCAAGGGTGAAATATTCTCGTCCTAGTTGATGTTTGGAAAGGCCACTCAGGTATTTCATGGAGATTTCATGGAGTTTTATTTGCAGGTGAAAGCTACAAGAATTTCATGGACATATCAATATCATCTTGTTCTTCCATTCATCTCAAGTTTTCTCACCATATTTCAGCTCTATGGAGTGAGGCGCACTTGGTGAGCTATTCATCTCTTTGAGGGAGCTTATCTTGCTCCAGTATTTTGTATTCTGATGTAAATTCTCTTTTATTTACGTTCAGAAATATCTCAGGTCTAAAATCCAAGATATCTCATGTATTATTGTCCAATATTGAAGAAACAGTGCCATTTCCCCAATACCTTGTTGTAAACTCTTGCAATCTTGATGGAATCGAATATATGTGTGCACCATTGATGATTTATGAATGAATGAACTGTCGTTAATGTCTAATATGGGTTTCATGTTCAGTAACTGACAATTTTTGGCCATTGGATCAAATTTTATATCATTTAGAGCAAACTACATCTCGTCTCCCCAAGGGTCCAAAACTAGTTTTTTATATCTGATTGAATGAAGTGATAACATCCATGGGAGTTTAATTGGTTATGCATATGTGTCTCTGATAATTTCTTATACACCTCCCATGCTTCAATTTAAGAATTTGAGTGGGTTTCTGCACATTTTGGAAGCCATTTCTACCACTCACCCCGGGGGGATTTGAGCCCAAAATTGCCATGTAAAATCATCCATCTTGTTCAGAATTTAGTACAAACATGCAGAAGTGTTTGGAGGGACATAATACACCCCTAAACATTATAATTAAGTTATTATATCAGGAATACACCTTCTCTGAAGATTTGGGAGCAATTGGGTTGACTTGGAGACCAAGACACTAAAACTAGTCAAGAGCCAAAATTGTGAAAAAAATGGAAAATTGGGAATTTTAATAAAATTTCCTAAAAGGGGACATTATATAGGTTGGGTGATTTTTAGTATAAAGAAGAATTCACGGTTGAAGAGTAAGGCTACCCTTCAACTCTTTGATCCTAATTGGGTTTAGATGTAACTCCTTTTTTTTCTGTAGAGATGGCAATGGTTAGGGTTTATATGTAAAATCCATCCTTATTAGGAATCTGCGATCTTATCATGGCTTGTGCATTCCTCACCAAACACTTGGGGAAAAAATATTTTGGTCATGTGAATTTTACTACTTGAGCAATACATTGAACGTTGCAATGAGGGTGATGAAAAATGGAGAAAGATCACAAGAAAAAACCATATTTTAAGAAGTTTGACATTATAAATTATTTGTAAAACTAAATTAAATATGCTCTAAAACACTTCATATGCAACAACAAATTTAATCTATTTGTTACTCTAAGAAATATTTGGGGCTAGGATTTAAACTAGTAAACCTCTTAATGAAAAAATACCTTAGGATCTTAAGTGAAAGAGCCCCACTTATAGGTTTTGGTACCATTTGTAATCCTTTACTTCACATAAGTCTTGATGGTATCCTCTCCAAAACCACATGTAACTTAATGTTCAATTTAAATGTAAAATTTTAAAACTACTTCTGTCTCAATTTCCACCATTACAGGTGATAAAATTTTACCTATAGTTATGTTTATGCTCATTTCATTACTAAAACTGAGCCAAATTTACCTCGGCGTTACATTTAATATCAAATAGATTGCTTATTTCCATGTCATAACATTTTGAAACATGCTCTTTTTAAAATGGTAAAAGCATAGAAAGTATTAGTAAAGAACATGGTACTTTTTTTCAACCCTTATCAGCCATTTTAATAAAATTATAATATTACCTAGCTATATGATTCAACAATAAGTTAAGGTACACAACCAAGTGTCTTTAAAAATATATTATTGACCTATAAACATTTCTCTTTACATCTCTCTTTACATCATTTAATGGTGATTGTGATCAACATAGTATTATTTGGAAAATGATGGTTAATAAATTATAGACATTAAAAAAACATATATGTTTAAGTAAAAAATAAAATATTTATATATGATGTTATTGATGTATATAATTTTTCTTTTAAAATTAGATTAAAAATTAATAATAAAAATGTTTATATATAATATTATTGATATATATAATTATTTTTTAATAAATTAAAAGTTAATAATAAAAATTAATAAATATTACATTTTTACTTTTTTTCCTTTCTTTAACTTATCCAAATTTTTGAAATTAAATATTTACAAAATTCAATAAACTCACTTCACATCTTTCCTTTGTCTCCTTCACTTCCAAAGATTCAAAAGATCCAATTTAAAAAATTCAATGAACTTACTTCATATCTTTTCTTAATCTCCTTTGATCAAAAGTTGGCATCCGTAAAAACCTCTTCTCTAAGTAAAAGCATCTTCTCTTAGCAACTTGTTTTTATGAAAGTAAATCTAATTTATACTTTAATATTTGGCATGTGGAAACATAATAAACTTTGGATCTCATGAGAACAAATCGAACTTATATATTGCTGCAAATATACTTTGGATGTTCATTGCACATTGAATTCTTTTTTCCAAAAAATGATACTTTTATATTGCTTTGGCTCCCGTTTATGCATAGTATAATCTAACATGGTATAGGCTGTTATAATCAGTAGTAAGTAAAGGAGTGAGTTAGCTGTGGAGCAAAACTCCCTCTATCGGACAAGAGCAAAGTCAACGCTAACTTTGCTCCTCCTCCGTCCAATGAGGGAGGATTGCTCCACAGCTAGCTTACTCCGTAAGTAAACATAAAAGTGTTTTTGTACTTACTTTTCAAAATTGAATTGACACCATACATTGAAATCTCATACACAATTTTCTATAAGGTGGTTTACTGTCCTCATATATTTGTATAGAGACATGCGCTTTTGTGATATGCTTTTAACAATAGGCTGCATAGCTGCCACGATTTCAATAGAAAATTTAAGATAAACCTTACAAAAAAAATCAATGTGAATAGGGGATTTTAAATCATCACAAAAATGAGAGGAACACCCCTATGTGTATTTGGCTTTTGACAAATTTCAGAATTATACGGAAAATAGAAAATTGTAATTAGTATCACGATCGTAGCTAAACATTAAAGAAAAAAGCATAATCTAAAAATTAATGTCAAGAGGGGGTTTTCATCCTAAAAATAAGAACACTTTCATACATATTTGTCTTTTCATAAACTTTAGAAATATGGTAAATATAAAATTGTGATGAGTATCGTGATATTAGATAAACATTAAAGGCAAATACATAATCTAGCAAGGAAGAGTATGCAAAGGTGTGAAGGGTTTTTTCTTCACTTGGATATTATGCCTTAGCAATGGTGTTAGAAATACTACTGGATAAGATTTCTAAGAAGAAGGGATAATTCATCATATTACATTTGGGATTGTAGATATGTCTCCTTTAACATAAAGTAAAAATGATTTATATATAAATAATATATATATTAAGAGTTTCATCATCTTATCATAGATAACATGATGAAATCATAATATTTATATTGTTGTAATGGATTGCATCTTTAACTTGACCTTGTTTCCTACATTCTAACTTGGGAAAAAAATAAAACAAAAAAAATGGATTTTTCTAGTAGCAAATATGGTGTGAATAGTTTACCTAAAACAAATATTCTCTTTATTCGATTATGTTTTACATTTTACCTTCAATGCCCATGGAATCAGACCTTTTGAAATTGGAGAATAATTTTTCCAAGATTCTTCTACCTTCCAAGTGCACAAAATGATTGAAATGGACTACATTGGATGTTCTAATGATGACCTATCTACTAGAAAAGTTGAATGATTTTACAAGGGAACCAAGAAAGCAAATGAATTAATTACAAACAAAAACAAAAAGGAAGAGTAGGAACCAAAATTTATGACAATTTTTTTTTCTATTGGTTTTACAAGGGAACCAAGAAAGCAAATGAATTAGTTACAAACAAAAACAAGAATTTCTGACAATTGTTTTTTCTATTGGAA
This sequence comes from Pseudotsuga menziesii, assembly GCA_001517045.1. Lineage (NCBI taxonomy): Eukaryota > Viridiplantae > Streptophyta > Pinopsida > Pinales > Pinaceae > Pseudotsuga > Pseudotsuga menziesii. The sequence goes on along the minus strand of LPNX010356165.1, from coordinate 25,381 downwards.
TATGAAGCAAACCTACTACTCTTTTCAAAGAGAAACTAACTTCAAGCATGAAAGTCATTGATCATAATCTTATTAAGACCATCTCTAAAAAAGGAAGACAGGTTGAAGATCAATTGGCATAGTCCTTATAAACATTAGGACAATTTTTAGTTGAATTGAGTATCAAAGCCCCATTACACAGAATGGTTGAGATCTTGATTTAGTTAAATAAGAACGCTTGTGCAGTGTTTGTAACTTGTTACCATTTAATTTACCAGCATGTGGTTTGTTTTCTTTCTTTCTTCAATTAATAAGAAAACATAGATGATTTTTTTAGTGCTTAAATTTCTTATTGACTATTGAAATTACTTTTGAGTTAGCATCAGGGAAAGTTTTAAGGATCCATACTTATTTTAAAGTGTATAATCCTTGGCCAATCTTACTAATTCTTAAAATGTCAACTATAAAAAATTTGGTGATAATTTTCTAAAATTATTTCAATTTCTAGGGATTTTATAAAGTTTATATAATAATTTGGCGATTTTTAGAGTAAAACAATTTTACCCGTCAAAATTGGGCGAAATAGGGCTTCAAAAATGCAAATTAGCAAATCTCTTTTTTGGAAAAAAACATTATAAAATAGCCCATGGGCTAAATTTCACCCTTAAATGTTTCCTTAGTTAGGATATGTGTTTTTAAATATAGAGAATAAAAAACTATTAGCTTTGAGAATTCTTTTAGTTTTTTTCAATCTTTTAGGATTAATAATTGCATGTTTGATCAACATCTATTGAACTTTCAATTAACCCATATTTTGTTCAGGCATGGAATACCTTCAAGGGTTTCTTACAAGGTCATAAATGTTCTTTTCCATGTAGTGGTAGAAAGGCTTCCAAATACTCCATATACAATCTCTCTAGATAAAACCCAACCCATGGATTTGCATTTTAAAAACATAACCAGTTTTTTGACATGCCAAAATTGTTTATATGCAGAACAAGTTTGTTGCTCAAAATTTTAATAAATTAAAAATATGATATATGTTTACTCAATATTGCTATATGTGTTTCCATGTCTGTAAGGGGTGTCTATTTGCGCCCTAGGGAATGTCCCTACTTTATGTACATCTAAAACCATGCTCCAAATTTTGCTAAGGCATATTACACCACTCATCAACCACAACAAATAAAAGAAATCGATATTATTTACAATATCCATTTGCTACAATTAGATATCCCTTTCAATGATGCACATCATGCTATGAAATTTTGTATAACTATACACTATTGTGTGAACATTGAGAATGTTCTAGACCTTTCAGGTTGTCCTATTCATGATACCTATGTCATTTTCTCAATTGATTTTGTACTTGTACCTTACATGATACGTATGTCATTTGCTCAATCGATTTTGTAACTTGTACCAGACATTTCTTTCTACGCAAGCATTATGCTTCACCATTTCCTCAATCGATTTGTGTGCTTCCTTTAGTGAATATTGTGTGCTTCAACCCAGCAACAATCGATTTGTGTGCTTCCTTTAGTGAATATTGTGTGCTTCAACCCAGCAGGTGCTCTAACTTTGGTTCCAACATCACAACAAGGCTTACTAGGAAGGAGGCATGCATTGCATGTTCATTTGAACATCCATAGAGATTTTATTGAAGATGCTAGAAATGACATTGGATGATAGAGGGGGATGCTAGTCTATAATTTTGAATAGAATGGGTTGGTGGAAGATCATGTACTTGTCAAGAAAGAGAAGAAACCGATAAACTCCTAAACATATGAATAAAAGGATTATTTTGGGTGAATTTTGTGATATTTATAAGCAATTTTTTGGTAAAGTTGCATCCTTTCTAGAGCATGAGACAGTGGCAGATTGCATTAGTTCTACTATAAAAACAACTAATCTAAATATCCTAAGAAAAGTTAAAAAACAAAAACAAAAAGGAAGGGTCTACTATCTCAAAAAGAAAGTATGCAACTTTTTTTAGATGTATTGGGGGATGTTCTAACTCTAACCATTGATAATACTGGTCAAAAAAATAGAATTCGGGGTTTTTTGCAAATGTGTAATGCAACACAGGCCTCTTGTTTCCAAAAAATCAGAAATGAAGTGTGTGAGAAACATGACATTTGCATAATTCAAAAACATATTTTCTGCATTCCAAAACATAGTTCACTATTGCAGTTGATGTACCAGCAAGGAATTATGGTGTTACTATGGAGGAAATAGGTTCTTAAATTTGTGGTGTTGTAGATATTTCTCAGTTTTTTTTATAATAAACCACACTCCATGATATTTTTGAAAAAAAACTCATGGAATAGATCAACCACAAACATCTGAAACTAACTTTGAGACCTAGAATTCCATAGCAGAATACCATGAAGACATTAATACATATTGGAATGACAATTAAAAATGTATTTTTATAAATGATTTAAGAAAGTATGGTAAGTATTTTCAAATTATTTCTTCTCATGTTCATTCAGGAACTAAATATCATTGTTGGACCTTTTTCTAAGAATTTGGTAAAGTCCTTAAACTTGGTGAGCTTGTCAATCAAGAACTAGTTATTGAAGTCCAAATAAAGTCTACAACTTCTCCTAATCTAAGATTTAGTGAGATGTGTGAAGATGATATGTCCTTGAGAAATGTACCTAGCTCTGATAAGATTGATATAACAATCAAATCGCTAGTTAAAAAGATGGAATTCAAAAAGGCAAGTTTAATATTATAGAAGGAGAATATTTTAAGCATCCTCAAGATAAAAAGACTAAATTTGAATAAATATAGATATGCAAATGTAATCTAGCTATGGTATCAATGGAAACATGTGCACATCAAGAGGCAAAACCCGTTGAGTGGAGCATAATTACCGATATAACAAATACTTGTATAAGGGCATAAGGGGAGCAAAAAAAAGCAAACTGGTACTTATAGAAATATCCCTAACAAGGGGGAGCAAGCATTAGAGGAAATTTGGGGTCTAAAATGGGCCTTATAAGAAAATGCGCCAACAATAAATTTTTTGAGTTGGAATTCAAGAACCAATAGAATTTCAATAAAATGAGTCAACCATAATGGTTGGATTGACATATTTGTCATAAAAGAAAACTCCTTTTTTTGTTCGTATTTTCGACATATCTCCCTGTGTTTTTACTCAAATTTCAAGTGGGAGATTGGGGTCCATCAAAAGTATGCAGTGTGGGTACTCGTTGGATGCGGAATTAAATTCCACATCCAACTAGCTCTCCCTCTCAAAATTTGAGCAAAAACACAAGGAGATATATCGAAAATACGAACAAAAAAAGTAGTTTTTTTCATTCTTCCTCCAAAATTAATAACTATTATTTTATTATTTTAACTATTGTTTTATTATTTTAACTATTATTTTATTATTTTCCTTAGGAGGCCCATTTTAGACGTCAAATTTCCTCTAATGAAAATGCAAGTTGATACTTATAAAAGTATCCCTAACAAGAGGGAGCAAGAAAATGCAAACAGATACTTATAGAAATATCCCTAATTGTGTTTGGTTCTAGTAGATATATAAGCATGAGGGCCAAGTGCTTCCATCATAATTGCATTGCTGCATATTTGCTGAAAACAACATTGGAGTTATCAAAAATGTATCTTGTGGGCTATATGTTATTTTTACAAATTTGTAAAGGGACTTGTTGCATGTTATCCATGTTGAGGATATGAAAATAGTTGCATATGGCCAAGTTCTTAGAATGAGGGATATTTTATGTTTCACATGCTTAACCAGATTGTAACTTTTCATGATACAAATACTGATCCTTTACAAGAAACATCATTTTAGTAGGTTGGAACTTGGCACATGTTGCTTCTAATGTATAGTAAATGTCATGTACATAATTATAAATAAACCTAGCAACCAATTGCCTAATTTTTTTAATGACCAAACAAAAAAGCATCATATCATAGCCAAGCCAAAGAAGCTAATCTTGGATGTCTAGGTGAATTGTCAACTATTCAACAATATGATGGTATTGTAAGGAGAAATGTTATGTTTGTAATTTAGTATTTGAAAAAATTCTAAGATCATAAAACAATATGTCAACAATTGAACCAATAATGTTCTGAGATCGTATTTATCAGTTATAAAAATGCCACTTTCTAGTGACATAGATTGTTATTGTGATTGGAAATTTATGAGAAGATGGAAATAAAATTGTTTTCCTAGAAGAAAAGTGCCTTTTTAAAAATGACGAGCATGTCCTCTCTTAACCATTAAATATGCCAAAATATCATTTATCATATCACGTCTTTACCAAGTGCACCAACTCAACCATCATAGTTTTGAAAGACAACCACAATATATGCTTAGGGCATGTTAAAAGGGACTCATGTCTTGTGCCAATACCTCAATCACCAAATTGAAAATTCTACTTGTCTCCTTGTTCACAAGATGAAGGTGATTAAGCTTTATACATTTGTACTTGCATTTTATACATTGTGTGAACTTGTTAAAATAGAATGGACTACCTTGGTATTTATAAAGTTAACTTGGGAAGAAATGGGTATTTTAGTAGTTTACCAGTTCAACTTGGGTTATTTGCACCATCAAGGAAGTAGTACATTTCCCATCACTCTAAGGCATTAACCAACTTAGATGTTTGTTTACAATTTTGATATTTTCTATTTTAGAGAATCCAGGAAAAGCTCAAGTGACATTTATGTTAAACTTTGGAACAAGTTTTTACATGAGCAAAAAGACTCTTATGAAATTGATTGCAAAGATTATTTAAACCAAAATATGAGCCCAATTATAGGTAGTCTAAGATAAAAAGTATTTCAAAGTCATGAACAATCCAAAATAGTTTATATATCAGAGATATCTACATAAGCATGCATGCATCATGTAATGGTTTATGAATGGACTTCTTGACAAGAAAAATGAGATGTCATTAGTGCCAAAATCATTTGCATTAAATACATGGATAGTATCTTTATGATTTTTCAACACTGCATCTCTTCATGTAGTGATGCCCACATAATCAAGCATCCTCTCACATTTCTTATAACAACATAAATTTTCATGACCTCCAATATGGAAAATACTTGGACACAAATGACCACATTTTAATGTTATTTCACACTTTTAGGACAAAAAACAGAGCTCTTCATATATACAAACTAAAAATATAGTTTCATTATTTGAGATTGGAACGAACATTTCCAACAAATACCATGCTCACAAATATTCCCACAAAATGTAGATTCCACAAAAGCGAAAATATACCCCCAAAATCTAAGCCAGCAAAAACCCTTAAAATTCCTATTGTTGAACTATGGTGGCTTTTTCTAAAACACTGGACTCATAAATCAAACAAGTTGTTCACTGAATTCTTTGAATTTCTCCAGAGAACTCCCTACAACTTTTCCAACGGTCGAAGACCATGAAATGTTCACCAATGAATGAATCAATAAAAAATCAAAGAGTGATTACTAATCATGGTTACCAGTCTCGTGGGATTGAACAAGTGGAACTCTAGGTATGGAATTTGAGAATGCTCAGATAGGTTGTTGAAGCAGAAGACATGATTATTCTAGAATGGATCATACCTCCATTGCCAAGAACTCCCCCTTACCTTAAATTGTTCCCTATTTAAAACTTGTTGGGTGAAATAACTACTGGATAAAAACTTCATTCATTAAATATGGTCAAATGGAAGCTCGAAAATAGTGCACATTAAATTTGCAGGGTGGAATAGCTCCACATAAGCACTAATATCATAAAATTAAGGTGAATGAAAGGAACTATCACTCAGTGTAACCATTTTTCCATTGAATGCTCCTTGTAACCACTATTCCATAAAATCAGGGCAATATTGTAAAAAATATATATGATCCATGAAATTGGGGGTAATTGGGAACCAAAATCTTGGTTAATGCCATATGGGGAAGGCGAAATCACTCCAACAAATTCGGGGTGAATGGAAGGTCGTAGCTAAAATTCCATGGATGAAATTCAATTTTTTCCCTCTCATATATTAGCATGGGCTAACTTGTTGTCATCATTTTTTTTAAATAGATTGAGAGCTAATAAAACTAATAATAAGAAATCATTACAACACAAAAAATTCACTCACTTAGAATTAAAAATCCCTTAAATTTCGCTCATGGACTAAATTTAGTCCCTAAAAGTTTTCTTGATTCATGCCCATTACAAAGGGTGCAAAAGTTATCCATAATCATATGGTGTGAATTCAAATTTAATTTAATAAACGAATAGTAGAAAACAATATTATTGTTGCTATGTTATACGTGAATTATTGTATTAAAAATCCATAGTTTGAGGAATAGAGAATGAATAGTAGTAGGTAAAAAAACAAGTTTCTCAAGGATACCAAGAGAATCTTAGTAAATTAATTGAAGCGTAATTTCAATTCTAGATTACAACTTCATCGAAAAAAGGATTAATACACTTTGGAATACACAAAACTCTTAATATGCAAAGGTGGCCAATAGTTGCATCTAAAGGTTTCTTGTATTTACTATATGTTAGCATAACATATTCATTTGTGCAATGATAATGTTAAAAGTAATAAACATTAAAAGCTATTGATACCTTATTATTTAAGGTATCCTTAGTGGATCGCATTTTAGTATTTTTAGTGCACCTCAATTTACATATTTGCATGCACACAACCATTTTTCTTTCATTATATGATATGCTTTGACAAATTCAATCAATATTTTGAACAGTGTGGAAATCATTCAAATTAGGTCAAAAATTCTAATAATTGCAATATTAAAAATCATTTTTTATTTATGTTTTGTCTAGTTTTGCAATTCAATCAACATTTTGATCATAGTGCAAATTAGTTTCATAGCTTAAATTGGTCATTTTTTGGTGGTCCATAATTATGGAAAGGGAAATCAAATGCACCATGAAAAATTTCAACCATTCAACATTAACAAAACAAGTTTTGTAATCAATACAACATTTTAAACATTACAACTTTGAAATTAAGCCATTATAAAAAAAAAGTTAATAATTGTAACATTAAAAGTAGTGCTTTAATAATTATTATATTTTTAATCTATTAATAAGTAAAACATCTTCTAGGGAGGCAAGTGCGGGGGGGGTTAATTTTTTGCCCTGGTGGAAATGTAGTATCATTCTTTCTTAGGGAAAAGCATTAATAATCAAGAGGAACATTATGCTATATAACTGGGATTGGAACAATCAATCACTCTTGGAATTTCGTCGCTACTATGATAGGAGATTCTCTTCTAATGATCCCCCAAACTAAGAATCGATAGGAAATTATGAATCAAATTGTAGGAAGACTTCATAAACGTATTATTGGTCTTCTCCTTCAAATATTGAACATTTATTTCTATCATGTTCGACGGGAGCATAATGCTACAATAGATAAATTAGAAAATGAGGCTTCACATATAGCTCGAGGGGGTGTAAAAAATAATGGGGGTCAAATTCTATCATGTTGGTTCCCCTGGTGGTGTTTTATGGAAATCTTGATCTTCCCTCTTATCAAGAAACAGTATACCCATGCATTAAGTACTACAACCAACATCAAGATGGTTTAATGCATACACTATTACAACTGACCATGTGGAGGTACTAAGGAACATGGATTAATGAAACTTCTTGAGCAATATGGATCCAGACATATGGGATTTTCTTATGGACATGTAGAGGTACCTCTAGGAATCTTTTTTGTATTTAGTGGATAACCTATATCAGTTTTTCCATTATGTGAACAACGTTGGAGGGAGGAGGTCTGGTGTGAGTGGCAATTTTGGAATGGTGGCAGAAAACTCGGTAGACTCGGATGCCTTCTCCTTTGTACTGGGAGAGTGGTTTCATGTTCTAATCAGTACTGTTTGTGAAGAAATTTATTTGCATGTAATTTTCCATTGGATTCATTTGGATTTTGCTCTCTCGCTTGTCTATATGGTGTGGGATACAAGGTCATCTGAGGAAACAGTAATTTATTTATCTCCCTTGGGGGATTAGTATCCTAGTGCATATTTGGTTAAGCATATTGTGGATTTCCTTTTGGTTATTGGTAGTGTGTTAGACTTGGGGTTTTCCCCGCATATTAACTTGGTTAACCAAAATATAGATTTTTCAAAGGAGGTTTGGAACTATGTTGTAACAATGGATATGAAAAAATATATTGAGGACTTCTCTGAGAGAATTTGAGACACTCAAGTTGATAGTCATGATACACATTGTCAACTAAGATGGATGGAAATACAAATGGAATATTTGATTGCAGCAATCCAACAAATAATTTCCCATGTGACTATTTTGGACACTCAACTTGATGGAATAGAGAAAACTACTCAACAGATTTCAACTCATACTTCTGGTTTAGACATCCATCTTCATGATGTTGAATGGATTGTTCATGCTTATGAAGCACAAGTGGAAGAAATTTTGAAAACCATGGCAAAACATGAAGACCTTATTATAGGAAAGAGCTTTAGATTTGATGATAATTTTGAAAGCAAGAATATCAATGGTCATTATGTTCTACAACCCACCCACATTTATGTGAATATTTCAAGTTCAAGTGAGTGTGTTAAAGAAGATCCTGGTGAATATGTGAATACTTCCAGTACAAATGGGCGTGAAGATGAAGAATCACTTGATCAGGTCATGCAAAGTGGAAACATTTCCACTTAATTTTCAGTTTTTATGTTTAATGTTTTCCAAAAACATCTAGGATAGTTTGTCAAATATACAATAGCATCTAGTTATAAGTGAGTAATAACCAGTCATTTTAAAATCATTTTCAGACTCTAGAAGATTGTATATGGTGTTGATAACTTTGTTGAAAACATTGTTAGATATATTTTGAACTATTGTAGTGTAACTTTTGAAGCTGATTTCTTGAGTTGTTTATAATACAATCTATATTTTTTAATTAAAAAAATGAATAAATAAAACATCTTCTATTAATAAATAAAACACTTTAAAGGAAGATTTTTTAAAAGTATAAAAAAACCATAAAGATTCATCCATTTTTTTTTTGCTTTTTAATTTATTTATCTCATTTTTAAGATGGTAATTATAAATCTTAATGAGTTGTTAGTTTCATTTATATTATTCATTAATTCAATTAAATTAGACTTTTTAACATGAATTTAATCAAATAAAAATTTATTCATAAAAATGAGAACACTTTAATTTAATAATACAAATGTATTTTTCAAATTATTAAATAATTTAGTAAGAATGATATTTATATATGTATTTTAAAATTATTAAATAATTTAGTAAGAATAATATTTATAATTGTTTCCACTGTTGATTTGGGAACTTTCTTCTTATTGAACCTTTGATATTAAATTTTGTTTTAGAAAATATTTTTCTCAATTTATCTTGCCTTATGAATTGAACATTGTTCTTACATCATACATTTTAAAAAGAGTGTGTGGATGTATTAATGGTATATTTACTTGTATCATATTTGAATTTTCTTTTACATTCAGGTGCATAAATTTGCTTGTGCATACAAATATTCCATGTTTTTGATGCATTTTAGTGTTTTTGTTAATAATATGGTTTTGAAGGTTTAATGTTCTTTCATGTTTATATGTTCATATTTTGATTAAGGAGACAAGGATTTGATTGCAAAGTCAAAAAGAGTTAAAAGTGGGAGTTGATAATAGGAATTATGAGAAACTATAATGTATATGGATTAGAAACATATAACAATGATATAACATTGAAACATCACAATCATCTATAGCATTTAAGTTTTTTTAATTAATTTTAATCTTTAAAAGAAAAATATTATACCTTTTATCCATATAATTGAATTACCTTAAAAAAAAACTTTCAAATGCAAAGAAGTTTGTCTCTCAACCTAAAGACAATAAAAACAAGTACAAAACATATTATTCTTTTGGATTTGAGTGATTAAGAATCTTGTGATTATTCCTCTTTACATTTTACAAAACCAAAAAAAACATCTCAATCATTTATGCCATTTAATTTCTTTATTAATTTTTTATTTCTAAAAAAAATGTTTTTTATAATACAATATATATGTTTTAATTAAGAAAATGAATAAATAAAACACCTTCTCTTAATAAATAAAACACTTTAAAGGAATATTTTTTTAAAGTATAGAAAACCAAAAAGATTCATCTTTTTTTTCTTTTTAATTTATTTAGATCTCATTTTTAAAATGGTAATTACAAATATTAATGAGTGGTTAGTTTCATTTATATTGTTCATTGATTCAATTAGATCAGACTTTTTAACATGAATTTAAACAAATCCGCGAGATGTAGAACACTTGGTGACGGGCCGGTTCTAATTCGGTCGGATACCAAAAAATCCAACCATGTTAAGGGTTGGTGCCCCGGGTGATGCACCTCGGTGATTTTGACTGCTTAAGGGTTACACCACTTTGCCAACAAATAAAAACATGAATTTAAACAAATAAAAAATTATTTCATAAAAAAAGAATACTTTAAAGCTTTTTAGTATGTATTTTTCAAATTATTAAATAATTTAGTAAGAATGATATTTATATAGGTATTTTAAAATTATTAAATAATTTAGTATGAATGATATTTACATAGGTATTTTAAAATTATTAAATAATTTAGTAAGAATGATATTTACATAGGTATTTTAAAATTATTAAATAATTTAGTAAGAATGATATTTGTACTTGTTTTCTTAATTGATTTGGGAACTTGTTTCTCATTAAACTTTTGATATTAATTTTTTTCTCAAATTATCTCGCCTTAATGAAACTGAACATGTTTATTGTTGAATTACACCTTTGTTCTTACATCATACATTTTAAAAAGAGTATGTTGATGTATTAATAGTATATTTAATTGTATCATGTTGGAATTTTATTTTACATTCAACTTCATAAATTTGCATGTGCATAAAAATATTTGAGGTTCTTTATGCATTTTAGTGTTTTGTTATTAATATGGTTTTCAAGATTGAATGGTCTTTCATGTTTATGTTCATAAGTGTTCATATTTTTATTCCTTATGTGAGATTATACAAGGAGCCAAGGATTTGATTGCAAAGTAAAAAAGAGTTAAGTGGTACTTGATAATGGGAATTATGAGAAGCTATAATGTACATGGATTAGAAACATATGACAATGATGCAAGATTGAAACATCACAATCATATGTACCATTTAGGTTTTTTTAATTAATTTTTAATCTTTAAACGAAAAGTATTATACCTTTTATCTATATATAGAATTGAATTGCATTAAAAAACTTTCCAAATGCAAAGAAGTTTGTCTCTCAACCTAAAACAATAAAAACAAGTACAAAACATATTGTTCTTTTGGATTCCAGTGATTAAGAATCTTGTGATTATTCCTCTTTACCTAGTACAAAACCAAAAAAAAAAAATCATTTATGCCATTTAGTTTTTTTTATTCATTTTTTTATTTCTAAAAGAAAAAAGCATACCACTAAAATTGAATTGTATTAAAATACTTTCTAGATGAAAAGAAGTTTGCCCCTCAACCTAAAGACATTAAACACAAGTAGAAAACATATTGTTCCTTTTAATCAAAAATACCGGAATCTTGTGATCATTCCTCTTTAAATAATAAAAGACTAAAAGAGAAAAAACTAACACTCTTCCTACTTGGATTCAAATATTTAAATATGATATATATACTTACCTATCACTTGCATTTAAAAGATAATGAACATATTTAACATTTTCCATTAAAAAGCTTTCTCGATGCAAAGAAGTTTATCTCTCAACTTAAAGACAATAAAAAACAAATACAAAACATATTGTTCTTCTGAATTAAAGAGACTAATAATCTTGTGATTATTCATTAGGTTTCCACAATAAAAACAAATACAAAACATATTGTTCTTTTTAATTAAAGAGACTAATAATCTTGTGATTATTCATCTTTAGATATAATAAAAGGCAGAAAAGAAACATCACAATCATATATGCAATTTAGGTTGTTTTATTAATTTTTTATTTTTAGAAAAAAAACCATACCTTTAGAATTGAATTGCATTAAAAAAAAAAAATTAGATGTAAAGAAGTTTGCTCCTCAACCTAAAGAAAATAAAACAAGTACATGACTTATGGGTGTGTGCAAGAAGTTGAGGGACCTTTTAGATTTAATGGTGGAGTGAAGTCAATCACTCTTGATCCAAAAAAAAGAAATCATCCCAAGCAACACCGAACCTGCCAAGCCTAGTCCCAAGGATGGCAATAGTCATGCCAACTAGGATAGTAACAAAAATCGCGCCTCCGTTTTCCTCAATAGAATCGCGTGCACGATTTCCTTCACTAAAACAGAGGCATGATTTACTTCACTAAAACGGAGGTGCGATTTCTAAAGCCTGTTTTTTTTTTTTAAATCGGCCGAGGCCGTCTTTTTCTCATAACCGCGCGGCTATTGGACGAATGAGGACAAACTCTCGACTGTGCATACGTGATTTTGGGTGTGCTTGAGCCCTCCATCTCCACCTTTGGATAAACCTCCCCTTTGTGAGGTATTTTCTTCATTTTTTTCATGTTTTTTTCATTTTCTTCATCAATTTATTTGCCTTAGATTGAAAAATTAAACCATATTAAATTAAATTATGGCCAATTGAAACAAAAACCCAATGGAATTTCCCAATTGAAACAAAAACCCAATGTAATTGGCCAATGGAAACAAGAACCCCAATGTAATTGGCCAATTGAAACCAATTCCTCAATTTAATGATAAAAATGAAATAATTTTGATTATTTAACAAAATTCCCATGCCCAATGGAAACCAAAACCCTAATTAACTCAAAAAACAAATGAATATATTGGGATTTTTTCTTTGTCATGTTTTTTTTTTTGACATTTTATACACTCTAATGTTGAGTCTTTAAGTTGTGTATTTTATATAGTTGGTTGTGATATGATCCAAACCATCCCATTGTATCTATGATAACAATTATTGATGTAGGAATTGACAAGTGGCCTCATCTAAAGGAATTACCCTGCCTTCCTCATAGAAATATAGTCACCCTCATTAACAATAGCTACCATAACCATTGAATATCACCCTCATCAAAATGATAATAATAATCATTATTAATAAATGGCTTAGAAATTGATTACCAACTTCATTCAACAATAGCCGCTCTCATTAACAATAAATAGCTTATGAATAGACTAACACTCTAACAACGTGATCCATAACTAGAATAGAGACTAACTACTAGTCTCATCCATATTACAATTCCCGTCATTAACAATAAATAAAACATGAAATAAGGATCCTCACAAGGATCCTTGTGAATCCATACCAAAATCCACAAATAAACACCTTATAATTTCGATGAAACTTCTCAAAGTTTCTCTTCCAAGAACATCAATAAACACCTTATAGTTTTGATGAAACTTCCCAATCCAAGTGTCAAAATAAGGTATAGTTCAGCTTCCCATGCTTTTAACAAATATTTCTTCTTGAACGAAGGGTACTTTTTGGTTAAGGTCAAGACAACAAAGTTCAACAATAGACTCTATGAACGTGAAGATGCATAGGTAGGTTGATGTATTTGATTAAACATGCCAATCACATACTAGATCATACATGATATTTAATCCAGTGGAACCCTTGCAACCATAGAATCCATAAATTTCTGCTAAATAGCCTTTGGAGTCCAAAAAACATCACACTACAACAAATAATTACATATCTAACAAAATCGTTGCCTATACTGGTATTTTATTCATCAACAACACATTATGCCACCTATTATTTACTGTAAAATTCAAGATCAATATTTAAATTTACATGATAGATTTAGTTTGTATGTCAATAGTTATACAGTTTTCAGTTCTTAGATATGTCATTATATCATGTGTTTATATTTCTAATGGTATTTTATTTGTATTTATGATTGCAGTGGCTACTATGGATCGTAACAATGCGAAGATACTAAGGTTCATTGGCCATTTGAGAGAGATTGGGTCGGCTTGGAGGGGTGGAGATGAGCTCCGCCGCTCCCTGTCAGATTCATTGTTATCTATTGTTGATACGATCGCAAGATCGAATGATGTGTTGTATAGCATCGCATCTTACAGGGAGAGAAAAAGGCAACAATATGCTGATGGCTTGAGTTACAATGAGGTAAAAAAGCTGAAAATAACAAAACAAGCCATCTATTCATTGTTTAGACTGCCTAGGATAAATAACATCCCGGAGCTCAGCATGCCACATATATCTATTGAGTGGTGCACTTTTCCACCCATCAGAGACAACTGGATGGATAGGTGGTACATGGTTTTTGACATTCCCCCTCACAACAATAGGGAAGTATCGATGTACTTCCTCCGAAAATTGTATGCAGAGTTTGTGATGGGGAAACATGTCAACTATTTTGACATGTTGGGCTTCCAGGGAGTTGGTAGGGGAATGCCCCAACACCGACCCGATGCTAAACATAAAGATGCCAATCCACAGATACCTGCACCCCGTGCCCAGCTATCGAGGGCAGACATCCCTCCTGCACATGACATGGTTGCCCAAACACAGGATGCATTTTTTACTCTAGCTGAGATGGTCTCTCGACACACGGCCACTATTGACCGGAGAGCGCCCTCTTCCTATGCTAGTGTACAACCACCAAATTCTAGTGGTGGAGGGACATCTGTTGGTGGGGATATACCGACATCCCATGTGCCTCAGAGCGAGCTGCACATCTGCACATCGTGTGGGGGACCCTATTATTGTCCTAGACCAAGACATGGTACCAGTACGATGACTGGTGGTCAGGTAAGGACTTTGTTTTAAAACTCTGTTATTGAACTCAATTTTTAATTGTTCCATACTATATCTAAGATATTAAAAGATTTGTAATATATATGCAATATTTACTCTTGCAGGAGTTTGATGCCTCTCACGGGGGTGTTACTGCACCCGATGTGGTTGTACCCGAGACCCAGAGAATCACAGTTGAGGTAATATTTAAACACTTGTCATGTTGTTATTACATGTATAATTTTGTTAAGGCATGTGTTAGTCTTGATTAATTTATTAAAATGTCTAATATTTACAATTTTTGAAGTTGCAGGAACCCCACTTGGAACATGATGCTAAAGACATTGATATCAACGACATAGTCCAAGGTGGAATTTACGACTACTTGAAGAATGTAAGTACATGGGTTATGATTGAATCTTGTTTGAATTATTTAAATTTCTTAGTGTACACTCCTTTATAGATATCACTAATGTAAATATAATTTTTAAACTTGCAGATGCTAGAGGCATCTGAAGAGGGGCACGAAATTGATGGAAGCGGTCACTCCCGTGGTGGAGATATGTCCCAGGAAGGGGTAAGTATATTACAACATGTTATTTTTTCAGTACATATTATTCCATCCATTCAAATCCATGTCTAACTATGGTAACACTTTATGAATGCAGACATCATCACAGATCCCTGCACCACCTCTTTGATATGGATCTCCCCGTAGTCCAAACATAGATAAGGGGGTTGTTTACACCAGACGAGGTCCCTCTTCCTTGAACAGAGCGGTTGTGCATGAGGATCAGCCTACTCATCCCACGGTAATGTACACACTTCCAATGGTAGTTGTTGGTTAGCTATGTATTCACTTCACAAGTGGTTTTTCTTAATGTTATTTTCGCATGTTTACAGCATCAGGATGTAGAGTCATCCATGCCAGACTTTAGTGGGATTGTTGATGCCGTTGTCAATGCCGCATCTACAATAGGGATAAGTCACAGTGAGGTACATCTACTTGAATATTTGTAATTGTACATTTCATTTGTATTGTTTCTGGACATGCACGATGTCTAACTATTTAGTGCACGCAACTGAGGTTGATGTTCAACCTACGGCTCCTCTTACTACTGAAGAGCACCAGTCTCGTCCCCTAGAAATGGTTTTTTCAGTGAGATGTTCATTTTTTACATAATTGATTAATACTTTCTCATTCATGTACATGTTGATAATTCTTGAGATAATTGACATTTTTTTTTATTCGCAGAGAAGCATGGCAATGAGGCTCACTGCAAGGTCGAGTACAGCAGAGGCACCTAAACCCTCGACACCACAGGCACCTATACCCCTGACGGATGCAGCGAGTCTTTGTTTTATTTACAATTGATTCATATTTTAAATTTTCAAACTTTGTTATTGATGGACAGTACTAGCTCAGTTACCTGATCAAGAAATATTGTCATTGATTTGCGGTCGCCAGAGATTCACAGTGGTCGTAGACAGAGCCAAAGAGCATCAGGGTCCAGGAAAAACAAGAGAAAGTTAGAATTTTGATGTGTTAGTCCAGGACAAATATGTATTTTTATGTACAGTCCAAAGTTAGAGTATAGGGGCGCGTTCCAGGACAGATGTACTTTTGTTTGCACATGTACATCAAATATGTTTTTGATACATGTACATTGACATGTCGTAGATCTAGGCCTTATATTTTTGTATTATAACTTTCATGGTATAAAAAATATTTCATATCAAGGCTCTTGAGATATTCATGGTTTAGTCTTTTAAGTGTGATTATACATGTGTGGCGAAGAATGTTTCTACGTGTAATGTTCCCAATTTTTTATAGATTTTACGATTGTATGGAGATATCAGTTATAAATTTGAGAACAATGCACAATTACAATAAATTACGTAATGAGAAAAATGTACATTTTAATTGTTTTTTACCACGATCCAATTGCATATACAATGTTATATTAACAATGTCAAATTGTATTCCAAAATATGGAACATAGGTCTAATACACATTTAAGCACCCAGCACAACTAAGAAACTGATCCAACTTGGTGGAATACAAAAGCACCTTACCCACATAACAACCTAACAAACGTTTAAAGGATGCACGAAGTTGACACACTTAAATGATGCACTAGTGTGGTCTACATAAATAAAATTATTTTTTGGCATGATGTCTTTCATCTAACGAGTATATGGGATACACATCAAACCTAAAAGTATCCAAGTATTAT
>LPNX010356160.1:153194-167078 GCA_001517045.1 Pseudotsuga menziesii | reverse complement strand
CCATATTTTCTTATCTATAATATTTTACTAACATAGCCACTTAACTTGTAGTGGGTGAACATGGATAGCCTAGAAATGCTACGTTCCACCTTTTCTTTTAGTTATTCATGAGTCAACTAGGGGTTACACATGCATCAACTACCACTTAGATAGACATATAGATATAATTATTTCAAATTTGGAAGATTATCATAAAATCAATCAGTAAACTAGACTTGTTTGATCCTCTCTCAATCTAGGAAAAACATAAACAATAATCCACCCCAAATTCTAAAATATAAACACCT
Source organism: Pseudotsuga menziesii (assembly GCA_001517045.1). NCBI lineage: Eukaryota > Viridiplantae > Streptophyta > Pinopsida > Pinales > Pinaceae > Pseudotsuga > Pseudotsuga menziesii. The sequence continues at coordinate 166,791 of LPNX010356160.1, read as the reverse complement.
TTCCATATAAAAAATAAATTAAACATTGTGAAAAATATTATACCATATTATCTCAACTATAACCTTTAAAGTTAAACATTATGTTGATTTCTTCAAAATTTATACGCAATGGTTGGCCTAAAATAATATTATTTTCTTATAATAATCTCACAAAATAATATTGTTCTCTTATACTAATCTCTACATAATATTTTTTTTAAATCATTGGAATATATATTCAATTTAGAAATTGAATATTTAGGTGAATTTTCCACCTTGATTATGGGGCCTAACAGAGTCGGGACATGGAGTGAGGGTCATACATATCCACCCACCCTTAGACTTTCTTGTAGCTTAAACAACACTCAACCACTTGAGCTAACGACAAAGCTAAATTATTATATTATATATTTAACTTATATTACATTTATATTTTGAGATTAGACCCATTACATCTACATCTACTTTGTTTAAAAATGAATATAACTTAAAAATAGTAATATTAAACTGAAGAATTTACTAAAATTTATAATATAATAATTATAATAATTATTTTTTTAAAGAAAAATATCTGATGAGAGTTTTCTTTAGAGTGAGCTATCAACCCGACCATTTGCACCAGGGCCCACCTAGTGCCATTGAGTCAACAAGCTCACTCCATTAAGCCCCTAATGGTGAACGAATGTCTGCACCCCCGGCAGGCCGGCTCTCTGTCGACCGAAATGCATCAGATATTTTTTTATTTTTTGTGGCACTGTCATTTTCTCAATTCAGTGAGTTATTTCATGGCGAAGACATCCATCTATCAGGTTCCCTCCCTTGCTTCTCTGTGCACACTCTTGCTCCTCTACCTATAGGTAATCCCATGGCTCAATAGCTTACTCCACTCCCAGAATTCTTCTATTGGCAAACTCTGTAAGCAAAAGCTCCCTGCACCACTACCGCACCACCTCCCACTTAGAACTATGACCATGCAGCACATCATCCTCGTTTCAACTCAAAGTTCTACATTACAACCCCATCTAGGTAAACCCTAAACGAAGCTATCTGCAATCTGAATGGCTGAGGGCACAATTTGCTCACTCTGGATATTATAGATTTTCCCCTTCTTAAGCCGAAGAACAATTCGTAGAGGGCGAAGAATAACTTGCCTAATTTATTCGAACTCATAAAGAGACAGAGCCTTCTCCTTCATTATATTCAGAGCATGAGCATAGTCATATAGAGTTGGTGAGGTTGGGGAAATATAATCTCTGCAGCCATTACTATAAGCTTTGTTTTCCCCGCATAGCTCTAAAAATGAACAACTAAATCCTAAAAACCACAACAATAAAACCAAAAAAAGACCATCATGATTATCATTGTTTGGCCTGAGACCTTAAGAAAATTATGTAAAGAACACAAATTGAAGCTGAGGCACCCCATATACGGTGGTGACTATGAAATTTGGCTCTTGCCACTCAACAATACTCAAGAAAGTAATTCTCAAGCTACTTCTGCAGGCAAAAGGGAAGCAACCATAAGCCAAAGTCATTGCCCCATCTCGCTTCTTGGGGATTTTTTATCATGTAATCGACCTTATGCTAAAGCAAATGGCATTCAGAACCATGAAATAATTAGCTTTATTCATAATTTCATGGATTGTATGCAATTCTCTACAAGATTTATTACTTAAAATTTCACCATAAACTTCAAATCCAACTATTTTGAATAGAAAATGCATTTGTGAACAGGTTAATGATAACATTTTTGTAGGAATAAAGCTAACTTTAATAAGGGCTATGCTCATGTGGATTCTTGGAGAAGGTCTGATGTTCACTAGAACAAGGGCTCGAATTTGAAGGTTTGATGCTTCCTTGGAGCTAGATCCACCTTTGGCTAAAACTTTTACACAAATTCAACCTCCTAAGTTAGAGAGATTATTCTCCTATAAAAAACCAGATGCTAATTCTTCATCATCAAATCTCAAAACACTAATGGTTGTACTCATTAAATTTGTATTGCATGGCAAGAGGTATATGACTATTCCCATTGCCCAGGTACCGTTATCAATGGCTGCCTCATTCTAAAATTTTTATCTTGAATTATACACCATTCAAGATTTAAAAAAATAGTAAAGTTTCTAAATAAATTGAAACACATAGCAAAACCAAAACAGACCTCATTTGAATCACATTAGACGTATGGAATCTTACACTAACTTGATCCCCAATCTAGTCAAAACTCCCCAAAATGATCTATGTCCACATCAGGGCAGCTCTGCAGCTGCAAAAACTAACTTCAGATAACTAATCCAGATTCCACACTATTGCAGTCCATTTTGTGCTCTTATTTATCACAAAAAAATGAACAGAGCATGAATGGTTGCACAAGGAGAAACACAAGCACAAACAGTACAAACAGGGTGTAACAGAGAGGAAGGGACTAGTATTTGTACCATGAGGTACTATCCAAGACTTGCTCAAGATGGCTATAGAATATAGAACATAATCGTAACACTGAATAACAAGAATCAATCAATAGAGCATAAATCCCATTGAGAGATCAAAACCACTACAAATTAATAAAGACAGCTAGATGTGCGTATGACAACACTAGACTAAACCAACTATTCATTACAACATCTCATTGCTTTTCTTAAGAAACAAAGACTACAAGAGTTTCTATCGAAGACCACTATAGGATAATTTTTACAGACCATAATTCATAACTCAAAAATGTAGAGGTTCTAATATAATTTTATATACAAGGAATGCCTTGCTATAGATCAATCTACACACATCACGTATAAACTATAAATTATGACTGACTTAGATGAAGCATAATTTCAAAAATTTCTTGGGCAATGTATAATAGTGAAATTAGATATCACTGAGCTAGTGCTGACCAGGGCAGGGCCTATGTTTCCTTAGAAAGCATAGTATCAACTACAAGTTAGTGTTTGAAAAAGGTACACAATGCTAAGGCCAGGACAAGATCTAATTATGATTAGCAGTATTGACTCAAACACTTGAACGTCTCCCAAACATAGTGATAAGAAACTGTAATAAAACTAATTCGTGGCTGGTTAGCATTTTTGCTAGCTAATTAGCTCGCTGACAGAAAATTGTCAACTATCAACTACCTAATAATAATTATAATAATCTATTTTTAAGGTCACTGCCAAGCGAGACACCAATTTGGTGTATTAGACCCCCTTGTTTGTGGGACAAGTGACGCCCCTCTGCACAACAATTTAAATGATAAATTTTATAGAGGTGTACATACCCTACTGCCACTAGATTTGAAACTATGACCTCCTATGAGGAAACACATGTTCTTAAATGTTAGGCCCACTCAGACTATACCTACAAGGAATGTAATGAAAACGTTGTAGAATAATGAAGGTTTCCATTTTCTGTCCATCTTCTATTTTCTGTCAACTGTTTTATCTCATCTCACGTAAGGTCATTGCAAAATGTGAGTAGAATATGTAATATGCACATCACTCAAATCACACTAGAGCATGAAAGTTTTAAAAAGTAAGGCATATGTTTTAACTCTTGGGATTTCATTGATGCAAAGAAAGAAAAATTCAACTACGACAGCTTTTTCCTTCCACTTTGCATGATATTTCCTATTATGCTATTTTGGTTTTCCAAAGAGTACCAAAGAATATATTCAAAATATCAAATACACTGACAAACACATAATTATTCTTTTACAAAATAGATGCTTGGTACCCAACCTTTCCAGCATGATAATTACATAAGTAGAAATCTTGCTTCTCAAGTATTTTAATTGAAATCATACCTTGTAATGAAGATTGGAATTGATAAGATGGCAGATGAACACTATTAAAGAATCCATCAACTTGATGGTGCTTTGCACGGCCTTTCCTAGCAGATAAGATAAGTTTTTTTTCTTCCCACCATTCCCTAAGAATTCTGAATTTAAGAGCAAGCATTTGCTCCTTGAATTTTAAAAAAATCTTCCTTTCAACAATCTTTTCTTCCATTTACTTTCTATTTCATTCATGAAACATAGTATTTTGTTTCCATATTGACATTTGTGAAACTTCAAAAGGAAATAACCAAGTGCACAAGCAGAACTTGTTGGAAAAGGCGTTGAGTTAAACAGTACTAAAATTCCCACATTAGAATTCAATTGAGAAGTTTCCCTAGAATTATATTTGATAGAATAATATGAACTTGAATATTCAACTATTACTGATTGACTTTCCACAACCTCATCTTCCAAATTAGAATGATGTTGTTAATACTAAGAGTACTTTGTCTTCCAATAGCCCACATGACAGGTTTTTTGCCTTTTGTTACCCTTCTCTGGTATTCAAACGGTAGCTCTATGAAGCATTTATTTCTAACCCCCACTTCAGCTGACTTTGATGCCAACGAAGGTACTATAATTCTATTCTTATGTATGTACCCTGAAGAAGACACTTTGATACTTCCAATTAAATCCTTTAGAATTCTTTTTTCATCCACTTCTGTGAATGCTCCTTGTGAGCAATATACATAAATATCAACACAGCCAGAATGACAATCCTCTGTCTGGATTTCATAATTCAAACATCCAAGTTCCTTCTCCACTCTATCAAACTCACACTCTACTCTCTCCAGTTTCTGCAATATTTTCACACAAATTATAAAATTTTCACTTATAATCAATGTGAAATTTTCTGATTTAATAAATAATTACAAACATAATTATTCTATATTTTTGTAATGGAAGAATCATATCAATTAGGTCCACTGAACACATTATCATAAAAATTGCAAATATCAAAACTCTTAAACACAATACCCAAGTAAATATTATATTTAGCTTGAATAGTCACATAAGCTAGAACATTTTACTTCAGCAGTATTTTTAAGCCATATTTAAAAATGAATATTGCATATATTGTAAAGCATTTATAACAGCTCTTTGGTTATAACCTTGCAAATTTATTTCAACATGTCTTTATCAATTTATTTTTTCATGCGTAAAGTCCGAGCTGAAATTTATATGATGGGGTCATTAGAGGAAATTTGGGGTCTAAAATGGGCCTTATAAGAAAATGTGCCAATAATAAATTTTGTGAGTTGGAATTCAGGAACCAATAGAATTTCAATAAAATGAGTCAACCATAGTGGTTGAATTGACATATTTGTCATAAAAGAAAACTAGTTTTTTTTGTTCGTATTTTTGACATATCTCCCTATGTTTTTACTCAAATTCTGAGCGGGGGAGCTCATTGGATGCATCCAATGAGTACCCACACTGCATACTTTTGACAGACCCTGCTACCCCAAAAATAAGAAATACCTGAAAAAACATGATGATGATGATGTCATCATCACGTTTCTTCAAGTATTTCTTATTTTTGGGGTAGCGGGGACCATCAAAAGTATACAGTGTAGATACTTGTTGGATGCGGAATTAAATTCTGCATCCAACGAGCTCTCCCGCTTGAAATTTGAGTAAAACCACATTGAGATATGTCGAAAAGACGCACAAAAAAGTAGTTTTTTTCATTCTTCCTCCAAAATTAATAACTATTATTTTATTATTTGAACTATTATTTTATTATTTTCCTTAGGAGGCCCATTTTAGACCTCAAATTTACTCTAATGCTCATTTTTTTTTGGAGCAGCATGTTTTTCAGATTTCTTATCTTGCATCAATTTCCAACTTTATTTCATGATGAAAAGTGCAAGAATTTTTCAGAGTTATGGCACTACAACAAAACCATGTGATTAGTGTCTCTTTTAGCTTCCTTGTTAGCATCCACTATCACTTTTAGTGTATTTTTCATCATTTTTGGACAAAGTGGATGCTTTTCCATGGGATAGTGCTTTTAATGGTGTTATTTGCGTTCATTTTTAAAAGTCGGTGCTATTTTGGATGCTAATTAGCATCCCAATTAATGTCACAATTAGCGTCCCAATTAGCATCCCAAATAATGTCCCAATTAACGTCCCATTTAGTGTCCCAATTAGCATCCCAAATAATGTCCTAATTAGCGTCCCAATTAGCATCCCAAATAATGTCCCAATTAACGTCCCATTTAGTGTCCCAATTAGCATCCCAAATAATGTCCTAATTAGCGTCCCAATTAGCATCCCAATTAGCGCCCATTTTTAAAAGTTGACATTGTGACGTCCCCAACCCTTTGACCAATGAGGAGGACGCTACCAAACAAACAAAAAGCTCCGGGAAAATATCCCCATGAACATGAACATGCATATAATGCTAAAAACAAATGTTTAAAACATAAAACATACTAAGATGCAAAATCCTTCATATACATAGCGGAAGCAAACATACGTTCATTCAAGCATACCACATGTTCATCATATTCATTAACAAGTAAATATAAATGCAAAGATGGAATAGTCAAGAATACTCATCTTAAAAGAGTTTGTCCCGCAACCAGCTATGTCGCTGCAACGTTCCACCCAACCATAGGCCAGCATGCTCATCAATCTCTCAGCAACACTACCACCCCCAAGCTGAGAATGATTCCTCAAGGAATAAGGGTCAAAGCAGGCTCACACATAGCCAAGGTGCACAAATCAGCCAAACCCACACAATAGGGTTTATCAGGCCGTCAAGGAGCTAGGAAAGCCTCAATTCTAAGCTGGTGGCCTCAATGGAGAGCTAAGGACGCCTACACTAGAGTTAACCTGACTTATAAGACATCCACACACCCATCAATGGGAATCAGTCCTTTCTTTTCTTCACAGTCCCTCAGGCCCTGACTTCCCTTTCCTATACTCTTCAAGGGTTGTAGAGAAGAAATCCAACAGTCTAACTCTATTTGAGTGGATCCAAACACCCGTTTTCTCAAGCATACCTAGCCTCTAATCCTACTCTCAATAGTCCAAAGACCAACCACTGTATACCGCAGTAAAATAAACAGTCCATGACTCTATGAGGAGATAAATACAACAGGGTGACAACCCCAAATGACAAGGTGAACACAGCTCAAGTCAACAAGACGAATCAGAGTTGTTCTTGGCCCTAGTGTGGTGAAAACAACTCGACAGCAACCCAAAAACTAGGGGAAGACAATAGCCATGCTTTTACCATTGCAGCAACGGGAGAAACACAAACTCACAGCACATCCCACATGGAGATGAAAAGGTCTGATTCTTAGCCTAGACAAGGGAAACACATATGTAGAACCCCAAAACATAAGGGCAGACACAGTCAACCAATGTGGGGAAACAATTTCCCGTTCTCAACAAAGAAGCCATGGCACACCTACACAGTCGACAATGGAGGAGAAGTCTGATTCTCAATCCTGGGAAGGAGAAAAAACAAGTACACAGACCAAAAATCCGTGAGGTTAGCACACATGCACACGGTCCAATAATACAAAAGGGAAATCGATCCTCTTCACAAGCCAGGAAAGAACATAGCCCATCCCATAGTGAAAAACCATGGATACCAGTAATCGGTAAGAGAAGGGAGAACTAACCAACCCCTACATGCATGATATGGTCAAGACAAAAAACATAGTGGAGAACCCAAAATCGTGGGTTGAAGAGTGGGAGAGTGGTGACCATTCCCCTGCCCTCCGCATGAGGAAGAGCGAGCTTTCTAGTGGAGTGGGCACGTGGGCAAGGACTAGAAGTCCTGCCACACCCACCACTACTCAGCAATAACTACTCCCAACTAACAAACAACAGAGTTTAAATGGGTGGCCGACACATGGAAAACTCCCAATGACCCCCATAGGTTGGACAACCCCCCCTTAACCTTAGGAATCATGCCCTTTTCATTTAACGTTGCACCATCGTAGCTGGATGTAGGTTTATTTTAATTGATGTGCATATTTACATGATGCCCAAAACTACAATGTGTCGAATAGCACGATATACCATTGGCACTGATCCCTATTGCTGAAACATACACAACGAAATCGATGGTGGGGCTTTTTCCTTTAGCTCCACACCACGATTAATTACAATATATACATCATGTACCTTTTTAATGTAACCGGGGTCAAAATCGGGGCATTACAGACGCTATTTGGGATGCTAATTAGCATCCCAATTAACTTCCCAATTAGCATCACAATTATCATCCCAATTAGCATCCAAGTTAATGTCTTAATTAGCGTCCAAAAAAACATCCCATATAATGCCAAGAATAGCCTCGAAAAAAACATATTGAATAGCATAGCACGATATATTAATCGAGGGTTAGTGACAGGAATTGTGCCATGAATTTCAGTAGGAAAAATATCCAACATAGTGCCAAGTATAGAGCTAGGAATTGTGCTTAGAAAACATCCAGCACAGTGCCAAGTATAGATCCAGGTATAACACCTAGAATAATGCTAGAAATTTTGAAACGAACCATGCTAGGAATTGCACTAGATTTAGAGATAGAAATTGTGTTCAGAAAACGTACGACATAACGTCGAATATATCAATTTCAATGTCAATGATAATGATTCATGTGATAGTGCTTTTGGATCTTGATTTATCATAGTGGCACGTAAATGATAGTAATCATGGCACGTAAAGGCACCCTACATGTTGACTATTACAAACATCATCTTTTATCCATGCATTTGCTCCTTAACTGTTGTGTACGTGCCAATATTACCTAGCCTTAATCACTATCTTTCTTGTATTTTATCACATTAGCATGCACATGTTAAAACTACACTTTTTTGACTAATCAAGCTCCCATATTTGAAGGGGATTTGCAAGTGACTTGCTGACATACAACCACCAACTATAAGGTGCCATGTTTGCATGTGTATGATTCAACCTAAGGCAAAATCTGCTATTAGAAATGCACCTTGAAGTGCCAGAGATCCGCTAGAGAAACCATGCCCTGTTTATTAATTATTATACATCTACTAGAGGAATTATACCCTGTATTTGATTGAGTTACCCTGTTGAGGGCATTGTAAAAGATTGTGTAACCAGACCAATCTTTGAGGAAAACTTGCGGCATAGATATTTACTACTGTCTTTCTCTATGATTCAAATGAGAAAAAGTAATCTTGAGGTGTCTTCAAATTTCTTATTAAACTCTTTCTGATCATTGGTTGGACATTTACTATCAATGGATATTATAGACACCCATTCCTCTAGAACTATGCTGTTGGGAGCGGGGAGCGGGAGGGGAGAAAAAAGTAAAATTTTCAAAAGCTCCCATTTTGGGAGCATTTTTTGTATAGTATATATTTTAATATATTTTGATGGATTTATATCTAAAAAACCTGTAGGATGTTGAATTAGCTATAGAATGCAGGGATTAAACCATGTAACATCAATCATCTAGTAGTTACAACTTATAACATTATCATCAATTGATCAACCATAAAAACCTTTGTAGGAGTTTGGCAAAGAAGGAAGGTACCATAACATTGTCATCAAACAATCAACCTAGTATAAGAGCTTTTAGTATAGGAAAGGAAGGGAGCCTTGGGAGCATTCTCCCAAAACTGGGAGCTCGCTTCTGAATGAAGTGAGCTTTAGGAGAGGGAGCGAGGGGGTGGGGGGTGATCCCAAGCAACATAGCTCTAGAAGACCTTTCTGATCAAAATCATCCATCTCCAGGACAGTAGGAATCACTTGAATTTCATTAACATCAATGGGTGTGTTGTTCATCATTGTTTCATTGAAACTTTAGATGTCTTTGTGTTGCAACGTCTTATGGCTAGTATGGTGGCAACCTTAGATTCTAGAGCATCAGAAGTTTCAGTGACCAGGGCATCTGTTCAAGTGTTTTCTTCCTTTTCTTTTATGTCATGATCAAGTGAAGTGTCCTCCAAAGAGGATGAATTTGCATAAGTTAAAATACTAGGATCTAAATGTACTCCCTGAATTATAATAGCTTTTTCGTTCTTCATAATGAATTTTCAAAGCTCTGGCAAAACCATCTTGATATTTTGACCCACTACCAAATTCTGTGACAAGATCTTCTATAAAGTTGAATATCTATCCCAAACAGGGTTTGAATCCAAAAAGAGGACCCCATGGATCTGAAGTACCTATCTATTGCTTCAGGGACCACAATTATCATCAAATCATTCCCAACATTGCTTCACTGGTGTCTCCACCAAGCGTTCCAGAAATGGTGATTGAAATCATCTTGAATCTACCTTGATTTGATAAACAAGCCAACAACATGAGTTGTCAATTAAGATGATGTTACCACTCATTATTTCCTTTCTATCATCATTCTTTGTATGCCAATGCCTCATGTACCGAAGATGGACCAATAAAATCTATACATCAATAGGCTCTTCTATGGGCATGCCTTCTTTTTTCTATGGTTATTTTTATGTATAGATATTAAATCTCTATGTTTAAATCAAGGTTTCTGCAACTTTTGGCCATATGTTTTCCTGGGTATGGTTCGTTAATATAGATTTGTCAAATTTTCTATAAGGGCTTGTGATATTTTCTCAACTCAATACTTTTTCAGTTAGGGTTTGAGCAATCTAGGAAAGCCCTCTTTCTTCTATGGTTATTTTTATGTATAGATATTAAATATCTATATTTAAATCAGGGTTTCTGCAATTTTTGGTCAAATGTTTGCAAGAACTTCAGCGATTTTAATATTCTTCACGCTTTTTAAACTAGACCCACAATAATAAAGTAGTAGAATAGCCAGTAGCATCATATTTTGAAGTGGTTAATACAACAGATGCACAAGCACAAGTAGTGAAATAGTGAATGTGTATTTTTATTAAAAAGAAGTGGTTCAAATAGCATGCCTTAAAACAATTTATACTGCAGTTGCGCAAGTAGCATACCTTTGCTTTAATACATATTCTATACGGCACTAGTAGCACCAGTAGCAGCAAGCGCAAAGTAGCAAGCACAATAGTAAGATAGAGTGAACTAGGAATTTATGAATTGGATCTAAAAATATAGGATCATCAATCTATTTTTCCAGTAAATACAATACTAGCTAGCTGATCTACATGGTCGAAGCAATTTTGAACGTCAGCATGTACTAATCGCTCCACCGCACTCCACCCCCTAGACATTGAGTGGGAATAATATCCTAGCAATAATAAGCCTGTCAACCCACCATCCAATGATGTTATCTGATGGACCATCATAATCCCCTCCCCCATTCGGAAGTTAAATCCATCCATCAAGAGTGTAACGATCTAAGCGGGAAAGGCAGCCTCTTGGGACCATCATCTCATCCCTCGAGCATGTTACTATAAGTCCTTAGCTACTCCTATAAAAAGCATCCCGTTTGTTGGACTCTATCTTTATAAAAATGGTATGACGTAGAGCTCTCGTCTTTACCAGCCCCACCCGACTTGATAGGATAGTGGGGATAACACACTCTGAGGCCAGTTTTATAGAACATATACAAGACCGAACTATAGCCTACGTACTCGATCGGTCTCCTCCTCAAGTCCAATCAATTGAAATATTCATTAGTTAATTTTCCTGGTTTGAGAAACTGACCTTCCTTTTAGTGACAGGAGAATAGATGAATAATTGGTTGGTTGGTTCACACAAACCAGTCCACCAGGAGAGGGAAAAAGGGACTACATGCGCCATCACACCAAGATAGAACTATAAACTATTGGCTAACATGTGCCATCACACCAATATGGAACTATAAACTATTGGCTAAGTGTAACTATCTGGATGATGGTTCTTTGTCTGTGTAGGTATGGATAGGACCCACTACCCCTATTCATTATCCCTTACCCAAACCCCTTTCCAAACCCTTATCTTCCCTCTTCCTATTATCCTCGCCCTTATTGTAATTTGCCTGCCAATTTATGTGATCTGGCATCCCTTCAAAAGTTGTTGTTCCTTCCTATGTTTTTAGATAAAATGGGATTTTTCCCACGCTTATGTACTTGTATTGAGTTCCTCATTACTGTGGTTATGCAATAATGCTTCTCAGGAAGACCTGCGAAAATACTGGGAAATTTAAGAAACATTTTATGTTATGGACCTGTTCAGATATAATGGAGATCCTCGAGAAGACATGGAAGAGATGAGAGATGTTGGATAATTATACTTATTTAGATGAAGAGACAATTCAACAGTTCAACGATTGATCACTATGGGCATGCCGACCAATTTTTTTCCTCTGCTTGAATGTTTGTTTTTTTACCTATTGTTTTCTTCCATTAAAATAAATCATGGTAAGTTTGCCACTATGGATACTGTTTTTTAAGAACTTTATTAACAGAAGAGTTACTTCCCAGCTAGAAGTATGGAAGGTGAATACGGAATATAATTTACTTTATGAAACATTATAGTGCAATCCCTTAGCGTCTATATTTTCTTCATTTGGTTGTGCCCAACTGAAAATTGGTTATTATTGTGTCATATTGTTCAACTGCAGCATTTTCGCTGGAACTAAAAATAACAATGCTCGTTCCAACTGGTAAATGTTTGAAACCGACACAACTCTTGCTGCTTTAATCCCACTACTGTAAGCATTTATCATGAACATCCTTTTTCTACTAGAAGTCTGGAATTCAAGATTACCGTCCAGTTACTATTGGCCTCGAAAAAATTATAAATGTGGAGCCCAATTGTTTATGGTATAATATAGTAAATGTTTAGTCCCGTAGTTGATGGATATGGATAATGCAGTGATCCTATTGCATTGATTTGTTTTACAAATGCTATCTATGTGATATTTGTTAATACATCCTATTTTCAACAATAAACTTTTGTTGTTCCTTGTTAAGAAAAACTAAGTTAGAGGTACTGTCTTCGTTGTTCCCTGTTAAGAAAAACTAAGTTAGAGGTACTGTCTATTTCAGAATTTCAAATTCAGTTCTTTTTTGATTGGTTTTCACTTTTTAGTCTAGAGTAGCAAAGCATGAGGGAGCTTGTGTCTTTGCGCGAGAAAAAGAAAGCCTTAAATTATAAAGTGAGTTATGATTTTTTTAAATTCTAATTATTTTAGATGTTTATAATTTGCACACAATGCAAATATAGATTACATAGGAAAAGACAAAGGGATGGTTCTTGCAAGTGGTTTGAACATAAATTTTATGGAACTATAACTTACATTTTCTTTTGTTATCAATTTATTCGTTTACCTATAACCTCTTGTATCCACAAAGTACTCTTGCATTTGACTTTTCAAAGGTATGATGAGCATATATGTGTGTGAGAAAGTCCTTATAGAGGCTTCTTAACTCAAAGGAAATCCAAATACTGCAAACCAATAGCATGTTTCTTGCTAATTTTGCACATACATATATCACATTCTAAAAGATGAAATCAAAATCCAACAAATCTCCCTTTAACTGTTCCACTGAGCATGAATTCAGAAAAGTTGATGCATGCAAAGCAGAGTATAAAATATCTTAAAATATTTTTTATGCTTGTTTTCTTGTGTTCCAACTTCCAAGTCAAACAATTACAGCAAATTGACATCTTTACAATCTTCACCAAGTGGATATCACAAGTCTATGTTAACATAATAGGATGTCAAATTCCTTTCTATTTGGTCTAAAGATCACCTCTTTGCATTCAGTACACTTTGCAAACATTTAATTTAATGGTCGATATGTTCATACCATGGAAGTATTTTTTATCAACAATTGTAATTGTCACATGTGATTGAGATGGTTTGAGCTTACGACCATTATTTCACTCTTTTGAAT
>LPNX010356160.1:58250-135394 GCA_001517045.1 Pseudotsuga menziesii | reverse complement strand
GAGATGGGGCAATGACTTCAACATGTGGATGCTTCCCTTTCACCTGCAGAAGCAGCCTGAGAATTACTTTCTTGAGTATTGTCGAGTGGCAAGAGCCAAATTGCGTAGTCACCACCGTATCTGGGCTGCCTCAAGTGCGTTTTTCAATTTGGGTTCTTCACATAATTTTTTTAATGTCTCAGGCTAGACAATGATAATCATGATGGTTTTTTTTTTGTTTTATTGTTGTGGTTTTCAGGGGTTAGTTGTTCATTTTTAGAGTATGCGGGTAAAGCAAAGCTTATAGTAATGGCTGGAGAGAATATATTTCCACATCCTCACCAACTCTGTATGGACTATGCTCATGCTCTCAATCTAATGAAGGAGCAGGCTCTGTTTCTTTTTGAGTTCAAAGAAATTAGGCAAATTATTCTTCGCCCTCTGCAAATTGTTCTTCGGCTTAAGAAGGGGAAATCTATAATATATAGTGTGAGTGGATTGTGCCCTCGACCATTCAGATCGTAGATAGCTTCGTTTAGGGTTTACCTGGATGGGGTTGTAATGCAAAACTTTGAGTTGAAACGAGGATGATGTGGTGAAAGGTCAGAGTTCTTCGTGGGAAGTGGTGTGGTCATCATGCAGGGAGCTTCCGCTTGTAGAGTTCGCCGATAGAAAAATTCCAGGAGTGGAGTAAACTATCAAGCCGTGGGCTTACCTGTACACAGAGGAGCAAGAGTGTGCATAGAGGGAGTGCGGGGTAGAAAACGACGGTGCCAGAAAATAAAAAAATCTCTGATGCATTTCCATCGACGAAGAGTCGACCGACCGGGGTACAGACAGTCATTCACCGTTAGGGGCTTAACAGAGTGAGCTTGTCGACAGGACAACACTGAGTTAGCCCAGGTGCAAATTGTCGAGTCGATAGCTCACTCCGTTTTCTTTTATAAATAAGAAATTTTATATATTTTACTTAACTAATAATTAATAATAATAAAATATAATATAAATGTTTATTAAAAGATATTTTAAATTTAAAAAATAAATATAATTAAAACTTATCAATAATAAAATACAATATAAATGTTTATCTACAAACAATTTTTTTTTAAATTCTTCTCAACTTTTAAAAAGTTTACATCAGCTTTTAGAAAGTTTGCATGAACAACAGACTTTTAGAAAGTCACCATCTTATGTAAACTTTATGCACCCAACAAACAGGAGACACTGACTGAAGTAAGGGGTGAGGAGCACCATTCGAATTACTCCAATCCTCTAGACTTTCCTGATTCTGTTTTCCTATTTTTTTTCCTTTCCTCGCTAGTGCGATTTAATAAAAATCTGCCCTCATGGTTTTATTTCTTCAGATATACAGCTTTAGCCTTTGACTTCACAATTTTGTTAGTCTCGCTGCTTGTGCAAAGATGCGGCCGGGCACGTGTTATAAAAACAAGAACAATCATAAAAAAATCACATCTTCGGTTCCTATGTTGGATAACTCTCCTGCTGTGAATGGTTTTCAAGATGCCGCGGCCTTCTTGAGATTCAGATGATTAACAACGGTCTGCTGTCTAGGTGCCCAATTCATTTCGATAACTCTGTCGTCTACACTAATTGGAGTGGGGTACGAGGGTGATCGTCGGCACATGCTTTTTCCTCCAAATACTGTTTTCGGTTTCAGTCATTCTGCAGCAGCCTCGCCGTCGCTCGTTTCTGTATAGTTTGAAGCGCGCGCGAGCGACACATGAGAGAAAAAAAACTTGCCAATATCAAAGTGGCTCCTGTCTACCTCAAAGTGGCCGTCGTCGTTTGCTGCGGATCGGGGTTCAAGCTTCTCAAGAGAGAAGACTAGGCTGCTGGATTGGATTGATATCAAAGTTGGCCCGCACATAATGGAATTGCCAGGTGTAGTCCCTAGGAATCAGTACATATTTGGGGTTTCATTGAAATGGCATGCATGCCTATGAAGATCCTACGTTTCTACCAATTATAACACACTGACGTGTAACAATTATAAATGTAAATTTCAGCGGCCTCTCTCAATCTCCAACTCTCGGATAACTTAGTTAGTGAGTCAACCAAAAAATGCTAAATGCTATTGGGAAAATAAGGCATAATATATAATTGTTACATGATTGAAGCTTTACGAGGTATAGAAATATAAGAAATTGAGTAAGCGATATGCTTTTGTGCATATCGTCACATAATGATTTATGTGGCTAGTTGTTCAACATGGTATAGTTTTTTTTATGTACACATAATTATGTACTTTTTGTCCTAAATTTAACCATCTATAAATAAATATATATAAAAAAACTGAATATCTTAAATAAATAAAGAGAAATAAATTCCATATTTTTATGTTTTTTAAATTATTGGATAATTAACTATGTGGTAGTTTTCTCAACTAAGAAAAAGTTCTCCAAAATCACCCTCCTATTTTTCATTTTGTTCTCCCTTTGAGTTTTGAGTTATCAATCTTAATCTAAACGTGCCATAAAATTACAATTCCTATTGCAATAAAACAAACAAATATATATTATTTAAAGTCTGATCACGATTGCTGAAATGTTGAGAAAATCAAGGCATGTCATAAAACAAAGAATAGTGTTTGAACATGTTGATTGAGAATACGGACTTGGAGCTGAAGATTGGACAAGGCAATGATTTTTATATTTCACCCAAGAAAGCCTTTGATATTAGAACACATTGATTCAAAGTATAAACCCAGAGTGATGCCAAGCGATGTTCTTGATATTCCACTCAAGAAAGACTTTGATACTACACCCCATGATGAAATTGAGGTTGATTCAAAATATGAAACATAGTCCAAATCAGGGTAGCAGGATGTTTTCGATCTTCTACCCAAGAAATCCTCATGGGAGCGGTTTAGAAAATACGTATTGATTCCTCCATGATGTAGACACGAAGTAGGTGTAGAAGAAGGTGTAGGTTGTCCAGTACTTATTCATCCATGATAATACTATAAAGAAAGGTGTAGGATGTCCAGTACTGATTCCTCCATGATGTACTGGACAATAGACTTGGTTTGATGTAAACTCTTTTAGAAAATATGTATTGATTCCTCGGGACTACACCTTCTTCTATCAAAGTATTATGCCTATCATTTCTCTCTAGACATCATACTTTGGGGGGCATTCTGTTACACCGAAATCTCATCACCATCATGTTATGAGATAGGTATTCCCTTGTCTGCTCCAATCCCTCAAAGTTTTCCCTAGAGAAATGAAGGTTCAATTTATCCCCTTGCAATTTTTCATTGTTTTGAGCTGGTAAAGCTCCTCTCCCATTGACAAGAAGCATTACCTAAGTTAGAAATGCTCCCCATACATGAGAAAGAAGTGGTGCCACCGCCTCTAGCCTTACTGCGAGAAGTGTTACCGCCTTAACACTGCCTATCTGCTTCATTAGAGGAGCGGTGCTTAAGTTTTCAAGGCAAAAACAGAAGCTTCGAGAGGATTCATGAAGCTTTCCTTCGTGGAGCCTCATCCCATTAGTTGGAGCTCGAGATCCTTCATTTTTGGATCTCCCTTCCACCTCACACATGAGATCCTCAACCATACCTATCCTCCCATGCCTTCAAATACTAGCCCATCCCCCATGGGAGAAAGGAGGAAGAATTGTGTTGCATACCCAAACTCTGTCAAAATAATTCTTGATTCTTTGGAGGCAAGGTGAAGTTAGGGGAAGGATCCATTGGAAGGAAATTTCAACACCAAGGCATAAAGGTTGTAGTCTCTCCAATCATTTCTAATGAAATATGTCTTTTCTTTCCCAAATTTACTATCTCATTTGTATATATTGCTTGATTCCTTGATCACAAGCATAGATCTAGTTGATTATATTGTATGCTATCATGTTTTCCTGTTGTTTTCCATCTTTTACAGGTTCTTCTGTGAGGATAGCAAGGACAACCTTTGAGAGAAATATCATGGCATTTCATTCAAGTGATTAACCATATCTAGGGGAATTTTAACATTTGGTGTTTCTATTTTGTTCTATATTTGAACCATTTAAACCTAGGGAAACAACTCCCATCTAGAGGAGGTGCGTATTTTAGACTAACAATATGCACCTTCGTAGGGATATTTTGATCGTCCTCCTTTTTCAACTGATTAGTGGAGGGAAGTACCTCGAACAGAAAGCCCTAGTTTCTCTGTAATTTCTTCTACATAATTGATTGATATTATTAATTCTATAGCTCTAAAGTTTCTTCTCCTCAAGGTCTGAAAATTCATCATGTAGTATCTTGGTCTATCTTCTTTCCAACCCCATAGTTTAGAGCAGAATTGGTTTCACCAAGTGTGACTGTAACGTCCCCGACCCTCCGACCAGTGAAGAGGACGCTACCATGGCATTAACCATCCGGGCACCCAGCCCCATGAACAAGTATGTACATAAAATGTTGAAACAAAATGATTTGAACTAAAACATGGATACATGATTATTTATCATACAACAGAAGAAAACATACATTCATACAAGCATTCAACATGTTCATTATATTCATTAACAGTAAATATGATTGCAGGAGTAACATAGACAATAATACTTATCTTATGAAAATTGTTCCGCAACCAGCTATGTCACTGCAACATTCCACCCAACCATAGGCCAATGTGCTGCTTAATCTCTTAGCAAAGCTACCACCCCCAAGCTGGGCATGATTCTCCAAGGAATAAGGAACAAACAAGCTTACACATAGCCAAGGATACACAGAACACAGTCAATCCAATGCAGTTGGGTTTATCAAGCCATCAACAAGACAGCCAAGCCAACATGGTCAGGTTTAGTAGGCCATCAAGGACCTGGGAAAGGATAAATGCTAAGCTGGTGAGCCCATTACAGAGCTAGGAATACCTACACCAGAACTAGCCTAACTTCTAAGACAGCCACACACACCCAACACAAGGAATCAGTCCCTTCTCTGCTACATAGTCCCTCAGGCCCTGACTTCCCTTCTAGTGCTATGCAGGGGTTGTGAAGAAGAAATCCAGCTCTCTAGCTCTGTCTGTGTGGTTTCCAAACACACCAGGTTTATCAAGCAAACCAAGCCCCAATCCCTACTCCCAACACAGTCCGAAGACCAACCATTACATACACGCAATCACACAATCGATTCATAGATTGGGCCAGGAAAACAATTCCTGAGTCATTCTTGGCCCTATCGTGGCTAAAACGATTCCCAAAACAATCCACAGTAGCCCCAAAATTTAAAGAATACCACAGCAAACAAAATGTAAGGGATACCATAGCAACCCACGAATCTTGAGAAGAACGGCAGCAACCACAAATCAAGGGAAGAACAACAGCCTCGATCTCAACATTGACACAACCAGGAAGACTTACACAGATTGCAAATGGGGAAGAAAATACAGACTCCTAACCTATGCATGAGGGAGATGTTTACACTAGACCCCAAAATACAAAGGGAAAATACACTAGATCCCACTCCGTGGAAAACGTGAATGACAACCGAAAAACAGCTCCCCTCCTAGCTGTGTGAGCTTAAACAGAAAGAATTCTCTGCATTAGACATAGGACGTGTTTTTCCCTACGTGAGGATGATTGGCAATGGAGAGTCGTGAGTAGAAAGTGCAGGAGCTTTTTTTTTCCTTTCAGCACTGTCGTGGAGAGAGTGGAAATCTTGGAGAGTTCGCTTCCTTTTTCCCAACGTGAGTTTCATTGCTAGTGGAGTGTGCGGGTGGGCAAGGACTGAAAATCCTTCCACCCCCACTCCCAAACAATAACTGCCTCAACTACTCAGCAGAACATTTAAGGTGGTAGTTGGATAAGACAAGGAAAGATGGGCAAATCAAACAGGGTGGTGATACATGGGTTTTTCCCCATTGGTTCAAGGTTTGATATCCCCCCCTTATCCTTCTGAGAATCATGCCCTTTTCATTATGGTTGCAGTGAGCATAGCTGGTTGGGTTCATTTAATTAAAGATGTATATTTACATGATGACACAACTTAATATGTATGCCGCATGCCCCGATATACCATCGGTGACAATTTCAATTCGAAAAATAGCATAACCAATCGATGGTGGGTCCTTGGCCTTTAGCTCCGTACCACTGTTATTTACAATATATACATCATATACATCTAATTCAATGGGGTCAAAATTGAGGTGTTACAGTGACTTATGTGAAGTTTACAAAGATGATGTATTTAAGGACTGTTCAACATAGAGAACTTGTATGGAATTACATGTCACTGTTTCATCTTCAGGGTCTAGAACTTTTAACACATAAACTACAGTCCGTTCATTATCTTCAAAGTATTGAGAAAATTCATTTGGACCTTCCTAGCTCGAGATATAGCAATTCTCCCTAGGTCACCTATTTAAGGATGAATTATTGGAGAGGAAAGAACCCTGAGTTGGAGGGATCATATCTCCTCAATTATAGAGAATCAGAGGCTGAAACACTTGCATATGGTACATTAATATTTCATATTCTTCTTGTTAAAGTTTCCTATCCTAAGCCTTCTCCAATATGAATTTATAGTGAAATTCCCAACATGACTAGTTTTTGTCTTCTAGGGTTTTCAAGCATGAAACTCTAATATTCAATAGTTGTAGTTGTAGTAGTGTTTCGGCTGCACAAAGACTTATTTCAAGGTGGATCTAATACCATGCTAACCTTTCAATGGTTATACAAGATCTAATAAGATCATAGCATAATAAACATATACAAAAGGATCACTAAAAGAAAGACAAGCACAACCACACAAAAGAACACAGAGCTTTATCATGGGAAACCCTCATGGGGAAGAAAACTGAGAAAAACTTCCTCTATATAGATGTTTCAAAAGTAAAAATACAAAACCCAAAATATGTACTGATTCCTCGAGACTGCACCTTCTTCTATCAAAGTAATATTGTGAGCAGTGTGGCCCATCCTTGGGAAACCCTGTTATATATGAAATCATCCCCATCGTGACTTCAAATGACTCATCTATGTTGAAATATTGTAACTTCAAAGAATATTCTATATGTATTTCTTTGTGGTCCTTGATGGTCCTACCGGGAGAACCACTTGTATTACTTTGTACCCCGATTCTCCTAATCGGAAGAACTAATAAGAGTCATGAGGCATTCCCCTCTAATTGTAAAGGTGGGTCATTAGTACCCCAATGTGGTTACTTGAGCCTACATGTGTAACTCGAGCCTACATGAGAGATGAGTTAACTTAAGTGAATGGATGAATATAAATAGAGGTGTAGTGCTCCTCATTTGGAACACACACTCTCACTTGTGTAGCGCATTAGTGGAGAAGAGAAGTAGCTGGAGAAGAAGGAGGATCAGGCTTTGATCTCCTTGCTGGTTTTATCTTTTATCTTTTGGGGAATCTATATTGAGGAATATTTTGTTGGGTTTTTCCCTTTAGGGTTTTCCCAGGATAAATCTTTGTGTTCTTTTTCTATGGTTGTGCTTGTCTATATTTTAGTGATCTTGTTTATATGCTTTTGTTATGAAAATGAAATGAAGTACTGATGTCTGAGCTAAGCATATGAAAAGTTAACATGGTATCGGAGCCACCCTAAAACAAGAAATTATGTAGCTATAGAAGCTAGGGATTCTTACTTTTTGGTTCTCTCTCCACAATCGATCAAAAAAAGAATGCTAGGCTAACTCTCCATTGAAGGGCGCATCTTTCTGTCGAAGCGGAATTCGATTCCGAGCATTTTCAGTTTTCGGTGCGGGAAATTAGGGCTTCTTATAAAAGAAGAATTTTTGAGTGAGCCTAGAATATGATTTCTCTCCTCATAAAAATCGAATTTTAGAGACCTGGATCAGGATTTTTGGTTGGGTGAAACTCTGGGAAAGTCAAACCCTAGTTTGACATCAAGCTAGAAAAACCCTAAATACTAAAACTGATAAGTTTTGGTACATTCACTATATCATGATATTGGAGAAGGCTCAGGAGCAGAAAATTATATATTCCGAAGATAAAATCCTTATGTAAACTGTATCCAAAATTTAGGCTCCGATTCACTATCTTCTGGGAGATATGATCCCTCCAATTTAGGGTTCCAGCCTCTTCCAGAATTCATCCCTAAACAAGATACCTGGGGAGAATTGCAATATCTTGGGCTACCGAGATCCAAATGGAATTACTGAAGATTTTCTAGAAATATCACAGACAATACTTACTGTGGTCCAAATTTAAGAACCAGAAGATGAAACAGTGATACGTGGCAGGCTGTACAACTTCATTGTTCTGAACAGTCCTATAACAGGTCACCTTGGGAAAATGATAATAAATCCCAATTGGTGAAACAAATTCTGATGAAACCTATGGTTTAGATCTGTGAAATATGAGGTTATCTCAGTGGGAAATTTTAGATACAGAGGAACATTAATTTCAGAGATATCACAGAAACAGTGACATGCATTTCTGCAGAAGAAATTGGAAAACTAGGGCTTCCTGTTTTGGGAGCTTCCCTCCACTGTTTTTAGAAAAGGAGTATATCGGACAGCTCCATTTGAAGAGATATATATTTCTATCCAATCATATCTTAAATATTCCAAGTTTTTAAAATTGGGGTTTCTCTGACAAACCCTAGATCAGCTAGCTCTGGAAGTAGGACGGACACCTCAAATCGATAAGATCTAATCTTTTGTTCTTTGCATTTGAGGTTTTCATTTCAAAGTGATATATCACATCAGCTTAATGATAATCTTGGTGAAGTTGAAAACTTCCAAGCATGGAAGTATTTGATCTCTTTGAAGAAAATTAATTGGACACCTTCATGAGTACAGAGGTTCCAGTTCCAGAAGGAGATGAGGCTCAAAGCCTTAAACAAGAAGAACTTGATCAAGGCCAAGAAGATCATTGTTGATTCAATCACGGATCAAATTACACCACAAGTGTCTTCCCTAAAGACACCGAAAATTTTCGATTCCTTGATCAAGCTATTTTAAGATAAGAACTTAAATCAGAAGATGGCTTTGAGAAAACAGTTGAAGAATGTGAAGATCCAGAATGCAGAACAACTTGAAGCGGTAGAAGAAGAAGTATGCAGAAGTGGTGATAGACACCTTGAATGGCCTCCCAGGATCATAGGCTTCATTCATGTGAAGAATGTATTCCAGAAGTAAGTGATTACTTTCAGCTCAACTAATAAGAAGAGAAGAAGAAGATGGGGGCAATTGAAGATCAAGCTCTCACCATTCAAAGAAGATCCCTCAAGCAATGAGGAATATGAAAAACTCAATTCTTGAAGAACCTCTTATTCATCTTATCATTTAGATAAGAAATGATGATTTCATGAATGAAGAAGATGATAAAGCAGAATGATCAAGATGGAGTCTACCCACGAAACAAATAAAAGATAAATATTCAATTGCCATTTCATGATATTGTTTTGTTACGCATTTGATTGTATTTAGTTGATGTGTTATGCATGATAGATTGTTTGCATTAATATGCATGTGATGGGTAAGTAGCTCATGGCGCTATACAACTCTCCAATGCTACTTATCAAACCTCTTTGCTGACATATTGCATTAGTGCACAATCTCAATGATGTCATGGTAGAGATAGAAGGCATCTAGAAAGTTTTTGTGAAATATGGATGAATGTTGTATTGGCTAAATAGTTGCATGATGCATAATAATTTGTTGTTATGCATATGTTTTATGAAATAGTTCTAACCATGCAACTGGTGCATTTGAATTGTAGGAAAGGTCCTATACAACCTCCTACAAGAAAAGAAGGATGAGACTTGTTCCGAAGAACAAGTGATGACAATTCAATAAGCATGAATCCGAAGCTCCCAGGGTCAGAGACACCATGACGAAAGAAAGAGCTTCAGAGAGCGGTAGATCCACCTCAAAGGATGAATACCACCATGGGTATGAGAGATAACTCAAGATGAAGAAAAGAATGCTATAAAAGAAACTATGATCAAAGAATAAAAGTTGATCATGGGGAATGATGTATACAATATGATTTTGA
This sequence comes from Pseudotsuga menziesii, assembly GCA_001517045.1. Taxonomy (NCBI): domain Eukaryota; kingdom Viridiplantae; phylum Streptophyta; class Pinopsida; order Pinales; family Pinaceae; genus Pseudotsuga; species Pseudotsuga menziesii. The sequence goes on along the minus strand of LPNX010356160.1, from coordinate 125,428 downwards.
GACATAAAGGAAAGTACATAGTATCCTCCATATGGATCTACAAGAACAAGTGTACAAAGAAAGGTTCGTGATTTGCCTCAGAAAGAATAGACTATGACATGATATACTCTATTGACCAGTATATATCAAGCATAGAACCACCTGTACAGAATGAAGAAGGAAGATAATACTCCACTTCAGGGGGAGTGACTACAGAAGATATATGAGTACGACACGGTACGACATGATGGACAACTTCTTGATGGATCGGGACTTTACCAAGAGTAAAGTGGGTTCCATCCTTCAAAGTTGAATGCAAAAGACTAGGATATCTTGATGATCTGACAAGACGAACTCATGGAAGATGTTATGATGAAAGAATTCTAGAATGATGTATGGGATATAGTTCCCAAACCAGAAGGAAAGAGTATTGTATCCTCCAAATGGATATACAAAATAGAGCATGTAGCTGACGGAAGTATCGAGAAGTATAAAGCAAGATTTGTGGCCAGAGGTTTCTTTTAGAAAAAGGGAATTAATTCTGAAGAGACACTTACTCCAGGAAGTAAGGTACACTTCCTTCAGAACTATCATGGTAGTTTCTTCCATAGTGAAGTAAAGACAATCCTTCCTTAATGGGATGATTGGGAAAGAGTTTTACATCGAATAGTCATGAGGATTTGAAGTTGAAGCCAGATGGAATCACGTATGCAAGTTGAAGAAGGCCCTCTATGGCCTGAAGAAAGCTCCCAGAGCTTGGTATGGAAGAATAGATCATTTCTTGTCGAGCATGGGATTTACCAAGAATAAAGCTGATCCTTACCTTTATCTCAAGGTTTTAGAAGATGAACTTGTCATCCTGTTATTATATGTGGATGACTTATCCTTGACAGGAAATGAGAAACAGATCATGGAAAGCAAGAAGAAACTGGCAGAAGAATTTGAGATGAAAGACCTTGGGTTAATGCATTATTTCCTAGGTCTGGAAGTATGGCAAAGTTCAGAAGAAATATTTCTCAACCAGGGAAAGTATGCAGTAGAGATATTGAAGAGATTCAATATGTTGGAATGCAAAGTCATGGCCACACCCATGGACTCCAACCTGAAGCTGTTAGCGGATGACTCATCAAATTTAGTAGATATGACTCATTATATATAGATCATTGGGTCATTGATGTACTTAACAAATACCAGACCAGACATTTGTTTTGCAGTGAACACCTTAAGTCAATATCTTGTTCAACCAAGATAGGTTCACCTAGTAACTGCAAAGCATGTGATGAAATATCTGAAAGGGACTATAGACTTTGGTTTATATTATGATGGTAGCCATGAGTATATATTGTATGGCTACACGGATGTAGATTGGGTCGAAAGTATCTCAAACAGGAAAAGAACATTAGGTAGATTCTTTTGTTTGAGGTCTACTATGAGTTCATGGTTTAGCAGGAAATAGTCCAGTGTTTCTCGTAGCATGGCTGAAGCAGAATACATAGCAAATTGCTCTACTAAGTTGTGAAGCCATATGGATTCAGAAGCTGATATCAGGTCTCTTTGAACTGAATATGGATAATGCATTGATTCTATGTGATAACGAGAGTTGTGATAACAGAGAACCTTGTTTTCCGTCGTAACACAAAGAAATCCGGTATTTCTACATTCAAGATAAAGATGCAGATGATGGTAACTTGATGATGCTTTCAGTACTCACATATTGGAGATACAGATGATGATAGTTCAGTATTCACATACTGAAGATGTAGATGAAGATGGTTTAGATGATGATGCGCTGACAAAGCCTCTGTCTCGGGTAAAGTTCGAACACTTTCAAGACAAGCTTGGTGTGGTTCAGAAAGACCTTCCTCGAAAGGGGGAGTAGTGATGTTGCAGTGGGATTGTATCATCCCTGGACACTTTCCCTAATGTGACCCGAATACCTTGGTTTTTCGAGAATGAAGAGGGATTGTATCATCCCGGGACATATGTCCAGAAGTGATCCAGTGAATTTGGTCATCGAGAATGTGGTGGGATTGTATCATCCCTGGGCACTTGCCAAAAAGTGACCTAGAGACCTTGGTCTTCGAGAATGAAGTGGGATTGTATCATCCCTCGACACTTTCCCTAAAGTGACCCAAAGACCTTGGTCTTCGAGAATGAAGAGGGATTGTATCATCCTGAGACATATGTCCAGAAGTGATCCGGTGACTTCGGTCATCGAGAATGTGGTGGGATTGTATCATCCCTGGGCAATTGCCCAAAAGTGACTCGAAGACCTCGGTCTTCAAGAATGAAGAGGGATTGTATCATCCTGGGACATCTGTCCAAAAGTGATCCAGTGACCTCGGTCACCATGAATGTGGTGGGATTGCATCATCCTTGAACTTCAGTTCAAAATGTATCCAGAGGTCTTGGCCCTCGTGAATGTGGTGGATTGCATCATCCCTGAACTTCGGTTCAAAATGTATCCGGATGTCTTGGCCCCCGTGAAAGTGGTGGATTGCATCATCCCTGAACCTCGGTTCAAAATGTATCCAGAGGTCTCGGCCCCCGTGAAAGTGGTGGAATGCATCATCCTTGAACCTCGGTTCAAAATGTATCCATAGATCTCAGTTCCCATGAATGTGGTAGAATTGTATCATCCTTGAACTTCAGTTCAGAACAGATCTGGTGACTTCAGTACTCGAGAAGGTGTGTTGATCCCATAATTCCGAAAGGAAGGATCGTTAGTAACTCTGTAAAGACCTAAATCCTGTAATTCTGAAAGGAAGGATCATTGAATTGATCCGTAATTCCAATAGGAAGGATTGTATGAGTTCCACAGATGTGTTGATCCCGTAATTCCAATAGGAAGGACTGTCTGAGTTCGACATCTGTGTTGATCCCGTAATTCCAAAAGGAAGGATCATTGAATTGATCCCATAATTCCAATAGGAAGGATTGTCTGAGTTCCATAGATGTGTTGATCCCGTAATTCCAATAGGAAGGATTGTCTGAGTTCCACAAATGTGTTGATCCCGTAATTCCGAAAGGAAGGATCGTTAGTAACTCTGTAAAGACCTAAATCCTGTAATTCCAAAAGGAAGGATCGTTAGTAACTCTGTAAAGACCTAAATCCCATAATTCCAAAAGGAAGGATCATTGGTAACTCCGTAAATACCTAAATCCCATAATTCCGAAAGGAAGGATCATGTTGATGTTTTGATGATGTTGATTTTTTTATGATGATGATGATGTTTCTAATCGAAATATCAGATGTTGTTGATGATGATGATGTTCTATGATCGAAAGATCAGAAGTTGCTACTGATGATGATGTTCTCTGATTGAAATATTATAATATGATGATGATGTTGTTGCTGACGATGATGATGTTCTCTGATCAAAAGATCAGAATATGATGATGATGATGTTTCTCTGATCGAATGATCATAAGTTGTTGATGATGATGTTCTCTAATCGAAAGATTAGAATATGATGATGATGATGTTTTCTAATCGAAAGATCAGAAGTTGCTTATGATTATGATGTTGCTAATGATGATGATGTTTCTGATCGAAAGATCAGAATGTGATGATGATGATATCCTGATGATGATGATGTCATATTATCAAAGTATGATGATGATGACGTATTGATCGAAAGATCAGAATATGATGATGAGTTGATGTTAGAGTATGATGATGTTCGGTTTATGATGGTTTTGATCAAAATATCAGAGGCTAATGATAATGATGAGTCTGATTGAAAGATCAGAGTATGATGATGATGTTGTTGTTGATCGAAAGGTCAAAATGTTGAAGAAGATGTTGTTGATCTAAATGTCAAAGTGTTGAAGATGATGTTGCTTATCGAAAGGTCAAAGTGTTGAAGATGATGTTGCTGATCGAAAGGTCAAAGTGCTGAAGATGTTGGTGATCGAAAGGTCAAAGTGCTGAAGATGTTGCTGCTGATTGAAGAGTCAAGATGCTGCTAATCGAAGTGGTCAAAGTGCTGATGATGTTGAAGACTAAAGATTGAATATGAAGGCTACATGATGTTGAAAAGATTCCAATGATTTATAGATGTATCACCCTGATGATGTTGATGATGTACTCTATCTCTCTCCTATTATTGTTGTTGTTGATGTTGTTATAGAATACCCTTCTAGTTAAGGGGGAGTGTTGAAATATTGTAACATCGAAGAATATTCTATATGTATTTCTTTGTGGTCCCTGATGGTCCTACCGGGAGAACCACTTGTATTACTTTTTACCCCGATGCTCCTAATCAGAAGAACTAATAAGAGTCATGAGGCAGTCCCCTCTAATTGTAAACGTGGGTCATTAGCACCCCAGTGTGGTTACTTGAGCCTACATGTGTAACTCGAGCCTACATGATTAACTTGATCCTACATGACATATGAGTTAACTTAAGTGAATGGATGAATATAAATAGAGGTGTAGTGCTCCTCATTTGGAACACACACTCTCACTTGTGTAGCACATTAGTGGAGAAGAGAAGTAGCTAGAGAAGGAGGAGGATCAAGCTTTGATCTCCTTGCTGGTTTTATCTTTTATCTTTTATCTTTTATCTTTTGGGGAATCTATATTGAGGAAGATTTTGCTGGGTTTTTCCCTTTAGGGTTTTTCCAGGATAAATCTTTGTGTTCCTTTTGTATGGTTATGCTTGTCTATCTTTTAGTGATCCTGTTTATATGTTTTTTTTATGAAAATGAAATGAAGTACTGATGTCTTAGCTAAGCATATGAAAAGTTAACAATATAACCACAAAAATCCTCCATGGAAGCATGCCAAAAGTTGCTTCACACACGCATTGACTTTAGTTGGATGCCCTAAGTGAAACATGTTGATTAACCTAAGTAATTTGACTCTATCCATCCTGCTTTCCCAGTCCTCTGGGATGCACTCTATTGGCCCACCTCCAACCGCTATCCTTTGCACATATGGTTAGCATGCAACCTCTTCTAGTGCAAGCAATTCGTGGTCTTCATATTTCATCTACATCAACACACGCACACTATTAGAAGTGCATACCATCCCTTGTGTTATTTCCAACTTCCTTATCCGCTATCACATATTCTTAGTGGGATCCTTGGCCTTCGCACCAGGCCGATTAGGAGGTATATAACTAGGGATTTCCTTGACAGAAACCCCTGCTTGAGTTGTGGAATCCATAACTCTCGAGATTGATGGCCCCTTCTATTCATTTTCTTCTCCTTGTGCCCTTGCAGACATGCTGGTCTATATTTTCTGTGGTGCCGAAGAGCTAGGATTCTTTCCCTTTCTCTTCCTCTTTGGCACTGACGATGATCCGACTGAAATGCTGGCTACTTCTTGCACAATTATTATGGGTCTGATGATTGAATCTTGCTCAATCGAAATATCTATTGTGCCTAGGTCACTCAGCATATCGCAACAATTCCCTCTGAGACCTAATAGTCACTCTCCCTCTCTGGACTTAGAAATTTACTCACTTCACTCGAACTCACTTAGCAACTTTCTCTACAACTCTACAACTCAACTATGCACAATGGTATCTTCTAACTATGTTGAGCTCCCCTTTTATAGCACCAAATCAAATCATACTCATCATTACTAAATCAATGCGATCATCATGATGAAATCATCCATTAATTACCCAAATCCATCATTGATCCTGCCAACCTAATAGTCTGATCGTCCATAATTACGTGTCACTTCCACAAGCTCTACCAGTTAATTTCTTTTAATTGTATTCATTTATTACCTATTTGACTCTATGGACAACCCTATGCCTGTCACAACATGACCTATGAACCATGCTACTGAATCCTACTCTTGCGCATCCACCTCCTCTTAGTGCACCTTCCATTCATCCATCATCCTACATATTTCATTTTTTGTTGCACAGTTCCTTAAGTATTGCGCGGTTCTTGGCCCGTCCTATATGGTTTCATCTTGATACCATTTAATAGCTTTGGCAACATTGCTCCATCTGACTGCTGAAGTTGAAGTACACCTCCTGAAGTAATGGGATTAACAAGATATGGACCTAACCAATGCATCTATAACTTACCTGGATGCTTCATGAACTTGTTGTCGTACAACAACACTAAATCTCCTTGTTGAAACTATTTATTCTTTATGTGGAGATCATGCCAAGCCTTTTGTCAATCCTTCTCGATGCATTGGTGGAACCCTGCAACAAAGAGGTCCTCCTCAAGCTGCACCAACTACTCCATATGCTCATCTAGCATTGCTTCATCATCCATACCCCTTGCTGCTGCAATGCATAGACTCAGAACAATGTACTCCATAGGCATGGTTTCCTCTTTCCCATATACCAATTTGAACGGTGTTTTCCTTGTCAATATCTTGCATGTGGTGCTATATTCCCACAATTCTGCTGGAATATTTAGGTCCCAGTCATCGCGATTTGCATTACATACCTTTGTAAGCGCATGCTCTAATATTGTGTTGAATGACTCCATCGTCCCATTCTCCTATAGATGATATGGGGTAGTTTTCTGATGTTGTATCTATAGCTCCTTCGTTGGTGCACTTATCGTGCGATTGATGAAGTGAATCCCTTTGTCGCTCATTAGTATCCTTGGACATCCAAACCATGTCACAATGTTGTCAAATAAGAATCTCGTTGTTGTTGCAGCAGTGCAATCCATGACTACTGCAGCCTTTGCCCATCTTGTTAAATAGTTTTTCGCTATAATGATGTATCGCACACCAATCCTCTTCCTAGGTGGGGGTTGATTGGTCCCACAAATTCCATAGACCATTTATTGAATGGTTGCAATGTCACCTGAGGAACTAGTGGCATCTCATCTCTCCTTGATGAACTAGCGGTTTTCCACTTCATTGACAAACATCACAACTCCTTAAGTATCAACTAGTGGCATCTCATATTTCATTTTTTGTTGCACAGTTCCTTAAGTATTGCGTGGTTCTCGGCCCATCCTATATGGTTTCATCTTGATACCATTTAATAGCTTTGCAATCATTGCTCCATCTGACTGCTGAAGATAAAGTACACCTTCTGAAGTAATGGAATTAACAATATATGGACCTAACCAATGCATCTATAACTTACCTAGATGCTTCATGAACTTGTTGTCGTACAATAACACTAAATCTCCTTGCTGAAACTATTTATTCTTTATGTGGAGATCGTGCCAAGCCTTTTGTCGATCCTTCTTTATGCGCTGGTGGAACCCTGCAACAAAGAGGTTCTCCTCAAGCTGCACCAACTGTTCCATATGCTCATCTAGCGTTGCTTCATCATCCATACCCCTTGCTGCTACAATGCACAGACTCAGAACAATGTACTCCATAGGCATGGTTTCCTCTTGCCCATATACCAATTTGAATGGTGTTTTCCCTGTCAATATCTTGCATGTGGTGCTATATTCCCACAAGTCTGCCGAAATCTTTAGGTCCCATTCATCATGATTTGCATTACATACCTTTGTAAGTGCATGCTCCAATATTGTGTTGAATGACTCCATCATCCCATTCTCCTATAGATGATATGGGGTAGTTTTCTTATGTTGTATCTGTAGCTCCTTCGTTAGCGCACTTATCGTGCGATTGATGAAGTGAATCCCTTGGTCGCTCATTAGTATCCTTGGACATCCAAACCATGTCACAATGTTGTCAAATAAGAATCTTGTTGTTGTCGCAATAGTGCAATCCACGACTATTGCAGCCTCCGCCCATCTTGTTAAATAGTTTTTCGCTATAATGATGTATCGCGCACCAGTCCTCTTCCTAGGTGGGGATTGATTGGTCCCACAAATTCCATAGACCATTTATTGAATGGTTGCAATGTCACCTGAGGAACTAGTGGCATCTCATCTCTCCTTGATGAACTAGTGGTTTTCTAGTTCATTTACAAACATCACAACTCCTTAAGTATCAACTAGTGGCATCTCATATTTCATTTTTTGTTGCACAGTTCCTTAAGTATTGCGTGGTTCTCAGCCCATCCTATATGGTTTCATCTTGATACCATTTAATAGATTTGGCAACATTGCTCCATCTTACCGCTGAAGTTGAAGTACACCTCCTGAAGTAATGGAATTAACAAGATATGGACCTAACCAATGCATCTATAACTTACCTGGATGCTTCATGAACTTGTTGTCGTACAATAACACTAAATCTCCTTGCTGAAACTATTTATTCTTTATGTGGAGATCATGCCAAGCCTTTTGTCAATCCTTCTCGATGCGCTAGTGGAACCCTGCAACAAAGAGGTCCTCCTCAAGCTGCACCAACTGCTCCATATGCTCATCTAGCATTGCTTCATCATCCATACCCCTTGCTGCTGCGATGCACAGACTCAAAACAATGTACTCCATAGGCATGGTTTCCTCTTTCCCATATACCAATTTGAACGGTTTTTTCCTTGTCAATATCTTGCATGTGGTGCTATATTCCCACAAGTCTGCTGGAATATTTAGGTCCCAGTCATCGCGATTTGCATTACATACCTTTGTAAGCGCATGCTCTAATATTGTGTTGAATGACTCCATCGTCCCATTCTCCTATAGATGATATGGGGTAGTTTTCTTATGTTGTGTCTGTAGCTCCATCATTAGCACACTTATCGTGCGATTGATGAAGTGAATCCCTTGGTCACTCATTAGTATCCTTGGACATCCAAACCATGTCATAATGTTGTCAAATAAGAATCTTGTTGTTGTCGCAGCAGTGCAATCCACTACTACTCCATCCTCCGCCCATCTTGTTAAATAGGTTTTCACTATAATGATGTATCGTGCACCAGTCCTCTTCCTAGGTGGGGGTTGATTGGTCCCACAAATTCCATAGACCATTTATTGAATGGTTGCAATGTCACCTTAGGAACTAGTGGCATCTCATATCTCCTTGATGAACTAGCGGTTTTCCAGTTCATTGACTAAGATCACAACTCCACGCATAGTCTATCACATCATTACGTAGAGTGGGACACCAAAGCCCTAGGCGAAGCACCTTTCTCATACTAGCTCATCCTCCATAATTTCCACCAACAACTCCCGCATGGGACTCTTCTAAAATATGCTCTTGTTGATGTGGTAGGACACATCGCTGCAAAATATCATTTGGTCCTAGTTTATATAGTTTTCCAATGATCAATTAGAAATCCAAGGCATTCACCATCAACTGCTTCTTCTGACTTGTTGTGAAATTCTTCGGTGCAATTCCCATCACTAGAAATTGAAATTTTTTATGATAATAAATGTCTACCATGTCGAATCTGAACAACTGCACATTTGGAAATCTGTCTTCAATATTTGTTGGCTCTTCACCTGTCTCAATTCGGGATAAATGATCATGGCCTACATTTAACCAACCCAGCTTCACAATTATCTCAAAATCAAACTCTTGAAAGAGAAGTAGCCAGTGGCATCTCTTCCTCCCCAACACAAGCTTATTGACTAGGTACTTCAAAGCAGAATGGTTCGTAAACATCTTAAAATGACCACCCAATAGATGATGCCTAAACTTTTGTAGCGCATATACCATCGCGAGACCTTTTCTCTCTATGGTTGTATAGTTATTCTCTGTGGATGACAGCTTTTGAATAGCAAAAGCAATGAGGTGATCTAGATCTCCCTCTCCTGGTTGTGCAAGCGCCACTCCTGGCGCAACTGATGATGCATCCATGTGAACATGGAACTCCTTGTTCCAATATGAAAAAACTAGTATTGGTGCAGAAGCCATCTTGGCTTTCAATGTGTCCAAAACTCCCTTGATACTCTTGACTCCATACAAATGTTGCATATTTATTCAACAAATTTTCCATCGATGCTGTGATTGCAGCATATCCACGTATGAAATTGTGATAATACCCTGTGTTCCTTAACGTTGCTTTGAGTGTCTTCACATTTGTAGGCGGTGGAAAGCTCAATATCAATGCGATATTTATAGGGTCAACCAACAATCCTTGTGTGCAAATGATGTGACCCAACAACAACATGAAAGGTGTGTAGAAAAATACACTTCTTGGAATTCAGTGCAATCTGATGTTGTCGACATCTCTCCAGCATTAGACATAGGTTTGCAAATGGTCTCTGATCAACCCATTAAGTGTCTAGTCATCCATATAAACTTGCAAAACCTTCTGAATTAAATATTTGAATGCAATGACAACAACCCAAGAAAATACTGCATGCACATTCTTCAATCCAAAAGGCATCACAGTGTACTAAAAACAGCCCCATTTAGTAACAAATGTGGTTTTCTGTCGATCCTGTTTTGTGATCCTTTTCTAGTGACAGCCAGAAAATCCGTCTATGAATGAATACATCTCCTAGCCTCCTAATCCTTCTGGAACTTCATATTTGAATGGTGTTGGAAACAAATCATGCATACATGCATCATTCAATTTTCTTAGGTTGACACAGATTTGAACCTCACCCGTTTTCTTGTCTTGGAAGACCATCAGACGAATCCATTCTGATTCTTCAATTGGCTCAATTATTCCAGCATCCAACATCTGATCAATCTCATCTTTTACCCTATCCTTTTATCATGGATTGAGATGATACATTTGATGCCTTACTGGCTTTTCATCTGGTTTCAACGAGATCTTCATCTCTCCTAATTCTTCTAGTATCCCCTTCATCTCAGAAAATGTTGTAGGAAACATATCTTGAAATTCATGCAATAAGTTTGTAATATTTGCCATCGTTTCTTTGTCCCAGTAGTCTCAGACACTTGAAAAATTTGGGTCATCTTCTGTCCCATTGTCGACCTTCCTTATCTTCAATGGTTGATTCATGATATTCGTTAGTACATCTGGTGCTGCGACATCTCAACTTCCTTCCGTTTTTGAAATGTTGATATTTCGTAGATCATCATCATCTGGTTCACTTGACACATTATAACATTCCATCATTGATTTCAAGTGAGAATGCGCATGCAGATCCATTGGATATGCATCCGGTATAACCTTTAGAATAACATCGTGGATAAGCTGTAGCACATTATGAACATCTGTATTGGAATATGAAAAACTGAAGGTGTGATTAAATAAAACTGTCAGCTCCTCCCATGTGGTGATCTCTCTATGTAACTTAGTTAATACATACCAAGATAGAGTCATTTAATCCAATGTGTCGACAAATGCATGGACCCACTCATCCTTTGGTCGCGATTCCCACAAGGTATGACACTCAATCAAATGATCACCAGCACTATTATTTCCATCGTACCTCCCAGCATGGTACACTTCTGCATCTCCAAAAGGAGCCATCATCAATATTTGACATTACGACCATCCAGTGATCGAATTCTTATGGGTTTCCCACCAGCGTCCTGGGGTAGCCTTCAGTGCTTCCTCCAACACCAACAACCGCTATGGTTCTCAAACCTTATCTTTGAATTCAATAATAAACTCAAATAGGTTAGGAATTCCTTCATAAATTGGAAATTCAATCGTCTCGATTGCGACACGAAACAGTGACTGCGTAAACAAGTCGCACTTTCATTGCGGCACTTCACGCAAGTGGTTCTTACAGTTCTCTAAAGCATCATCACAATTAGATGATGCAGAGCTAGCATTGCTCCAACCAAGTTCCCCATCAGCAGTCGGATGTATATAATATTATGAAATCTTATAAGCATGATCCCATCCTCTAAAAAAATTCATCTTTTATTGGATCAATATACCGTCGCCCTTCATTTAGATCCATTGGGGCGATGACTCTGATGTCTTGATTCTCAAATATCATCATCCACTTCTTCAAATTGATCACTACAATACTGTCGTTGGACCATCTGTACCCAAACAACGCGGGATATGAGTTTCCACCATGAACAACATCAATTGTGCCGAAATCGGCATAGGTCTTCATGCCTTCAAATTCCATAGTAATGTGCAGAACTCTACCAATCACCATTACCCTGGCCTATTTATCTAGTCATAGTTGTACAGGGGACCAACTCAGCATCAAGATCCCCATATTTTTTTATGTTTGTCTTGTCAGGATATTAACATCTGAGCCAAGATCTAGGATGACTGAATCTACCTCATAATCCCTAATCTGAATGTTCATGCACATTTCCTTCCCCATATTTTACTTATGAAAAGAATTCACTGTGGAATCATTTCGTCCCTTAGCTGGTCAATGTAATAGATTCTCAAAATCAACAAGAGCATCGGTATCTCTCTCTAGCGACATGAAACTCTCAAAAAAATGCTGCAAGGTACCATGTTATCCCGATGGTGCTGCCTCCAAAGTGGAATCAAAAGAAGTAGGAATTTCATAAACTGGTAATTTATCGGAGTTTCTACGCATATTGTCCTAAGATTTAAAGAATGTGTATTTCTCTGTGTTGACATCAAATTGGAATTTCTTCTTTCCATCCTTTTGGAATTCTAGAATCAGACTATCTTCTCCAGTTGTCGCCCCTCCGTAAGTGATGATAGCGACATCAACATCATGCGTTCTAGGCTCCACCGAGATCATCGCAATCGTTGGTCCTTGATTTTGGTTCAATGGTGGATTCACAGGTTGATTCTCATTCTGAGTTGTATTATGGTTCTAAATTGGAATTTGGTTATGAACTAGAATTTGGTTCTGATTTGGACTCTACAATCGGTTATGTACTTGATTCTGGGTCTGCAACTGATTATGGTTATGTAAATATGGAACATTTCAGGCCTCCCATCTCGCGATCAACTATGGGAAGCTATCAATGGTGTGATCAATCACGGTACAATATGTGCATGTACACTGCAACTATGGGAAATCTCTCTAATAATTCCCGAGTACGTCAAAATTGTAACATTGGACAGGTTCACGACCTTGTCTACCTCCTTGAACAAATATTACTCCTCATCCTCAAAATCCTTCATGGAATCCTCCTTGTTGTTGATACTATAGTTAAGCAAATTTTTGCTGCGGGGGATTCTACTGCATTGACTGAACATATTGTGGTTGTTGTGACATCATCGACATCTAACTATACTGCGACTGTGGTGCAAACTACTATTTTGGTATAAACTGCATTTGCAGTGGTGGTACGTACTGCGGTTGAGGTGGTGGTTTCACCACCTATGGATGCTACAGTTGTAACATCCTGTGGTCCTCTCATTTCACATAATACGATTCATATGTTCTCTCTTGGAGTAGGTCATATGTGTGATAATATTTATCTTCATATCCGATAGATCGACAAAATGAGCAGTATAGGTTCTCTATCTTTGTCATCATCTTCTACATGTATCCATATTCCTCATGTCGATGCCATATACTTGGAAAATGTGGAACCATGGTACATTGCCACAACTTAAAGGGTTCGAAGCCCCTAACAACAGATAGTTTTGAAAATCTGGGCAATTATCCTTGGTATGTCGATCTATGTGACATCAAGTGCACCAAAGATCCCTAAGTTGTTCATTTCCCTTCTTAATCACTTCTAACTAAAGTGTCAAGTTCTCTAGCTGTGTCTAAATTTGGTCCATACCAACTGCATTTTCTCCAATGGGTGAAGCTTCCAGCTTCATGACGATGTCCAGATCCTGGCTCTCATTCATGATCTTCTACTACATAAGTGATAGTTTGATATGGGTTAGAAATGCTACAATGAACCATTCTGTATGATGATTTTTTCTCAGCTCAAAAACAACTCTTTCCATGAGTGTCTTGAATCTTTGATTAAAGTCCCAAACAGTCTCATTGAGATACTTCTTAATTTCCTTTAGTTCTGTAATGTACTACGCTTTAGACTTTGGTTTTCTGAATTCATCAATAAGTCCTTTCTTGACTTCTTCTAGTGTCTTTTCCAAAGTCCTCGAAGGACCTTGTACAAATTTCATGTACCAATCATTAGAGGAAATTTGGGGTCTAAAATGGGCCTTATAAGAAAACATGCCAAAATAAGTTTTTGTGAGTTGGAATTCAAGAACCAATAGAATTTCAATAAAATAAGTCAACCATAATGGTTGAATTGACATATTTGTCATTAAAAAAAACTACTTTTTTTGTTCGTATTTTCGACATATCTCATTGTGTTTTTACTAAAATTTCAATCGGGAGAGCTCGTTGGATGCGGAATTTGATTCCGCATCCAACGAGTACCCACAATGCATACTTTTGACGGACCCCGCTACCCCAAAAACAAGAAATACCTAAAAACAACGTGATGATGACATCATCATCACGTTTTTTCAGGTATTTCTTGTTTTTGGGGTAGCGGGGTCCGTCAAAAGTATGTAGTGTGGATACTCGTTGGATGTGGAATCAAATTCCGCATCCAATGAGCTCTTCCAATCTAAATTTGAGTAAAAACACAGGGAGATATGTCGAAAATACGAACACAAAAAGTAGTTTTTTTCTTTCTTCCTCCAAAATTAATCAATATTATTTTATTATTTTAACTATTATTTTATTATTTTCCTTAGGAGGCCCATTTTAGACCCCAAAATTCCTCTAATGCCAGTACGTGACCTCGCAAGGTTGTCACCAATTGGCTTTTCTTAACATCATCATCTGCAGCTTGTCTCATAGTCCATACTACTTCACACAGGAACTAGTATTTCTTTGGATCCTTATTCCCATTCCCATGGAAGAAAGGTAACTTCACCTCTTTGCCTACCATTCTTGGTCTTCTTCCTACAGATGTTTATCTACTACTACTATTAGAGTACTACTGACATGTTGGACAAGTCAGTGTTGTACTTATGTTTCTTCCTGATTGCAATGTAGTGCATGGAGGTGTGGGTACATTGATGTTGGGGGTTGATCTTACCTATACCCTAGGTGTAGTCTCAGTTTGGTTGTCCTCGTTGTCACTATGGGGTCACATCTTCCTATGTGGTATTCCTTTGAGGTCTTGCATTTCGATCACAACAAGGCCTTCTCCTTTCCTCTACCTCTTGTCATGTCGAATCCTTGCTCCTCCTCCTCTCGTAATACAACTTTATTCCTCAACTTCGCACTCAATATCATCGTAACTTGCACCCATCTACCCCATATCATTTCATTCGTCTCCCCCCTTTCTTCGCGGTATCCACAACCCTCGCACACTAGAGTTCCACTACTCGAGGTGCATCTTCAGTATGTCTTTTTCACAGACAAGCATCTTAATTGACAATTGAAACAACAATATGAACCTACCTCTTGGTCCATTGAAAAATTCTCTTTCTGCTTCACTGTAGGACTTAGTAGTATCAACCGAAAACTTGTTGATATAGCTTTCTAAGATCATGTCCAACCATACTTCAATAGACAATGATGCTCTGTTGTCAGTTTCCTATAGCTCCTGAATCAATTCAGGGGTCCAGGACGTTGGCTCTTTCTCGTTGAAATTTTTATTGCAATAGGTGAATCGCGCCAACCACTCGTACAGGATGATTGGGAATTCAAATAAAAAATACTTGTGTGGACCATCGTGTATGTATCTTGCAAACCACTTATCCGTCGTCATTCCAGGGTTCTAATTTTTTGTCTCAGCAAATTCTTGTAGCTTCTGGTTGAACCAATATTGAATTTCTAGTTTCGTCAGATGCCATAACATGTCCTCCCTTCAGTCGCTACAAGGTCCTGACAACAGAATGATTTGTTGACACAAACCTAGCCAACAAATCCCAATCAACAGGGGTTTCGACTCTGTTGACAACCAAACCACCATGATCTCCTTGAGCATCGACCTAGATAGGTTTTACCCTGTCCAACAACACCCGCAGAGTGAATGAGATCTCACCCTATATGTTCAAGAAAGGGCTGATGGAACCAAGTTTCTGCTGAATAGGAGAGGACAATGTGGCATCAACTAAATAGCTCAATGCAACATTAACATATATGACCATTTACTTAAGAATTAACACAATCATTCATCATTGTTCTTCATCAGATCACAACATTCCATTGTAAATGCAAAAAACATACTGATGCACTTAACATTCATCATAAAGTTGCGGAGAATAATAAAACAGTAAACTAGAAAGACACAGTAATTCAGATCAATTTTTTCCTTTTCATATTACTTCCTCTCAAAAATCACAGTTCACAGATTGATAGATCTTAGTCATATACTCAAATATATTCTTCACCAAGCTCAGATTCTTCGCCTCTCAAAAATATTTTTATCTAATACTTTCAATTCAACATCTATTTATAGGCTTGCGCCTTTACATTCGAGGTCCACTTAAACAAATTCTAACTAATTCTTAACTGATCCTACAAAATTATGACCAATATCCACAAAATATGGTCCAAAACAACAAAAGGTGACACAAAATATAAAAGATATTCTAATATCCACTTTACGTGCTAATATTCCTCTTGCGCAGTGTCTTTGAGCTTGTGTAACATTTCGCGATGTTCCAGAACTAATGTATCCAAAACCCCTTGCCAACAAGGGAGTAATAGTGAGTGAGGTAAATAGAAGGTGCAAAGAGAGGGAGGTACAGAGGGAGTTTGTGAGAGATGGGGACACACACACACACATAGATTGTGTGGGAGAGAGGGGGGGTGGTGACAGACAAAGAGAGAGGATGAGGGGTGAGAAATAGAGATGGAGTGATGGAGGGAAGGATAGTGAGGGAAGCATAGAGAAATTGGAGAGAGGTTATGAAAGAGGGTGAGTGAGGTATAGACACACACACACATGGATATAGAGAGAGAGGGAGGAACGAAACACACACACACACACACACATATATAGAGAGAGAGAGAGGGAGAGAGAATGTGTGGAGGAGAGGGAGGGATGGGTGAGATACAAAGAGAGAGCAAGGAGGGTTGAACAATAGAGAGAGAGCTATGGAGAGAGGGATATTAAGGGAGGTATAGATAAGGTGGAGATATGCTATGAGAGAGAGGGGTGAGGGAGGGACACACACACATAGATATAGATAGAGAGAAGGGGGAGGGACACACACATACACATAAAGAGAGAGAGATTGTGTGGGAGAGATAGGGGGAGGGGTGAGCGACATAGAGAGAGGGGTAAGGGGTGAGATGTTGGATTATCCAGCAATACTGAGAGGGGAGAGGGGTGAATCAATATTGTCGTGTTTTTAATTTTATTAATATAATTAGTACATGACACACAATGAATCAACAAGGTTAGGACACTGACTTTTATCATGGAAACCTCAAAGAGAAAACCTCCAATTCAAACTCATCAATAATATGAATTTTAAAAAATTGTTTATCTACTTCTATACAAAGGATGCACCAACAACCCATAATTTTTGTTTTCTACAATAGAAAAGGATGCTACAACAACTCAGTTCTTCTTCATTTTACCACAAACAAGGATGTACCAACACCCTGTTCTCCATCCACTACTAGAAGGAGTATACAACCCCCTGCAGGCTTGCTTCCTTCCCTAGCACCACCCTGACTCCATAATTTGATTTCTCTAGGCATCAATATATTCTTATGTATTCAACTCTATTACTGGCTTTCCTTGGTCTCCTTTTTTTACTTGCTGCTACATCGATCTAGACTAGAAAGACACCTTCCTTTCAGATTTGAATTATGCATATATATCATCATATATTTGCTTGAGTTATCATGTCTTTTAATTGAAATGTTGCAGGAATTCTTTGTTTCCTTTCTCAAATGATGATCTTCATCATTACTTAAGTTTAGTTTTAAGAGAACTTATATTTGCATATTTAACTAAAGTTAACTTATATCCAATTTTAGCTGTTCCAACAAATTGTTCTCTAAATGAGCTTATCACCAAATATCCATTCAATGGGACAGATGTGAAATGATCACTTAAAAGAATCTCAAACATATTACACATCCTAAGAGCTGTCTTAAAAACTGTGCAACTTTACCTAGCAAATTAGGTTATGGTCATTGATCTCCTTGGTGATTGTTCCCATCCATTGATATGAGATCATTGAATGATGATTACTTTCAAATTATATATCCCAACCTTGCCATTATCTTTCACTCATTTTCATACAGTATAATCCTTCTCAATCGTTGATCCGACAAGGATCAGGATCTGACCGTCGATCTAATACTTGCATATTACCCTTCCACATGTTTATTGTTCTTACACCTTCGATCTCCAGAATATTTTCTTATCCATTGATGATCACTCTTGGATTGTAGTAATCTGATTGTTTAATCCAACTTGAATTTTTTGAATTCTTCCCAGAACATTAACAAGCTCATATATGTTTGTGTTAGATTCAATCCCGATCATCGATATTTACCTTGCTGACCTCAACCGTTCATCCTTGTAAGACTTAAAGCACTATTTAGTGTTTGTATCTCCGTTGATATTTAAAGTGATTGATGGTCAATCAATGAACCTATACCATGGCCATTCCAAAAATCAATCGATTGATCAGAGAATTGATCACTCCTCCTCATCTATTTGCATCTGAAAATGTCCTCTTAATCTCCTATATATGCCACTTATATAACTTTTCTTTGTTTATCTTTTCCAACACGTGGTTTTTCTCATTTTGGTAGGCTTACTTCTTGAACATGAGACCACCAGAAAAAGAACTACAATTGTGGGTAGATAGACATATCTCCAAAGAACATACCCATGCCATTTGATGAATTTATTTACACAAATACTGCATTTGTTGGGAATTTGAAAATGTCCTTATGAACTTTTGTTTTGATCCTTTAGATATTTTTTATAAAACTTAGGTCAACTAAGGTGGATTCTTACTTTCATCAACTTGGAAGGTGAAGCATCCATAGCATGAGGGATAAAAAACATGTTGATTTGATCTATGCCAACTTCATCATATATGCCATGACATCATGTCATAGGTTATTCCTTTGTCATTATCTAACTTATTTAACATCAATGACATCCTTTGTCATTCCTAAACCAGTTTGACATCAATGAAAAGCATATTCAAAATTCTCCCCCTTTGACATTGATGGCAACAATTTCTCAATTTCCAATTTTCTCTCCTCCTTTGACATTAATGACAAAGGATTCCTTCTGAAAGCTCCCTCTATCAATATATCTTCCTCTGACATGCTTCCATTTATCCTGTTTACTTTAGTGTAAGGATATTACTCCCAAATTATGTCTAGTATGCTCAAATGCTTCTTTGGGTAGTGGCTTAGTGAATATAATAGCAATATGTTTTTTAGTATCTATATATTCCAGTTTGAAAACATTTTGTGACACTTGTTCTCTTAGAAAATGATATTTTATTGGAATGTTCTTTGTCTTAGAGTGCATGATAGTATTTTTTGATATGTTTATAGCGTCGGTATTGTCACATTTGATTACTATTGGATTCTCATACTTCACAAGAAACTCTTCCAATGTCTACTTCATCCAAATGACTTGAGTACAACATTGTGAAACAACAATATATTAATATTCTGATGTAGATAGTGCAATGGAAGGTTGTTTCATTCTTAACCAAGATACCAAAAAATCTCCCAAAAAGAATGTTTCTCCACTGGCAGTTTTTCGATCATCAATAGTTCCTTCCCAATATGAATCAATGAATTATTTTAAAGTGAAGTCTTCACCTTTAGCATACCATAAGCAATATTCCATAGTTCCTTTCAAATATTTGAAAATTCTGTTTACTTTTGTTACATGTGTTTTCTTGGGAGCTGATTGGAATCTAGCAGCTAACCCTACACCTTTAATTGCATATGGTCTAGTGGATGTCACATATAGCATGATTCCTCTCATATATCTATACATGGTATGGTCTACTTCCAAGGACTCATCATCTTTTCTTAACTTACAACCAGTGACCATAGTAGTACTAATAGGTTTAGAGTCTTCCATTTTAAACTTTTTAATCATGTCTTTAATGTACTTGGTTTGAGAAATGAATATCCCTTTATCTGATTGAGAAACTTGTAATCCCAAGAAGAATGTTAATTCTCCCAAAGAAGACATTTCCAATTCTTTCTTCATACCTGAAGCAACGTTTACACTCATGATTTGTAGATCACTTCAAAATATCATGTCATCTACATAAACAAAAACAATGATCATAGTCTTATCTTTTATTTTTAAGTAGATATTAGTTTTAGTAGCTCCTCTTTTAAATCCTTGTTGTTTTAAGTAGTTGTCCAGCCTTGAAAACCGCGCCCTTGAATCTTGTTTGAGACCACAGAGTTCCATTTTTAGTTTGCAAACATAGTATCTATTTTCTTATAAGATAAAACCTTCATGTTGTTCAATATAAACTTCCTCCTCTAGATTCCCATTCAAAAATGCATACTTGACATCCATTTTATATAATTTGAATTTTTTACAGCACAAGAGTGCTAGAAAGATTCTGATTGATTCAAGTCTTGCTACAGGGGCATAAGTTTAATCAAAGTTGATACCTTCCATTTGAGCATATCCTTTACACACTAGTATTTCTTTGTTCCTTATCACTTGACTTTCTTCATTGAATTTGTTTTTGAAGACCTATTTAGTCCCTACAATATTCTTGACTTTGGGTCTTGGGACAATTTCCCAAGTTTTGTTATTATCAATCTAATCCAATTATTCATTCATGGATTCAATCCAATCATCATGTTTGTTGGATTCTGCAAAGTTATTAGGTTCCATCACTGAAAGTATGTCTTCTTCATTAAAAAATCTCCTTCTTGTATTGACTGCAACTTTTTTGTCACTTATCATTAGTGTTTCAAGATGATTCACTTGTATTCTTCTAGAATGGGATTTTGTATTAGGTATTGGAGGATATCCATTTTAATTTTCTTGTAATTCTTCCTTTTCTTCTTCGTCTTCTTCTTCTTCTTCTTCTTCTTCTTCTTCATAAAAACCTTCATTCTTTTGTGAGGCTTCCTCTTCATTATTTCTTCTTATACACTAGAACAAAACCCTGCCATTAGCATCGCTTTTAGCTTCCTTTTTAGCGTCCACTGTCACTTTTAGTGTATTTTTCATCATTTTTTGGACAAAGTGGATGCTTTTCCATGTGATGGTGCTATTAATGGTGTTATTTTCGTCCCTCTTTAAACATTGGTGCTATTTTGGACGCTAATTAGAATCCTAATTAACGTCCCAATTAGCATCCCAATTAGCATCTCACTTAGCATCCTAATGAGCATCTCAATTAGCATCCCAATTAGCATCCCTTTTTAAAAGTTAGCGCTATTTTGGAGGCTAATTAGCATCCCAATTAATGTCCCGATTAGTGTCCCAATTAGCATCAAAATTATCATCCCAATTAGCATCACAATTAACTTCCCAATTAACATCCAAAAAAGCATCCCATATAACGCCCATAATAGCCTCCAAAAAACTTCCTGAATATCATACAAACATATATTAATCCAGGGTTAACGACAAGAATTGTGCCATGAATTTTGGGAGGAAAAAAATCCAACATAGCACCAAGTATAGAGCCAGGAATTGCACCTAGAAAAATTCCAACATAGCACCAGGTATAGAGCTAGTTATAGTGCCTGGAATAATGCCAGAAATTTCAAAAAGAACCGTGCTATGAACTGCACTAGGTTTAGAGCTAGGAATTGTGTTCGAAAAACGTTCAACATAACGTCAGATATATCAATGTCAATTCCCTTTAATCATGATTCATGTGATAGTACTTTTGGGTCTTGATTTATCATATTGGAGCCTAAATTATCGTAATCATGGCACTTTTGGATCTTGATTAATCATAATGAGGGGTAAATTACCTTAATGCCACCTCAATTGCTCTAATGGAATTTGAGTGTCCCCAACAACATTTGATACAACCTAATTTCATCTTATTTTCCCTAACAACATGATGATGATGCATTTTGATAATTATAATGGAGCGTATGGATATGATTTGATAAGTATAAGACTATATCATCCATTCTTGTGAGGTAGTGGGCTCCTTGCTCATTATTATCGCAATTTTATTGATGATGACTAAGACGATGACAATGATGTTGATTTATTGTATGATGATGATGACGATGTGGATGTCAACGATGATTATGCATGTGGTAGCACTTTTGGATCCTAATTGATTCTAATGGAACCTAAATGTCTGTAACGACATCTAAATGACCCTATTATCATCAAAATGATTGTAACAACATATAAATTACTTTAACAATTACATGACATGAATCCTAATGGTGATGAGTGATTAAGAACACTAATGGCATAAGAGTGACTATAATGACAATGATGACGATGATTTTGTTGATGATGTACTTAGTGTTGGCGATGATGATGATCTTAATGTACTTAATGCTGATAAGGATTATAATCTTAATGATAAGGAGGATGATTTACTTAATGTTGGCCCTATCATTGGATTTAACAAATTCACAAATGTCATAGGAATTTAACAAAAGAAAAATTTCCATTATGTTGGTTTTTAATTTCATAAAATATATCTTAAACTAGATTTAATGGAAGAAAGTTAGTTCTAGAAAAATGTTTAATGTGGTTTTTCTATTTGTAAAATATTTGAGTGTATTGTTTTTCAATATTTATTTTGAGTGTTATTGTATTTTAATATTTATTTTTAAGAATTAATATTAGACAAATATTTTATGCAAATAAATTATATTGCAGTTTGAAAACTTCCTAATGAAACTCCTCTCATAAAAAATGGGAGCTAATTTACTCTTGAAAAAAAAACTCTCATCGCTAAATGTTCAATGGAGCATATTTGTCATAAATTGTCCATCTCATCACATCACAGGTTCCATATTGGGAAACCTCAAAAAATAGGGGTTTATTTACCCATTGATCATAATAGTTTCCAATTTGGGCAACCTCCAAAAATAAGATTTTACTAGATTTTCCACAATAGGATTTTGAAATTGTATGTGTCATTGTTGAAAAAACTTACAAGTTGAAAAATGATTTCAGGGTTGATATTTTTACAATTATTTCAAGTGTTGTAGAAGAGGCCAGTCACCCCTAACACACATCTCAGTTACAGGGTTCAACTAGGGAAAAATTGTTTCATATCCACACCAACATAGACCACTGGGATCCCTTCCCCGTTCAAGACCTAATGGGACTGAACCCTAATGAACTTCAAATACTGATATCCCTTCTAGGCAGAAGAGGGCTAGGTTCAAGCTAAAATTTCAAATTCAATTCTCCTAACCAATCAAACCCCCGACGTCTATGCAATTAGAGAAATTCTTGCATTGCTACATATATGGGGACACCCAAGTTTGTTACAACAAAGGAAATTGAGGTCATGGATGCGTGTTTATGTGTCTCCAGATGAATGGGTCAAGGAACTGGATTATTTCCTCGATCTGAAAGACTCAGAACTTTATATTCTCTTAGAGACTATGAAGACAATTTTACAAAGCAATGGAACTCGAAGGTTACCTAAAATTCCTAAGATTTGTGATTTCTGTATTTTTTGTAAGTAATTTTTTTTCTATTAACAAAATACACAAAGCCGCAAAGAGACAAAACTTGTTACAGGGGACTTTCATAATACCTTCCCCTTTTCCCTATAAGGGTCTTCATAGTTATTCATGACATTAACTCTTGGAATAAAGTTTGAGTTTCTATGGTAACTTAAACTAAAGTTTTTTTCTTCTTCTTAAGATAACCTAGATTCAAAAGGAAGAGACTTTTCTATGTAATCTCTCAAAAAAGAAGCACAAAAATTGGAGAGATGAAATTTGACCCAAGCCTTCCAACGGATTCGCCAAGTAGTCAAATAATTTCTTACCTCTACCATAATTTTGTAGCCTTATGACCTTTTGCTCTTCATACCACCCCATCCTCACCCACCAATACTCCTCCTAATTAAAATACATTTACTTATTTTACACAACCATTTAAAACATTTATAAATCATAAAAAATAATTCATTTAAATAATTCAATAATTTCTTACGATTATATATTGAGATAATACAACATACGATATATATATATATATATATATATATATGGGTGTCTGCAATTCAGAAAATTTAGTTGGCTAGGTGTATCATTTCGCATACATGCTAGGCTATAATGATGAGTGTGATATGTTAATGCTAACCATATTACTAGAATTAATCATATTACTATGATGGCCTTATAATACATGTATAAGAATGTTGTACAATTGTACCTAATGCTATAAGTCATACCAACTATATTTATCCAAATCCATCCTTTTATAAATTTTTTGAGGTTTATGCTTGCAAATGGATTTGTAAAATCACTTTTTTTAGGTTTATAAATGGATTTGTAAAACAACTTTCTTTATATATTTTGAGACTACAAACTTAGCAAATAGAATTTAATGAATGCCAATTAGATAGCTGAAAGTAATATTGTTATAGTGAAGTCTTTAGAGCTTCATCACTAGTTAGAAAATATTAAATGCTTCATGACATATTTTTCCTTTCTATCTTTCAATCATGTTTATAGAGAACTGAACGTGGAAGCTGATACTCTCTCAAAACTGAAGTCGGGAAATATGGATGGTAGATTAAAGTTCTTTCTTTTCTCTTCTGGAACTCGTTGTAGAACCAGAAATTTGGTTCTTTCCAATTAGTCACTCTGATCTTTGTTTTTAGTATTAAGAGGAGATTTGTTGGTGAAGTTTATTGTAAGTTTGGATTTTGAAAATTTGTTGGATTGGATCTAGTTTTTTTGGGTGGTTCTCTCTTCCTCGATGTTGGTTTTGTTAGTATTTACCAAGTATAATTTTGACTATGATGATCATATTTTGATCATTAGATCTGCTATAACTTTAACACAACTTTTTTTAATATACAAAAAATATTTTTCTTACTAAAAAAAAATACACTCCCCCATAGAGAATTCAAATCTCACAATATAGAATGTCATATAAACAAGGTTTCCTTGAATATAAAAAATATCTATATTAAAAACATAAAAAAAATATTTATTTGAAAAAAAATAAAAATATTAGTTTCACTGATAAAATCACTCGTTCACACATAAACGGGTGGCTTTACACCCAAAACCCATTGTCTAATGAAAATTTTTAGTAGTGAGCAACGTTCAAAATTGAACCCTTCCCAGCCCTTCCAAAGGGTTCTGTCCCTTCCTAGAAGTGTAAAGTTAAAATTACCCTTCAAAAAAATTTAAAATATGAATTTTACCCTTTCAATTAAGAAGGGAATAATTTATATCAACATTTCAAAAGAAGGGAAACATTTGAAATTACCCATCCATATAAATTTCTCAAGATGTTAAAATTTCTATGCTATAAAGTTCAACTCATCATTCAAAATATTGGAAATATGATAAATTATAATCACTCAGTCACTCATGCCATGCAATCACTCCTTAGTTTTGCAAGATGACCAATAATCATTGATGACTACGAGACACTAGCCATCGAGATGTGACTCTAAATCTCAAGTCACTTGGGGCTGCAATATAAAGCGTGTAAATGTTTCAACAACTATGACTATAACAAAAAAGAACTACTAGTCTACTACTAGGCCTGAAACGAGCTCAAAACTTTGTGCCTACTACCTATGTGAAACTCACTACCAATGTCCACTCTTTTTTTCGTCAAAATGAAATTCAAAAGGTCGGTTTGATGAGTCCTTTTCTATAAGAATTATTTTCTTGCATGAATATCATGGACTCGTGACAACTATAAACAACACTCAATGTCATGCAAATACAAATAATGACATGTAGCTAGGATCACAAACTATGCAAAGGTCGATTTATGCATTGCTATAGAGAAGTGTCATTGGGCACAAGATATGGAGAAACAATGGCTATTAATTAAAAAAAAAACAATTGCTGGCCCAAGAATAGTCTTTAATTTGATGGGTAGCATGATCGTGATGTAATCTCCCTCTGTCCTTCCAAATATTGTGGTTTCTCACAACATTTGTCCTCAACGCCACCAAAATACATATAAAAATTACTTGTCTTTACATCCTCTTCCCTTCAAATCCTCATCTCATAGTCATAACTAAGGATTATTATGCATGCACATCCTCACCTTATACTATGAATTGGGTAAAGGCGTAGAGAAAACCATAAAATATTAAATGTGTCAAGATGCAAAGAGTAAGAGACAAGTATAAGTAAGTATTATATTAAATTTACCATATAAGTCTTTAATTAACAATATCAACTTACATTTGACACATTTATGTATTCTTATCACTTCTTAACAATGTGATTGCAAGGCATTCTTTAAAGGTGAATTCCATAATTTTAGGTCTTCTTCCTCGTTAGCATGCCTTTTGGTAAGACAATAAAGAGGGTAGTGGCATACATCGGCATGGAAAACAATTTCGACATAGAGCTTTGCTAACTTGCTTGGTATGTAGGAATTTTTTTTTAATGTTTTCTAAGTTATGTATTATTTCCTGTTAGCTACCCATTCCTTATCATTCTTAGATCTCTCAAGATTGGATTGCACTAGAATGCCTCAATATGGTTAGGACATAGTCTAGGTAGTTTTGTTTTGTATAATGAAGTGTGCTCCAACTTAAAAAAAATACAATAGAATAGTTGTTATATTACTGAACTGTAAAATTAATGATAAAGGCATGACAACTTAATGTGTTCAAAACAAGTTCTTTCGAAAATATATCATTTTTTCATTTAAATATTGAGGAGTGCTCAATTATTAAAAATTGTAAAAAATTGAAAGAACAATATTTAATTTTTACATTTTTTTAGTGAAAAATTTAGTTAAGTTATACTTATCTTATCAATTGAAGTACAATTACTTATTTTACCTTTTATTGGGCTCCTAGAATAAATGCCCTATTTGAAATAAAGATCCACCCTTCACATTTGATCACTGGTGAGTGGCGGGAGCACCACCATTTGAAATTAATACCCACCCTTCAAATTTGATCACTGGTGGTGAGTGGTGGGAGCAGCGTCACCCTTCAAATTTGATCATTGGTGGTGCATAGCGGGAGTAGCGTCATGGAAATGAACTCAATTCTAAGTACCTTCAGGCGTTGGTAAGAAAAATGGTTTTTTTCGTTGGGACAATCTTTCACCCCCTTCAACTCCGATTGTTTGCCACTAGTATTAGTGTTCAAAGTCAAACACACTGTAATGCTAATGCTCGTCATGCTCAAGCCCACCATCTCATAACGCTCTATACCAAGGGACGTTTGAAGGAGGTTATGCACATTTTAATTATCACAGACAACTATGTCCACAATTCTTACACCTGTGTGTATCTCTTATAGGGTTGTATTAAGAGAAAAGCCTTACCAAAGGCCAAATTAGTTCACATTCATATCAATCAAATGGGATTCATGGTAGGCACAGTTTTCGGCAATACCCTTGTCAATGCGTATGTTAAGTACAAAAATGTGGTGGACACTCGCAGATTTTTCGATCAAATGGCTGAGCGAAATGTGTGCTCTTGGACTGTCATGATTGCAGGTTATACAAAACATGGATTTTATCATGCAGAAGCATTGGCACTCTTTCACCAAATGCAAAAAATAGGCATCCACCCCCTTCAATTCATTTTTGCTTATGTTTGTCTAGCCTGTGCCAATCTGCCATCCCTCGCCCAGGGTCTGGAAATACATCAACATATAATAATATGTGGATATGAGTCCAATTTTTTTATGATGAGCGCCCTCGTAGACATGTATGCAAAATGCGGGTTTACAAAGAAGGAACGTGAAGTGTTTGACAAAATGCATCAAGGAGATATTGTCTCTTGGACAGAAATGGCTGCAGGGTACGCACAGAATGTGCTTATTGATGAGTCCCTTAAATTATTTAATGAAATGGCTCAGAGAAACATGGTCTCATGGAATTCAATGATTGCAAGGTTTGTAGATAATGGTTTTGTGGACAAGGCCCTGAAACTGTTCAACGTAATGCCTCAATAACTGCTTAAGGCAATGCTTAGGTGGGCATTGTAAGATCTTTGGGGTTTGAGAAATTTTAGGTTTTGGAGACATAAAGAGTTAATTAGATAAGAGGAAACTGGTAGATATTGAGATCAAGTATTTACTATAATTCCATATTCAGTGAAATGATTCAATGGTATAAAAGGGGCAAGTGGAACCCTTTTTAACAAACCATTTGAATCAAACATCAAAGTTCATAAGTTTCTTGTAAGAAGCATGATGATTTATGCTCGTGCATTACTCTAATTGTAGATTTTATAAACCAAACCAACTTGATGGGTTCTACTTTTGTAGGTCATTTCCTATTGACAAATTTGCTGCTTGATAATATGAAAATGAATGCAAAAGAGACTAGAGTTGAAGGACGGATTGTGAATCTTTCTCCCATTGCACAGTTCCTTATGTATGATGAAGGGATACGGTTCAATACGATAAATGATGAGAGTGTGTGAGGTTACTTATACATGTCTTCTCAATGTAGTCCTTAACTTGATCAGTTTGTGTTGCGTACTTAGTATAAAAACCATAGAACATAGGATACCAGTAATGTATAGAAAATTCTTTCACAAATAAGTAAGTCTTAAGATCCCTTGTATCATTTGATACAAACTTAACATTGTAGAGCTCTTTGTTGCTTTGAATACAACTATCTCCCATGTATATTATGTTATGTTATAACATTTAAAAATCTGTTTTGGTTCAGATATTCAGATAAAAAGGCATACGACCAATCCAAATTAGCCAACATTTTGCATGCCAAGGAGTTATCACGACGCTTAAAGGTATGGTTCACTAAATTTCTTGAGTGTTGATATATAAATGTGATCACTTTTTTGTTCATGCTGCATGTGTGTCTCTTGTAGAAACTAATGCTCTTCAAATATTTGATAGCAAATGGAAATGCTAGAGAATGACACTAAATTCTTGTGGATACCTAAAATTGAAATGCTACATTGCTTATACTAGTGATTGCTATTACTTTAATGTATCACTAGATACAGGTACAGAGAAAAAGTAGACATGAACTCTTTGATAGCTAGTGGAAGGAGTTGTAAGTGGCACTAAATTCTATGCAAACCTAAGGTTGAAATGCTAGACTGGATACACAAGTATTCGACTCATTGTTGGAGGTTAGGTCTCACAAAGGATGAGGAGGTTTTTGAACAAGTATAAATATTCATGTCAAACCAATAATGATGACACCCCCATTGGCCTCCCTTCAAAATTTTAAAAATACTGAAAATGTATATCAATACTTCATCATTACTTTTGTTTGCAAGATAAGCTCTATGAACCCACATAGCAAGAAGTATATGGATTTATAGTTTGGGCTGCAACACAATTTCCAGAATATATATATTTATTGAGCACTATATGTTTGTTTTTATGCATATATACATTATTAGGACAAATCTACATCTCCATTAGTCTGTCAAACTTTTCAGCCCTATTTTTTATTCTTGTGAGCTTACCTTGTGGATCTAATATCTAGATAACATGATCTATGTACACCTACAACAGAAGTACATGAGTAGGTTGGATTTGGGAAAGTCCCTTACCATTAAGATCAATAGGAAAGTCCTAAAGGCTATAAATTTCATTTGTAACAGTCACTTATATCTCACTGGATTTTGGATCTTGAAGCGTTATAAGATATTTGGAAGTAATTCATAGTTTTTTCCATGGATCCCGGGCTCTGAAGGATGATGAAAAAAGTCATATACAGAGTGTTCATTCACCAATGGTTAAGCCCTTGTTCCTAAAGAGATGAGATAGACCATGAACTTTGCTACCATAACACAAAGCTGAGGCCAGTGAAAAAGCTTGCTATAGCGACCTGAAGAATTCCACATCCTTCGGACTTGCATCTGTTAATAGATAATTTAAGTGAAGCCTCTAGAAAGAGAGCCTTCATTGCTTTAACATAAATTTTTGAAAACTAAAAGCCTTAAACATGCTCAGAAAATAGGACCAATCAATACATTCGTAAACTGTTTCAATGTCACTCTTAAATAAAAGGATGTGGAGGACTAGGCACTATTTTGAATGAACTGTCTTCTGATGAAATCCATCTGCTCTAGGAAATTATCTCTAGGAAACAAATGCTTGTTACCCATTTCTAACGCTTGTTTTTTTATAACTGAAATAAGTCCAATCGAACAATATCTCATGTGATCTTATAAGAAAATCTTGTGTGACCTCATAAGATTTTTATAAAAAGCAATACAATTTTAACAACGTATCCTCCACCAATGCCAGCAACTTAACCTCGACCATCTCTATCAGGGTAACTGCCAATTTGTCCATGGTAAACAATGTCTGAGACATTCTTTTCTCCACCTTAAAAATTATACTAAGGACCCTGTCAAGACAACTTTATATGGCTAGTGGCTCCCCTGCATTGCTCCATGAGGCCTAGACACTGGAAAACCTGCTCTATAATTGCTAACAAACACCTCCTCCACTTCCTATTTCTTGGTGAACTGTCCATTTCCCATCTTCACGATTTGTTCAAAAGTTTCCTAAGATGCTAAGGCCTTGAAAAAGTCCTTCATTAGAGGGACCCCTTATATAAAATTCGATGGAGGCAGGACTGTCAATTGAGCCCACAGCTCAATGAAATTGGGGAATTGCTATATATATATTTCATTGTTCTATAAATTGGTTAATAGTTTGAATTATTGTTTTATTGAAAAGTACAACCACTTCTTAGTGAAGAAGCATCATCGACAGTGAACAAACTCCTCCCTGACTATGCAGAAGGAAATCTTTCTTCTCTTTGTTCATGGGATGATCAAGAGTGGTTCAAATATCACTAGTGAAGTCCATTACATTTCATTGAAACACCAGATAACAAGTGTACCTATATGTATTCTAGTAAGTTTTATTTTCCAAAACACACTTCATTCTCATGATTAGCTATTTTAATTTGGTATTTTGTCTCTGCTTTTGTCAAATAGTCTCATTTTGCTTGCTCATCAATTTTGTCTTCTATTTGTCATGGTGTGTAGAGTTTTCCATCATAATATGGATATAACTTGAATTGGTTAAGAGATTTATTTGTATCTTCAGGAGACACTGATATTGAAGGGTATGCAGCATATAAATATCTAAGTAGCATCCTTATCAAAGCATTTTTTATTTTATGTTTGTTTGCAAACAGGGAACTACCATAATGCTGAAGGAGAGGAAGGCATGTGTGTTGATGGTGCCATAAAAAATTACACTTCCCAGCTTGGAAATTATGGTAGCAGATCCACTGGTCAAAATTGTATGATTTTTTGGATAGTCATCATGTTAGAATGAGTTGTCTATCTGTGTTGTGTTCCTCATTTTGCTTCTTTCATTGTAAATTATATTTAAATGCTATCTTATTTTACCAATAGATACTAATGCACAGTTGTATAACTTGTAGATAATTTAACAGAAGCCTTACTGTTTCTCTATCATTTCATGGGAGATATCCATCAGGTCCTCTATTGTTTATTTATTCATTTCCCATATGAAAAATTCAAATACATGTGCTCACTGCATGAAAATTAAGAAAGGATAAATTAAAATGTACAAGGGAGTTTTTTTTTTTTTTTTGACTTCAAAAGGTCATTTCCTGTATTGGAAACTTATTCATTGATACTGATGAATGAAAAAATGCATCCTTTACATGTGGGTTTTACTATAGATGAAGGTGGAAATACAATAAAATTACACTGGTACGGGTTGCAGAGCAATTTGCATCATGTAAGTAAATACAATTTCTTCTTGATTGGATGTACCATGCCCTTCTTGTTTATCTTCTCTTAAAATCACATTAGTGATTTAGGGAATTCAACACAAAAGCAAAAGGTCTTAGAAGAAAAACTGTAGAGTTTATCATCAAAATAATTCAATAAAACTGCCATGTCCTATCTGTGTGTATTTGCATCATCCTAAAAGAATTTGAATTTCTTTTCTCACCCATGTTATTCTTAGAAATTCTTATTGAACTTTTTTCCATTTAGATCTTTTCCTTGACAAATTTGAACATTGGTTGGGCTCTTTAAAGCTTCTATGAATTGGCATGTCTGCATAATTGTACGATATAGTTGTTTTGGCCCAGTGGTGAACTAATGAAAATTTTGCACACTGGTACACTCACCATATTTTTAACACCCACATTGGTTATACATGTTTTTCAATTAATTATTTTACCAATTAGTTACAAATCGTTGCTCATGTAATTAGAGTATGGTGTACCCAATCAAGTGTCATGTCTAAACTCTATTTAAAAACACAGAAAACTATTGATTTCAATGAGATTTTTATTACTCTTTAATTGTTACCAACGAAAGGAACATTCTAAAGCTTCTTTCCATTCATTGTCACCCAAGGAAGGAATGCTTTATTGCAATCCAAACGCACACCAACCACAATTCTAACAAATTACTCTATCATTTGAGATATCATTTCCCACAAGAAATAAAAATAAAATGTTGCAGCAGTTGAGAATAATTGTAACGTCTTTGCTTCAAAGGCTCCTTTACCCCCAAGTAAGAATACAACCCAAGTAACTGCAGTTGTGGTGTTTTGTCGATCGAGGCTAGTGATTAAGATAGATGAAGGAAATTTCTCGTACTATGGTCTAATTAAACAATAGAACTATCATCTGAGAAGAGTTTCACATCAATTGAATGGTTGTAGGAGGATATTGTAGGAGGATATTCTCCCATTGCTTAGTTTGGAGAGTTCGATTCTCCTTTGGATGGCACATAGGCCATAAGAGGAATGCATACGACCATAAAAGGGATTCGTACGGCCTGTTGGTTGCTCAATGACCTCTTAGAACATGAATGGATAATTATTTATGAAATTAGGAGGATATAATGTAGCTCAACAACCATACTATTACAATAGTTTATCTCGTGGACACCATTAAATGAACAGTGTAGTATATTTTCCTGTTGGAAATAACAATATGATGGGCCAGGTTTGATTCTATTCTGAAATTTATCATAACCATTCTTTAGGGAAGCATAATGAAACAATACCATTACACAGAATAAAACTCAGAGATTTTACCCTGAAAACCCAAATATGAAAAGCAACTTCAAATGTTTTTCAACCTTCATTTTAACAATTTTAAGTTATAACGTAGCTCATGGCTCCATGACCATTCAACAATTTAGACAACTTAGCTTTTGTGCATCCTCAGCTCTTGGCCAACAAAAACCCTTTGCAAGTGCACTTACAAGATGATAAAGCTCTAAAGACCTCACCTTTCACTTCCTATTCCCATCTCTCTTCTCTCATATTTTTATTTTTATTTTCTCATTTAATTCTTTTTTTATGTTTTCTCTCATTTAATTTTGTATTGCCTGCATTGTCTTTTTTGGTTCAACCCTCATACATTGTTAAATTTTTTTTTTGTACTAAGCTTTAAAACCCATTCATTTTCTTCGGAATATTCGTACCCATTTCATATTACACTTCTCCATTGACAGGCTTTTTGCTCTCCAAAAACTTAGAAGGAAACCACGCTTTGGATCAGTGTGCCTTACATATACTTCTTTGGAATACGCTTGTCAAATCTGGCTCTTTGCTACTATTCTAACTTTGGCTCATGGCTCTAGCTACTAGCTTTGGCTATGGCTATGGCTCTATTTTTTTGCTCGCTTGTTCCCATAGCGCAGAAGTCTACTCATTGATTCTCTACTTTGAGCAATCTTCAGATCTAAACTCTTCAATAAGAATTCATTCTCATCTTCAACTTGCAAATCTCTTTTATTCTTAGACTTGGAGATGGCCTATTTTGGTAGCCAAGGGAATGGAAGTCGAAATCTAGTATTCACTTGTTTAGTGAGGCCCCAATAGGCAATGCCATCACATAGAAAATTCCAAGACAAAATCTATTCTTCGCTTGTTTAGTGAGTCCCCAACAGGCAATTCCATCACATAGAAAATTCACAAGAGGAAGTATGGGATGCCCTCTTATGTTAGGATCAACTACTTTCGACATGGAAACAATTCTCTAGTGCTTACACATGCTTATAAGAACTATGTCTCTACAAGTTTACAACACTATCATTTGTACGACAACCTTTGTGTGCAATAATTGCACCTTCTTTTTCCCAAAGCAATTTTCAATTCTTCGAAGTGTATGGTTGTAGGTGACATCATTCCCTACAATCTTGAGGACGAGGGAATGCCTCAAGATTTGGACAATGCAAGAGATGGATTTAGACATCTTGGATAAACTGTTGTAGCCAATGATACATCATGAATTATTCAACATCGAGAGAAAATAAGTTATGGCCAATCTAGACCTAAGTCACCTGGTTCGAGTTCGTGTTCGAATTCGGCGACCTTAAAATTCGGCATAAAATTCGCCATTAAGTTAGAATGACTAAAATATATGGAAATTAAAAAATATATGAAAATTTTCAATAAAATTCATTATGCTCATTAAACTATGAGCATTAAACACATCAACAATGAACATGATAGTCATAGAATCATAGAAATAATGAACATGACAACATTGAATGAAGTTTGAACTTTGAACACGATAGTCACTGAATCATATAAATAAAAATATGGCATCAAAAATGAATCATTATTAAACATATATTTTGAAAACATTAGAGTGTACATCTTCATTGAAATTTAAAAACATGTTCATAAAGTGATAAAACATAATATAAAATGTCATCAATATTTATCCTAGCAACTATTTAGCAAAGTAGCATCCCAAAAAGAAACTAGAAGTCTAGAGAATAGACCAAGAACACAAGTTTTATTCTTGTTGTTCTCGTGGCCTACTTGTCACATCAAAAATCTCTATATCATCAAGAGCACTAGGCAGAGTGAAACCACTAGAATCACGATCACCATTGGATTCATGACTCTCATTGTCAAAAAGTTGTTCTGGAATAATATCTTTGGCATCTATTATGCCATGTTAGTAGAAAAAGTTTAAACAAATGAAAAAACATACAAGATCCTATGTGCCTGATATATATATATATATATATATATATATATATATGATCATTCTTATATACTTGCTCAAATATCCAAAGGCCATTTTTAATATTAGGATCAAATTCATATAAATACCACACATTATTAATTTGCCAATTATTTTTTTAGAAATATGCTGAATTAATTAGATAACCACTCTTGCCAAAACTTGGGGCAAATGATCTGACTTTTTTTGCCCTGATTGGTTCAAGATGGGGTATTAATAGTGGTAAATAAACAACAGCTCTTTGGCTATTGTAGCAATTTGAAGCAGCCAAGGAAGGAAGATCTGTATACCTGTAGTATCAGGCCCAAAGGTCAAAAACCATTTTTGTAGATAAATGTTGCATCATTGGAGGTTGTTGTAGTTGCTTTAATATTATTGAAGATCTCAGTGGGGATCAAAACCATTTTTTCTTGGAGGTTGATGTAGTTGTTCTAATATTATTACAGACTCGGTGAGGAGTCAAAACACTCATTGAATCAAGCTTATTGTTGAAATGAGCTAACCATACTCAGTAAACAGTGGGGAGGGTTTCCAAGATTTGACAATTATTCAGTTAGTATAAATGAAGATGGCAATTCCATACCAGAAACTTGATGAGTCCATACCAGAAACTTCCATAGTCTACAAAAAATTTCCTATTTTGGTAAAAAATTTAGCATCTTTTTAGCTTTTTCTATTTGTATTAGTTTCATTTTAGAATTTTTGCTTTTTTTATTGAATCCAAATGATATTCCTGATATTCAAATTTGTTGGGATGGTCCAGTGTTCAAATAATGTGACTTTGATTTTTGTTACATGTAAAAAGAATGGCCAGTGAGGCATAGGGTTGACAAGCCTAAAAGCTCAAGGGAAATTAGCATCAAAATAGATTGTAACAGCCATGTCTCAGAATGCTCCCTGGCAAAATCTTGTTTGGCATCATATTTAGATGGCGATGCATGCTGCAGGCATAAAAGGGTGGTAAACACCATATTGCTATTGGTAAATGCCTTTGTCCCAATGGCTGTAGGATGCTGATCTAATCATGTTAGCATTGTCTACTCATGAGGTGCACTTCTCAATTTTGAGATAGGTTAGTGCTCCTGATTTATAGAGAACAGAGTGTAATAGAACTATTGGTATTCTTCACTGTTGTGTAGTATTTCAATCTCATGATTATTTGCTTAGAATCAAGATCAAGGTCCTTATTTTCATTTGATATGGGTCATGATGCATTGACATGCACAAGCAACCACTAGCTGTTGCTTTTAAGGATTTAATGAGTACATTTTTATCGCTATCTATTTTTTTATTACACTTTTGTGCATTACATATTGTAACATCCACCCATTCTCTTAGATCACGTTGCCTTGAAGCGGCAATGGTTCATACATTGTCAAACTCTTAGAAATAATTATTGCATCTTTGTATTGGGAAGAGGTTCTGGTAGTCCTATCTTTGAACTCATGGGAAGTACTTTCAAATTTATATCACTCTTATCGATCTCTAGATATGTTTTATATGTTGATGACATTCACCAAACCCAATAAACGTTTGAACGTTAACCCAATAAACTCCTGAAATGTTGTACTCATCTATGTTCAAATTTCAATACTTAACCCCATTTCTAGGCTTTACTCTTGAGTGTTACTGGGAGACAAATACCAAAAACCATTGAGGGTAGGATTTATGCTTAGAAATTCTACACATGCACCATATCCAAGCATGTTCAGTGACAAAAACATCCCCACAAAAGTAGAGACTCTCTTTTAACAGTTTGTCCTTTATGAAAAATAGAAATTAACACTCATCCTTTGTTCAAGATGAAATTTTTAAATTGCTTGATAGGTTTCTATGACTAAAATGCATTCAGATCGCATTGTCATCTCTTTTACTATAGTCTTTAAAAATAGTGATAGGAATATGATAACATTGCCTCTTTCCTTATATATGTAATTGTGCAGATTCTGGTTACGCCTAGACAACAAGACAAATGCTTCCTTTGTGGTTAGGTTGGTCATTTTGCAAATGCATGTGAAGGATAGCCAAAAAGAAAGCAAGGATATTTTCACGAGAAAGGTGGTGAACTAAATGTTAATCCTAAAAATCCTTACTAGGTAAGTCAGATATATGTATAATTTTTAATATTAGGATTTTCGTTATGCATGCTTGGAGGTTTTTTCTTTTTGTTAATGTTGTATGGTTGCATTAATACTAATAACAGACCCATTTAGGTCTTGATAAGTAAAGCAAGTTTCAAGATTATTATACATCATGTTTATGTTTTACTATTATTTTTACATCTAACTTGTTTCTAATATCTCAAATATTTGGCAATTCGTCAATATCTGGGTTTTACGTGAATATTTAGAGTATGATATGAAGATTTGAAAACCTCCAATAGAGATTGATTTTGAATGGGTTGTGGATGATTTTGTCTTCATTTGTTTCTTTGTTGGCAATGATTTCCTTCCACACATGCCTACATTGGAAATTCGTGAGGTTTGTATGTAGAGATGTTACACCTCCAATTATCTATTTGAATTTCTTAAATAGTTGTTGAATAAATATTATCTAAATTTACATTATGTTTTGAAATTCATTTCAGTTGAAACGCTTGGAATATTTTTATGTTCAAGTTGATTGTTGTTCTAACTTCTAAGCATAATTATCTCTAGTCTGTAGACAGTTTATTATAGATCTGTTTTTACAACTCACATTCTTTGTTTTGGTTCTGTGACAATATTCTCCAGGAAGATAATTTGTTGGTGGCTATTTTCTATTTTACAGGGTTCAATTAATTTGCTCATGGCTGTATACAAGAAAGAATTCAGTGCAATGGGTGGCTTTTTGATAGATGCGGGCGAGGTATTATGACACTGATTACATTTATTATATAATTTTTGTTGGCAAATATTATGTTGACTGAAGTACTTCACTATATGTTACTAGATATTGTGATATTTTCACTTTGGTCTTCTAAATCTTGCAATCTGAAGTTGTGTGGCCTTTCAAATTTTAATTATCACTTGAATCACAAGATCTCATGTCCCCATATTGATGGAAATGATACCAAGTTCATCTTGACCACCTTTATCCAATTGCTGGCATTAGAGTTGTATAATGTTTTCACTTTCTGAAATTTCAAATGCACATGGATTTTTATAAAGGCTATAGGACGTCTCCTATGTCTGAAATTACTAAACATCGAATGAAAGGGTGTTAACTGGTTTGGATACATGTAGCATTTCTAGCTAAGCTAATATCACACTAAAATGGGGAACATTTTATCATGCAGGTAATATTGGACAAGGTGGAGCATTTTATTCAGGCTGTTGGAACATAAGAGGATAGGATTTTTCAAAATCGAGGTCATATTCATGAGGTACACATTTAGTTTATATGAAATTATGAAAACCTTTGTCAGTTGTACGTATTTGGGCCTTATTTTGAAAAAAACACAGCTCTACATTTTTTAACTATTCAATAACACCCACTGAGGATAGCACCCTTCTATTGGGCCAAGCTGTGATATTAAGAACGTTTTGAATAGGAACTCTATGCCATATGAAAAATGGAAAATGGGTCAATAGCTATTTTTGCAGAGAATTTTATTAGGAAATACATTAAGCCAAGGGAAATACTTTGTTAAAACTCTGGAAATATTAGGAAATACATGTATTTTACATGCTCACACATATTTTACATGTATTTTTATATATGCATATCCAACCATATTGTATCCAATTTGTTCTCATATATGTACATATATCTATCTATATCCTGGTAACTTTAGCTTCTGACTGATAACTAGATGAATTATCATAGTTGACTTATGTTAAGTATTTGATTACTAGCAATATATTAGGTGAGACTAACCTAAGCTTCTTGTTGGTTTTTCTTAAAATTTACGCTCGTTTCCTTTATATCCAAATGAGCGCATAAAATATGCTCTACAGGATGAAATGATTGTTACTGCATTTGTTTTATGGGAATGACCCATTTTCTGAAGGATACAACCTAGAAAAGTTCCCAAAAAATGACAAGAAATGGATGCCAACAAACCATTCCTAGGGAGTTCTTGGAATGGTCAGTATTTTAGAAATGGTACTAGTATTTTCTCTAAACTTTCTTTTTGATCCCTTTGATCCCTTCATCATAATGAGTACCATTATCCACTTGGTGTAGTTCAGCCACATTACTCTTTTGTACTCATCATTTTTTATGTTCAGGAAGATATTATAGATTCTCAATGTATGTTGTTTCCACTGAAAATTCCTTCCATAATACCTTCAACCCCCACCCCCCAACATATTTAGTGAGTGGTATATTCCTGTTGCGCCTTACAAATCTCTAAAGACATTGGAATTAAGTTTCCTTATAGCACTCATGCTATTTCCCAAATGAATTTCTACAATTAATTCTCAATTCTCATGCTTTTAAATGTTTGAATCGACAATTCACAATTCATTGCAATGATATAAAATCTGTTTCAAGGCACACTCTCTTTGTTTTCACTCTTGTTTCCTCACTCTATTAGAACTGATCTTATGCAGGTAACTATGTTAGTACATAAGTTATAACTTATATCGTGTGTAATTACATGCAGCTAGGACCAACGGTAGAATTGTCTGTCTACTAGAATAAGGTGCAAGATATTACATGTTTGTAACCAGGCTATCATGATTTGGCTACTAGCTAGACTGGTGGAACATTGCTTTTTTCTCTGGTCATGTGCATGCACTAATGTGTATTGCTAATCACATGGCTTATCAGGCCTTGATATAACCAGAATGCCCAAGCTACATGATTTTAGGTAACCAAATTGGTACTATTACATTGTCATCTTCTGATACATGCAACACTGTTGATGTTGATGATTGTTTTTTCTAGTATTACAAAATCCTCTTTCTCTGTTTCCTTGTTCAACCATTAGATACTCAAATTTGTGTATTGATACTTTTTACCATTATAGAGTTTGTAAGTTAGGTTCTCAAATTCTTAAAGGGTTCTAGCTCAATGGAAGAGCATCTGCCTTACAAGCAAGGGGTTGGTGGTTCGATGAATCCTCCATGCCCTAATAATGTTATAATATCGGTTAAATACTAAAAACAACTAAATTAGTGACCAAAACATGAGAGACATGAAACTAGGCATTAAAAAGGATGCAACACATGGCGCTAATGATGAACCAAACATGGCGTTGATATGGTAGAAAAATAAGACGTTACTTTGGATGCAAAACATGGCGCTACATAGGAAGCAAAATATGGTGCAAAAATAGAAGAAATATTTGGCGTCATTTTGGTAGCAAAACATGATGCAAAAATTGGTGCAAATTTGGAAGCAAAAAATGGCACATATTTGGAAGTAAAACATGGTGCAAAATGGGATGCTAAAGTGGTAGCAAAAATGGATGCTAATTTGGATGCTAACATGGTGATATTAAGGATGCAAATATGGCACTAACGAGGGTGTCATTTAAAAGGAAAAAGCATACACTCGCTAGGAAGCAAATAAGGACGTTATTTAGGAAGCAAACCTTAATGTTGTTTAGGAAGCAAAGTTGGGCGCCATTCTGGAAGAAAACCTTGACATTGTTTAGGAAGCAAAGTTGGACGCTATTCTAGAAGCAAAAAAAGAAACGCTATTTTGGACGTCATAAAGGATGCTATCTAGGAAGAAAAAAAGAATTTTTTTTGGGGTGCTTTAAGTTTTGTCCATGACGCCTCCCATTTAGCGTCTAGTTTGACCACTCAATGTAAAAAAAATTACACTAAAAAGGGACACTAAATGGGACGTTAATTCCAGGATTTGTTGTAGTGACATCTTCATCCTGGATTTTTATTCTTCTTGGTTTTATGTCATCCATTCTTACATCTAAACTTTCTATGATTTTGTGTATCCTTATTGGTGGATGAATATCTTAAAATATTCCTTCATCGGTTTTAGAATCAAATCTATTAAGATCATCTTCATTTATTTTTATGTAACACTTGCTCCAAAACAATGAAATATTTAATTGAGGTAGGTCTTCCATACCATGGTTAGTAAGGAGTTTTGTAATTATTAACTATGATATGTCCTATGTTTACTATATAAACAGGTGCATATACTTCTTCCCTTCAATACATATCAGGAAGGTTTGCTTCATTTAGCATAGTCCCGACAGCTTCTTGGACTGTCCTGTTTTTTCTTTCCACAATGCCATTTCGCTCAGGAGTCTTTGGGGATGAAAATTGTCTTTTAATTCCATGGGTTTCACAAAATTCATTGAATTCACCTCCAATATCTGACCTTAGACATTTTAGTTTCAAATTTGTTTCATTTTCAACTTTTTCTTTCAAAACTTTGAAATTATTAAGAGCTTCTGATTTTTCTTTGAGAAAGGTAACCCAATTTATCCTTGTATAATAATATACGAGCAAAATGAAATAGTACTCTCCTTGAAAGATTTTATTTCTTGTTGGTCCACAAATATCAATGTGAACTATTTCCAATCGATGTGTGGTTGTGTTGAAATATTGTAACTTGAAAGAATATTCTAAATGTATTTTATTGATGTAAAATATTGGAGATGTTTTATTCCTCCGTCGGGATGTTACTATTGTATTTCTTCATGATAGATTCATGAGGTAAAGCTTATGTTGTAAGTCAGGTCAATAGAACCCTCCTCAATATAATATAATAATGTTTTGTCTCTTCCTAGGTGAATTCATCATAGTAATTTTGTTGGGGCCGACTTGTTAGGGAAAAAGTCGAGTGGAAGAAAGAGTATAAATAGAAGAGGTGGGCGCCTCATTTGATCACACACACACTCAATCGTGTATAGTGCATAGGAGAGAGAGATACATATATGCTAGAAGAAGGAGCACCTATTTGGGGTTTTGTATGTTTACTTTTGAAAAATCTATATAGAGGAATTTTTCCTCAGTTTTCTTCCCCGTGAGGGTTTCCCAAAAAAAATCTCTGTGTTCTTTTGTGTGGCCGTGCTTGTCTTTCTTTCAGTGATCCTTTTGTATATTTTTATGATGTTATGATATTATTAGATCCTCTATAACCGTTAAAAGGTTATCATGGTATCATATCCACCTTGAAAAAATTCTTTGTGCAGCCGAAACACTACTACAACTACAACTACTAAAGATTAGGGTTTCATGTTTGAAAACCCTAGAAGATAAAAACTAGTCATGTTGGGACTTTCAATATAAATTCATATTGGAGAGGGCTCGGGATAGGAAAATTTTCCAAGAATAATATGAAATATTTATGTACCCTATGTAAGTGTTTCATCCTCTGATTCTCTATAATCGAGGAGATATGATCCCTCCAACTCAAGGTTCTTGCCTCTCCGATAATCCATCCTTAAATAGGTGACCTAGGGATAATTTCTATATCTCAATATAAGAAGGTCCAAATGAATTTTCTCAATACTTTGAAGATAGTGAATGGACTATAGTTTATGTGTTAAAAGTTTCATACCCTGAAGGTGAAACAGTGACATGTGTAATTCCATACAAGTTCTCTATGTTGAACAGTCCTTAAATACGTCATATTTGTAAACTTAAAATAAGTCACACTTGGTGAAACCAATTCTTCTCTAAACTATGGAGTTGGAAAGAAGATAGACCACGATACTGTAGGATGAATTTTCAAACCTTGAGGAGCATAAACTTTAGAGCTATAAAGGAAATAATATCAGTCAATTATGTAGAAGAAACTGCAAAAAAACTAGGGCTTTTTGTTCGAGGCACTTCCCTCCACTAATCAGTTGAAAAAGGAGGACGATCAAAATATCCCTACGAGGGTGCATATTGTTAGTCTAAAATATGCACCTCCTCTGGATAGGAGTTGTTTCCCTAGGAGTGAATGGCTTAGGTCTAGAACAAAACAAAAACACCAAATGTTAAACTTCCCCTAGATCTGGTTAATCACTTGAATGAAATGCCATGATACTTCTCTCAAAGGTTGTCCTTGCTATCCTCACAGAAGAACCTGTAAAATATGGAAAACAACAAGAAAACATGATGACATACAATATAAAAAACTAGATCTATGCTTGTGACAAAGGAATCAAGCAATATATACAAATGAGATAGTAAATTTGGGAAAGAAAAGACATTTTTCATTAGAAATTATTGGAGAGACTACAAAATTTATGCCTTGGTGTTGAAAGTTCCTTCTAATGGCTCTTTGCCCCTAACTTCACCTTGCCTCCAAAGAATCAAGAATTATTTTGATAAAGTTTAGGTATGCAACAAAATTATTCCTCCTTTCTCCCATGGGGGATGAGCCAATATTTGAAGGCATGGGAGGATAGGTATGGTTGAGGATCTCATGGGTGAGGTGGAAGGGAGATCCAAAAATGAAGGAACTCAAGCTCCAGCTAGTTCCTAAACCCTTAGGGATGAGGCTCCATGAAGGAAATCTTCATGAATCCTCTCGAAGCTTCTCTTTTTGCCTTGAAAACTTGAGCATCGGTCATCTATTGAAGTAGAAAAGTGGTGTTAAGGGGGTAACACTTCTTGCAGTAAGGATAGAGGTAGTGGCACCACTTATTTCTCATGTATTAGGAGCATTTCTGACTTAGGTAACAATTCTTGTCAATGGTAGAAAAGTGTTACCAACTCAAAACAAGGAAAATTTGCAAGGGGATAAATTGAACCTTCATTTCTCTAGGGAAGACTTTGAGGGATTGGAGTAGACAAGGGAATACCTATCTCATAACATGATGGTGATGAGATTTAGGTGTAATAGAATTCCCCCCAAAGTTTGATGTGTAGAGAGAAACGATAGGAATAATACTTTGATAGAAGAAGGTGTAGTGCCGGGGAATCAGTACATATTTTCTAAACCTCCACCTCCAGTATTTATAGGCATAATACTGATTCCTCCATGATAATACTGTAGAGGAAGGTGTACAAGAAGGTGTAGGTTGTATAGTACTGATTCCTCCATGATGTACTAGACAACAGCCTTTGTTTGATGTAGACTCTTTTACAGTGGATTTAACACTACTATTTAATAAAATCCATAACCGTTCTTGTTAAATAAAATTGGGTTGATAAAATTGGATACCTACAATATATGATGAAACTAGGGGTTTTGTTAATTGGAAAGGTGTATTGCGAGGGGGCGTTCAATGATACAATTTTAAAGGAATTTTCCGATATTTAGTGAAATTAGGGATATTCTTTAATATCCTATGAATGGTTGTGCTATGTAACAAGTTCATTGAGTGAACTCCTGTATTCAAAATTAATTAAAGTTTAGTATAGCCTACCATTTGAAAATAGATGGTCAAACTGAAAGAGTTAATCAAATATTATAATATATGCTTTGAATGTATATGATGGGTCAACAAACTAAATGGAAAGAATATCTTCTTCCAGTGGAATTTATTTACAACAATAGTTATCATTGCTCTCTCAGTATGACACCCTATGAGTTGCTTCATGGAATACCTTATAGAACAGCTCTAAGATTGGATAGGTTGGAGGATAAAATTCTAGTAGGACTTGAAATACTTCGAGAATTGGAAGAGAATGTATCTTATATAAGACAAATATTTAAGGAAGAACAAGATAAAAAAAGAGATATCCATAGAATGGATTGTATTTATGAAGAAGGAGAATATGTTTTCCTTTGATTCAAACTTTAGAATATATCTCTTAGATTTGGGAAAAAATACAAGTTATCTCCTCAAATTGTGGGACCTTTTGAGATCTTAGAAAAGATCGAATCTGTGTCTTATCATCTTACTATGCCACTTGTTCTTCATTGTATGCACGATGTGTTTCATGTTTTAGTATTGTGTAAACATGTTCAAGGTCCTTATCATATTCTAAATTGGACTCATTTTCAAGTGACATATGAAGGGGTCCTAAAGGCAGATCTAGTTTGTATTTTGGAGCATCACACTTGACAGCTTAAAGTTGGACACCTGCCCATAATGGAATTGCCACAGGGAATCTGCTAGCATTTGTTCTCTACTCACCTCATATGCTTCTTGTTTCTCTTCACTTGCAGGATTGTTTCTGGAATTCCT
This sequence comes from Pseudotsuga menziesii, assembly GCA_001517045.1. Classification (NCBI taxonomy): domain Eukaryota; kingdom Viridiplantae; phylum Streptophyta; class Pinopsida; order Pinales; family Pinaceae; genus Pseudotsuga; species Pseudotsuga menziesii. The sequence goes on along the minus strand of LPNX010356160.1, from coordinate 80,637 downwards.
AATTCCAACAATTAGTGCATCACTAAAACAAATCGGCTGAGCCTTGGTTCTTCACTCACTCTTGAAGAGAACACAACTTGCTTGATTTCTCTGAGTGGCACGTTTTCTACTGGATTTTATGGAGTGGGAAACAATGCTTATGCTTTTTCCATATGGTATACTCACACACCCAAACGAACAGTTTCCTGGGTGGCAACACAGATCAACTTGTCAACGGAAGATATTCCCATCTTTATCTAGAGAAAGATGGAAACCTCATTCTGTGGGATGCATATGGTAGTGTTTTCTGGAATACAAACACCAGTAACATGAATCTAAAGGAGGCTATTTCCTAGAAACAATAAATTTGGTGTTAAACGATTCTTTAGGTGATCAATTTATGTGGGAAAGCTTCCAATATCCAACAGATACTATTATTCCACTCCAGCCCCTCAATAATAATGCAGTGAGGTTGATATCCATATTAGAAATCTCCACATTCAACTAAGGCCACTATCGTCTCTATTTCGATAGCGACAACATCCTTTGACAAACTTACTGTGGATCAGAGCTTTCAATCAACTATTGGACTAATCCTTCAATGGAAAAATTTGACAACAGAAGCCCATACAATAGTATCCACCACGCGGTATTGGATGACTTCGGTAATTTCCAGTCAAGTGACGAGTTTACGTTGAAGGTGTCAGATTATGGTGAAGGCCTTAGGAGAGAATTAACTTTGGCCATTGATGGAAACTTGAGACTATATAGCTTGGTGGAAGAGATAGGTTTGTGGGACATTATTTGGATGGAAATGCCTGATCAATGTTTTGTTCATGGATTCTATGGTATCAACGGTCTCTGCATATACACTTTGGGGCCCAGTTGTATCTGTCCCCTTGCTTTTCAGAGGAAAGATTCCATTGATTGGTTCTAAGGTTTCCAGTGCAATACAAACCTAATTGGGCATAGTGCATCCAATACAAAGGTTATTTATCTTCCACGTACAGATTATTATGGCTACGATCTAAGCTATCAAACTGAGATCACATTGCAAAATTGTAAAGGTTTGTGCATGAATGACAACAAATGTGAAGGATTTTCTTACAGAATGGATGGCACAGGAACTTGTTATCTTAAAGCTTTACTTTTCAGTGGGTATCGATATTCAGGTATGCAGAACCACATGTACATCAATTTTTTTAGTGATGACTCTTCTGCTTCTAATTCTACTGGTGCTTCTCAGCCCATGCTACTAAACTGTTCGGCTTCAATTCCCGTTGTTTCTGGGACAAGCAAATACACGAAGCATAAGACAAGAAGCATTTTCAAATACACGCTAGGATTTGCAATTGTCTTTGGTGTTGCAGAGCTGGTTTGCATAATACTTGGATGGCGATATATGTTTATAGCATATAGAAATCCTGGCTATGATCGTCTACACTACTTATCTATTCCCGGGGGATTCAAGAATTTTAGCTTTGCGGAGTTGAAGAAAGCGATAGATAACTTCAGGATAAAACTAGGGGAAGGAAGGTTTGGGATGATTTACAAAGGCGTGCTTCCTGATGGCGAGGTGGTAACCGTTAAGCAACTGGAAGGAGTATCCCAAGGTGTTGATCATTTCTGGGCAGAATCCAGTATGATTGGAAGAGTCCATCAAATAAATTTAGTTTGTATGTTTGGCTTATGTGCAGAAAGAAATCACAGGTTTCTCATTTACAAGTACGTTGAAAACGGGTCTCTGGACAAATATCTATTGAATCACAAAAAGCGATGACAGAGATTTGGGTTGGAAAAACAAATTTGGGATTATGGTGGGAACGAGAAAGCGGTTAGCCTACCTCCATGAAGAATGTTTGGAATGGATTTTGCACTATGACATCAAGCCCCAAAACATACTTCTAGACATGCAATTTTGTCCCAAGGTTTCCAACTTTGGGTTAGCAATGTTTGTAGACAGAGATCAAGCATTCTCCTTCTCCACAATTAGAGGCACGCAGGTTACTTAGCACCAGAGTGGGTGATGAATCTTCCAATCACGCCCAAGGTGGATGTTTATATCTTTGGGATTGTTTTGTTAGAGATTGTGACTTGATGAAGCTTGTTATCCAGTTCAACAATGCAAAATTTTGGACATTTGGTGCATCGCGTTTCCTCTAAAATGAGAGAATGGACAGGGATGGAAGTGGTGGATCCCAAGTTGCATGGAAATTTTGATTGGGAAGAGGTAGAGAGAGTCCTGAAAAATATCACTACTATGGGTTGAGCACGACAAGGATGTGAGACCTTCCATGAGCAAGGTCATCGAAATGCTTTCTCAACATGATGTCTTTACACCAATAGATTCTGTGTTGCCTAACAACCCATCCCATTCATTTCGGGTTTTCTCTTCCACTTTTTCCTTAGTAGAGGGTCCATTATCTTCCTATTTTTCCTCAGTACAGGGTCAATCCTCTTCCTCTTTTGAAGTAGTAGAAGGTTAAAAATTTGGTGAACCAAAGGAATATTTTCATACACATACGCAGGCATAGTATAGCGAGAGTTCATATCACCTCCTTTCTCATGATCGTCTATGGAATTTGATGGATTTGAGATTGTTGAAATTGCAAAACTGTTTGAATAGTTGGAATTGATTCAAGGATCTTGTTATACTCTAGATTAGATTGCAAGTTTTGATTTTAGTATTGAAGTTACAGGAATTGATTTTTGAGGAAGAGGGAAGGCTATGAGCTACCCGTCTTCCCCATACGAATTCATTTCTCCATCCTTTCATCGTTGTTCTAATAAGAACAAGTTATGCATTTTTCCCATTTCATCACTGTTGTAATGAAAACAAGTTGGATATGTAATTTTAACTTAGTTCAGTGGTTGTTATAGCTAAAGCAAGCTCTAAAAGGTTTGTAATTTGCTCAAACCCATGGCCTATGAATGTGTAAAGATGGTTCACTTTTGTTATTTTAAGGAAATATCATTCACTTGCAGTAATGAAAAAACTAAGTTCTGATATGCAATTACAATTATTTTCTATGAGGAAAACACTTTCAGATGGGTATTGGAAAATGGATAGATTAGATATGAACATTTATTTATTTATTGTTTTACTCGGGTGGTCGACGATAATCTCAATTTTAGCAGGATTGATCAAGATTCCATCGTGACAAACCATAGGACACAACAAAATTCTGAAATGGGCGCAAAAAATTTACTTCTTTGGGTTCAAAGAAATATGATACCGTTGACATCAATCGAGCATCATTATGAGGCTCTCAATATGATATTTTATGATCCCAAAAATCATCAAGTCATCAAAATATACTTCAAGAAACTTGTGAATAAATCCTTTGAAAGCAGCCACGACTATCCTAGAAAATATAGCAGCGACATTCTTGATTTGAAATGGCATTACTGTATACTGGAAACATCCCCACTTCGTCGCAAAGGTGGTATTGTGTCAATGTTCCTTCTTAATTATGATAAGATGGTAACTAGACAACCCATTAGTGAATGAATAGACTTCTTGGCCCTCGACAATATCCAATACTTCATCTTTAAATGGTGATGGAAATGGGTTAAGGGATTGTTCAACTTCCTTAGGTCGATGCAAGTGTGCACTTCACCAGCAGTGTTTTTATCTTGCACTACCAACAGAATTACCCACTCAAATTCTTCAAACAATTCTATGACACCGACATTCAGCATTCGATCCAACTATGTCTTAACTTTCTCTTTGTATCTCGGATTGAGTCGATATGGGGGTTTCTTAACTCGATTTGCATTAAGATTCATTCAGATATTCATTTCTCTGAGATCTCTAACGCTACCCTTCATCTCTAAAATTTTTGTGGGAAATAGATCCTGAAACTCATGTAGTAACTCTATAATCTTCTCAATAGTCTAATCATCCCAATAATCTCCAATATTGGAAAACTTTGGATTCTCAAGGGACCCAATATTCACTTTCTTGATTTTTAGTGGGTTTAGAAACTAGTTGCTTGAAATACCGAATCCTTCCATCGTGTGAGTACCTTCATACTCTAGAATATTTATGTCATGTCGCTCATCATCATCGGGTTCTCCTGTTACATTATAGCACTCCATCCAGTGTTGGACTGTCGCACTGCTCTGAATAGAATTTGTCATCAACACTGAAATATCTTCAAATATCTTCATCTTGATTACTTTGAAGTTTGAACGCAACATTGTTCGATGGATGATCATCAACAAGTTCAAATGTTTGTATCAAACTAGAATCTAGTTCTTCTCCTTGAAAAATTCCTTGTCATAGCTCGATCGATGTGTACCAGTTCCTTGGTATCATTCCTAGTGTGTGTATGAACTCGTGGACCCATTCTTGTCACCGGCATGCCTCCCATGTCGCATGACAATGCGCAATACGCTCGACAGGATTAGTTAATATTGTGTATTTATGGACAGTGTATATCACCTTCTCTGCAAATTGGATTTACATCAATCTTCGACATTGAGTCCATTCTAAGATAGAATTTTTATGTGTGACCCACCATCTCCCAGATGTAGATTTTAATTTGAAATCCATAGCTGACAAGAGCTGAGGTTTAGTGACTTTTTCTTCAAATTCCGTTAACAAATATGTCAAGTTAGGTAAACCTTCATATGTCGGTAGATCACATACCTCACTACCTTCCTATCGCATTTATTTTGTAATTCTTATGCATCATCTCATTAACACTTCATGCAATTGGTTATGCCAATTCTCTAGATCTTCTCCAAAATCCAATGTTAAGAAACTAACTAGACCAATTCTCTAGATCTTTTCCAACTGATTTTTACGTCAGTCATTGGATTCACAAAATCATCCATTGCAAAATTAATGTTATATGTATGGTTTAGATATCTTCCTTTCCCTTCACTGTGCACCTGCTTGACATACCTCTGGCATTCTAGAGGATCAAGCAGTGCGACCACCCTTAGTTCTTCATCTTCAAACGTTAGAATATGTTTCTTAAAATTTATAATAACTTGGTTATCAATGGTCCAATCAATCCACAAAAGCACAGGATACGGATTTGTATAATCAACAATTACAGTCACCTCAAAGTATGCATAAGTGTGAATCCCTTCTATCTCAATGGGAACTTGAGTTGGTTGGCTGATGGGTAAAACTTCTGATTGATTTGTTAGTCTTAGCTAGATAGGATACTAATACTAGTCTCAATTTTCCCATACTCTCCCATGTTTTCCTAGTAAGAATGTTCACATTAGAGCCAAAATATAGAATAATATAGTCCATGTCATAATATCCTATTTGGGTAGTCATTCTCAGTTCTCGATCGATCTTCAATCTTTTCCCAATATGATTAACCATCTTTTCTTGTCGCACATATTCTTAAGGTTCTTCTATTAAAGTTGTCAATTTTGCTACAACATCTTTATTTTGGACAAGTGTTAAAAAACTATTAAAGTATTATTTTAGTCTACTAACATTTTCCATCGGCTTTTGTCAAAACAGTTGGTCAAATCTCTCAGGAATCTGTAGGATTTGTCCTTCAAATGGTATAGTTGTAGAGGTTGATGCTTTATTTCTATTGACAAATTCTTGGCGTTTTTCTAGTGATACTTTTTTCCTTTCGTATGTCTAATGGTACCTTATTTTGGGATTCTAGTCACACTCACATTTCTCTATACAGTGTGTCTTCATCATCTCCAGTCGTAACACCTCCTCTTGTTACGAACACAATACTTGGATTCCTTGGTTCAATAGATATCTTTTTGATGTTCAGATTGGGATTCTAGGGTGGCCTATGATTTCCCACATTCCTGGATTTCCATTTCACAATCAACTGAAAACATTCCTTGACAGTATGATCAAAAGAATTACGATACGAACACATTGTAGTAGGATGCATGCAGTCCCTAGAAACATTTCTAGGATTTCCACTAATTATAACATATCACTTGGCCTCTTCCATGACCAAATCCTCCTCCTCATCCTCGGCCTCTGAAAAGTTCAATCCCCTGGGTTAAGGGAATTGTGTTTGTGGATATTGGGACTGAGGGTACTAGTTTTGGGGAAATTACAGTTAAGATAACTTATCCTACATTTGTTCATCATTCTTCATCAAGTACATGTAAATTGTTTTCTCTTGCAGCAGCTGATATGCTCGGCAATCTTTCTTGTCATGGCCTACCGATCGACAAAACTTATAGTATAGACTGGATGGAGCACTTACAATTTTTTATAATTATAAAATTTCTTCTAACAAACATCCTCTAGTCTAAAAGATACTACACCAAGGAAACCCTTGTGTATTTATCAGATTTGATGCTCTTGATGCGACATAATTCATAAATGTTGGGAATTTATCTTTATGATGTACCTTAGTTCTAAATCTAGTACACCATATTTATTCCTGTACTCCCTTCCCTTTCTTAATATCCTAAAGTTGCAACGTAAGGTTGGCTAGTTGCGACTAGATTTGCATCATCCTTGCAGCAGTTTCTCCGACCGGTGAGGATTCCAACTTCATGACCAGTTCTAGAGCCTCTCTCTGAGATACGATATTCTGTTGCATTAATGGAATATGAATATGTGGTAACATCACCGCAATAAAATATTCCTTGTGTTGGATGTCCGACATTTGAAAAATTACTTTAGCCTTCAGCGTTTTGATTCTTTGGTCGAAGTCCCAAACTGACTATGTAGGAAAATGTTTAATTTCTTTGATTTTTGTTATCCACTGCAACTCACATTTGGGTTTTATGAATTCATCTATTAATCTTGCCCATATTTGATCTAAATTTTTCTGTTGGATTCCTACTAGAACCACAGAAAATTCCATGTACAAGTCGAGCGCACGACCTATGAGGGTATTGATCATTTGAGCTTTCTTTATGGCCTCATCTTGGACCTATCACACAATCCATAAGACTTCTCTTATAAACCAATGTTTATCGGGGTATTCTAACCCGTTTCCATTGAATATTTCTAGCTTTATATCATTTCCAGCCATTCTATTTACTTTTAGTGTTGCTGAATTAAAAATTATGCTAGTTAAAGTTCCATGAGTGTTATTTCTACTAGAAATATTAGTCAGATTAGAAAAACCATTTGTTAATGTGTTTTTATATCTTACCTCAAGTGATGTATGTGGGGTCGTACGTATTTCGTAGTCTTGATCTAGGTTTGGTGCTTCTCCTTCCTTGTCTTCTTCAGATATGACATGGTACTCTTCTTCTTCATCTCAATATCCTTCGTCAAGATGTGACACCAATTCGTAGTTCTCTCCTCCGGTCACACTACAAATTCCTCTACTTGTCACAATCCTTCTCCTCTTTCTCAACCAAAATCGCTTTACACTCCTTATGCATCCACCTTCTATCTCAGTCTTGTCATTACCAGGAAAAATCTTAGTTTATGCCAATCCATTCTCCTCGCAGTTTTTCTTGCGACATATCCTAAATCTCCATGAATAAATATTTACTCATTGAAATCCATTCTCAAGATCCCTTTTTCACACACTAGCATCTTAATATGCAACTTTAAAGTTTCAAATATCGCCCTCGCTGTCCTTGGAAAATTCTCTTTCTGCTTCACTATATGAATGTATCATTTCGACTACAATTTCTGTGATATATCCTCCCAAAATACTATCGACCTAAAATTAGGAAACCTTAGATATAGGATTACTAATTCTTTTCAACCACTGGAGCAGCTAAGGACTCCACTCAGTTGGTTCTCCTCCTTGGAAATGTTTCCTCTGGGTTCCTAGCTTCGACAACCATTCATGCAGTACAATGGGAAATTAACTATACAAAATCTCATGAATGTTTGTGTAAAGGTATCGTTTAAACCACTCACTCAAGTTCCACTATGATCATTCACTTTATTCCCATGCGAACTCTAGTGCCTTATAATCAACCCAATCTTGAATTTTCGGCTTCACCGAGTGCCAAAATATATTCCCACCAAAATGATTCATGGTCCTAGCAATGAAACCATTTGTTGGCATACTTTGGGTCAACCCAGGTTTAGATCCCTCGTTCATAAACAAAACCCATGATATCATCCCTACAGAGTAGGACTCCATCGAAAACAATTACGACGCAAATGAAGTATCACCCAAGATATATTATGGGGACTACCATAACTAGGTTTTTGCAGTATGTGGGGAATTTCACTCTTGCAATACTTATAAAATCACTCGATCGAAACCAATACTCTTATCCTTATATTTTCATTTATTCATTCAAGATAACTATCTACTGATCCGTCGACATAGATAACAACATTAATCATGAAGCATTAACATATATTCAAGGTGAAACGCATATATATAACAGAGGTTGTGTGACGCATTCAAATTGATTCATTCACATAGATGAGCATTCAACACAAGCATAAACATTAAAACACACAGAGACAAGGTATAACATGGAAACCCATTCTAGAAAATCCACAAAGGTTCTCTTCATCTACAATGAGAAATAGGTTAGCATCTTTTGTTTGTGCATCGATCTTGCAGACACTTCTTTAGATATTCTTTATGATTCACATATTCATCTCTCATCTCATGATCTCTGATTTTGGTCTCTCTCTCTCTTCTTACTCATTGATCTGCACAGATCCTAGATCGATGCTATGACTAAGCCACCCTCTCTATCTTCGACCAACTCTTTCTCTCCTTCACTTTCAATCAATAATCAATGAATCACCTGCACACAGCTTGGGTTCATGCTTTTATAGATTGTTTATGCTTTTACTATTCTTCATTCAACCATCAACAGAATCACAAATTTCAGTCAACAAGTTGTTTTTCTATTTTAATACATTCAGATATAACTAAAAATAGGCACTATCAGCCCAAAATACAATCATGCTTTATTTCTAAAAGCAAGCTTTTAGTTTAACTAACTATTCCTGCAAATCAATTGAACTACGATTTTTGTCTACTTTATTCCTCTTTTGTCGCAGTTCCTTCTATTAGGGCTGCTTATGTTGCAACTTATTCCATCACATATTCTTCCACCGCGGCTCCTTTTGTCGTGCGCCTGGAATCTTCATTTTTCTAATCAGAATTCTATATTACTTTTCCTAGGGGAAACAAAGTGGTATGTAGCAGAGACTCGTATGAGATCTAATCATTCTTATTTGTTGTCTTAGCTAGGTTGAAAATTTTGTTCCAAAGGAAGAAGAGTTAGTCATTAGGGGAATGGTATAATCAAATTGATGTAGCAGAAGCATGATGGACCTTTGGAAGTTATCTTGGGATTGAGAATTACAATACTAATCAGTCAACAACATATATTGAGGAGTGAAGTCATTGGTTGTCTTGGCGTATGGTTGGAGTTGGTTTCTTACTTAAGGACAAGCAATTTTGGGAGGGGAGTACTGTGATGTCCCCATTTTAGTAGCACCATATTCAAACCACTAACCCATTCAATCCCAATGGGTCCTAATGGAGAAATAAATTAATTATTAAGGGAGTTAATTTTGGCCAAAGTATTTCATGGAATTAAATAAACTAGGTAGCATTACAATTTTGTTTTAAATATTATTTATACTAAATATTTATGAGCTATACATTACCTATGTGGATCAAGAAAGACTAGAGGATAAGGATAAGGAATGTGAGTTATCATCTTCAAAAAAAAAATGGAAATAAAGCAACCAAGGTAGGAAAAGCAAGAAAAAGTAGCAGAAAAGCAAAGCAACATAAGTTTCCTTATTTTTGGAAGATAAGGCCCAAGAAAGATTAGTAAAAGTAGGAAAGGAGGAAAAAAGACTTCAAGAAAGCTATAGATGCTAATTTTATATAGTGAGGGAAAAATCATGAAGGCAAGATGGCCGAATTCAAAATCTACTTGCCAAAGAATCCCTAGAAAGAAGGGCTTAGAAAAAGGAAACAACAAGCTAACATAAGTTAATAAAAGGAGGATGAGTCCACCCATTAAAGATTTTTTGGTCATTTTTTATTTTTTATTCATATGAAAGATTTATGTGATTCTAAGAGGGTTAGGTGATGAGCGCCTTTCGAGCATTGGGTGATGTTCCCCTTTGCATTCACTGATCCAACAGAGGGATTGAGATATTCTTCAGCTGGAGTTTGAGGAGAAGAGCATACAGCTCTTTTCATGGAGTTTCAAAGTTGCTTATAATCATTTTTTCAGGTCTAATAAATATATAACAAGTTGGAAGTCTACTAATATTGAAGAGTCCAAAGTGTTGAAGACATGTTCCTAAAGAAGGTCGAGTTTCCTGTGAGAGATTATAGAGCTAGTCAAGCTTCGGTGGCTATTATGCTTAGGAGGGCGCATATATGCTTATGGATAGCCGATGTTGGATTCCATTCTTATCACATATGATCCATATCAAATATAGAGTTCACTTAGAATATATGACATGAATACATGGTCAAGCTAGAGCTTGGAGGTCCAAGTATTGATTAGAATATCCATTTCCCTCAAGCAATCTGCATCTTTATTCTCTCTGTAATTTATTTATTATTGTGGTTGATGCATTCCATTTTGTTCATGGTGGCTTACTGTTTTTTTAATATCCAATAAATTTCTAAACAAGCCCTCCCATGGTTTACCATTATTTATTTAAATGTCCAATAATTTATTGTAGTAATTTTGCAATGAGTCCTTATTATATTGAAGTATGAGAATAACAATATAGAATGATGTAAATTATATAATTCCAGAATTTTTATGTAACCTATGATATTTTAAATAATGAGATTTAGGTCCATGCTTTTATGTTTCATAAGTTTCGATATTGCTGTGTAATCTACCTATACTCATTGTGGTTCAATTTGTGACTAGTTTCTAGTTTTTAAGTACTAAACTTACCTCTTCCTCTCGAATTTATTTCTTGAAGGTTGTTGCATGTAGGTAAGACCAAGTAGAGTGCATTTCAATTCTTATTATTGAAATTTGTGACTCTTAGGTACTCCTAATTATGAGTTGGAAATCTCCCAAGTGTGCAATCCTAAAGTTGTATTTCACCTTCTCATGCTTTCAAACTTTGTCAATTCAAGTCAAATATGTTATTTTAGTGTATGATCATTAGATTGGGGTGTATATCAGGACATCTACTTCCACTTCCACATAAGTCATGGTGCCATTATGTTGAACCCTTTGGTTTAGCAAAAGGAGTTTGCCCAGACATGATGTAGCCCGATAAATGTGTTGCTGTCAAAGTTGGGAGTCTGTTAGGCTTATGTAGGTTGGCCTCAAGTTGTAGCAGTTCCTAACATCCCTTTGGGAAAAAATTTGGGAAAGTTCAATTGTGTTAGAGTCTTAGTTTTTTTTAAATCCTTGTTCAAAACAAGTGAAAGAGAGCTAGTGTTTCAGAATATCTATTTGGCATCATTACACATCAAAACCCATGTGGTAGAATTTTAGTGTTTTACCTGAGAGTATTGGAATCTACTCAATTTACACAAATTTGAGACTCCTATAAACTATAGTTACTTCACATTTCTAACAATTTAAAACTTATTTACAACACGTAATGATAGGATCATGGGTGGAGAACAACCTTAAGTTCCTGGAATGCTTGTTGTCATGGAATTACAATGTTTTTACGGGTTCAAGAAGGGAAAGGGTAGGTTATAACGGAAAACCTTAATTAATTCATGACCATGATTTAATTATTACTACAATATTCCAATTGTAGGTGTCCAGCCATAGGATAATTAATAGCACATTTCTCATCTGGGTGTTTCGACAATGCTAGAATTCAGGGCATCTCATCTTTGTGGGACAATTTTTCCATGTTTTTAATACAACGTCACACACTCCACTTTTTTCACAATTGTAAGCATCTTGAAACAAGGATGGGGATTTCCTTCTTACGGTATCTTCCTCATAATTTTGTGCCTTGAGCCATGTCTTTAGCAACTGCATGGTGGGATTTGTAGGAGAGAACATTTTAATTTGAATTGTACATCTAACTCATCAAACAAATGTTCTATAATAGATAAACATAGAACACCCTTCGATAAAGACAAATCCACATTGCAATGAATCTTCCACAAGTTATACAAAGTGACAACACAAATACAATGTCAAGTGCCCCTTTAAAGGGTGAATGGAATCAACATTATTTAATGTTGTTCCTTTTCAAAAAATATTATTACATAGGAGGTGAAGCCAAGTGTTCCATAGAAATTAGTAGCAATCTTTGAATACACCTATAGCTTCAAACTACATGGCACATAATTTTTTCTCTCTCTACAATGCAAGAAACTAAAATCATTCATAAAACTAGATTGAGATAACCACTACGTGGAGTGCAAGCAAAAACCATCAACTAGTAGAACATTCCTTTGATGTATGAGTTAGGTGGGTCAAACATTGGCACCATAACTCTAACTTTGATTATTTATGGGAAAGGTTTGAAGGTTAGGTTTTCGGACGCTCATTCCATGTTACATGACATGGGTTACGCAACATTTAAGTGACGTTAGCTCGACATCCACAACGTCTCTTTTCAAACATTCATTCCCAATAGACATGGCTTCTTATAGAGGACGTTTAGCCCATGTTAGTTCTACATTAGAAAGGAATAGTATTCCGCTCAATAGATTTTTGGACGTTCCTTCCATGCTTCTTGACGTTGTGTTTTGGATGTCCCAACGACATTGGTATAGGTCGTCCTTTAGACGTGTCATCGGTGTAAAACCAAAATTGTCGAAGAGATGTTTGACCCACTTTAGAATGGGAGGTATTTTTTTAGTAACGTTAATTTGATATGTTAATTTATTCTCATATGTGAATAAATGAGTTAATCCCATGTCTTTTAAATAATTATAAAAAGGAAAGGATGAAGGGAATTATTTTCAAACGAAAACGTATATTTTATTGAAATTTTAAATAAACAAATGGGTTAAATTGCAAACGGTGCATCATAAAACGAAAAGGGACATTTGAAACGCCACAAACCACTGGAAGGAAAAAGGCCACCATAAATCCAAGAGTCATTAAAATGGACTAATTGGGACTAATTGGGACCTATTCAAACGATGTTGGATCTAATTGGGACCTTTCATAGGGGATAACCCCTTTTATTTGCATAGGGAAATTCCTCCATGTCAACATTAGGTAGCAGCTCCTAAAGTGAATGTTCTACTTTAGGTTTTTAAGGTAGTTCCCAAAGTCAAGCCTCATATATTGATTAGGGACTTATAGGTGGATAAATATTATGCTTAGGGTTTTTCTATGGTGCTTGTCAAGGACCAGATTCTAACTCCTATGAGTTGATTTTTTTCTCTACCTCATTAAAGCTCACTATATACACGAAAAAACTAATTTGAGCCAAGGGACCAATAAGTTGGGAGATTTTAAGCTTTATTTTATCTACTTGGATAGAGGTATTACACAACTTATTTTTTCAAGTTTTGGGAGATTCTATTTTAAACATCAACTAGATGATGAACAACAGGTAGGTTCAAAATATCAAATTTCTCCCTCTCTCCTTACAACCTGAAGAGTATTTCTAATTGGTTCCAAAGGATTTTTTTCAAACGTATCTATAAATATTAATTCGAAAGAAGATCTTTTATCAAAATAAGGCATGGTCTTTCTAGCGAAACAAGTTAATTTGGTGGAATTTCAAGAGGGCGTCCAACTGCTTATATAAATCTTGATGTTGGTGATTTCTTATTAGTATTTTATGTTATTAAAAATATGTAAAATGTTAGTTTTGGGGTCTTTATTAAGACCTTTTATGCCCCTCTTAAGAAGTATAACGAGAGTCTCTATTAGTTTTGCTTGGATACTTTGAATTTATGTAAATTTGTTTTGGTGAGAATAAGGAGTTTTAATTCATCTTTTTCTTGTTTTGCCACGAATACTTAATAACTGAATTTTTTTATTCATCTATAAATAAAATATAGTAAAACTAAGTAAGTAAGCAAATGAACTAGTAATGAGTAAAATATAATTTTAAGTTTTACCATGATGATAAAAAAAATAGGTAAATGATACCTGGCATAGATAAATGGTGGAAAATATAAACTACTCACCCAAAACCTAGCTTATTATTGCATATTTAGTTATCTTAGGTAATTCATGCTTATACCACATGGGAGTCACTAGAAAGAAACCAGAAAAATAATTTGATACCTAAAATGGACTATTGATTTTGGTAATGAATAAATTAATCATTTGGAGGTGGAATTGATAGGTTATTCATATTCTCATTAGAAATTAAGCATATCAAGATGATGGAAAATCCACCATAGGGTATGAATTCAGTATAAGATCTAGAGTTGTGGTAAAAATAAACCAGAAGCAAGAAGCAGCCAACTGGTTCATTGCCCCTCCATTGTAGTAAGCTAAAGCGATAAGCAGTAAGAAATTAATGTAGAAACCAATATTATTTTGTTAAAAAACTATATTATTTTGTTAGTGCTAAAAGAAACATTTCATTTCAAGTCCATTAAATGATTTCATTAGTCAACTGAATGATGAAGACAGATTTGACTGTGTTGAGTGGTTGTAGATGGGGTGCTTATTAGATATAATCCAGATTAAGTATTTGTGATGTTTTCTATATCTAGGTTTCTTGTTCAAACAACTCCTATGCTGTATGATCTGATCCACATTTATTGGATCTATATTTTCTTATCTCTTTGCTATATATGTAACCTTTAATCCGTAATACAATTGAGTTGAGTGTTTCTCCTCCTGTCTTCCTGAGAGATCCTTTGTGCTCTGCTGGTTTTCCTTATCAATTTCTCTAATTTGGTATTAGAGCCAAGTTGAAGGTTGTTGTGAGGGATCCAGAAATTGGTTAAAGAAGATGTCCGACTCTAATAGAATCTTTTTTTAAAAGAGAAAATTATTGTTTGTCAAGATGGATGTGAATGGAACTATGAATAAATACCTCTCTCGCATCAAAGAATTTTGAGATAATCTAGATGACATAGGTAAAGAAGTATCTAGTGCTAATATTGTATCTATCACATTAAAAGGTATGTTTCCAGATTACAAAATATTCATCTCAGCACTTGCAGCAAGACAGACCCCTCCTACATTTACAAAGCTCAACGAAATCCTAATACAAGAAGAAGAAATAATGAAGATGTGCGAGCCTGAATCTCAGACTTTAGATCAGGCTTTGATGGAAAGAGGAAGATACCCACACATAGGAAATCACTAGAACCCACACATAGGAAACTTTCGTGCAAGACACATAGGTATTCCACACAATGAATCTAGTGCTAATAAAGAGGTTGAATGCCATTACTGTGGAAAATCAGGTCACATAGCTAGAGATTGTTTTAAAAATATAAACAATGACTCAAACAACAAATACAGAAAACATAATGAAAATTATGTTAGAAAATACACCCCATATGTCAATGGATTTGAAAACCTAAGATTGTTTATATCTAAACATGCTTTGTCTGTTGAGACAGATGATGAAAATGCATGGTTCATAGATTCAAGTGCATCTACCCACATGTCCTGTAATAGATATTGGTATGATGCGTATTATGAAAAGTATGATGGCACACACATCGATCTAGGTGATAAAAGGTCTCACAAAGCCCTAGGTTATGGAGTGATAAGTGTTAATCTAACCGATGGACAATTTAAACAAATACATAATGTGATGTATGTCTTAGGCATCAAAAATAACTTAATATTTGTTTTTGCTATCACCAATACTGATATGAAAGTTGAATTTGATAAATATAAGTTCCATGTCAAAGATGTCCAAGATCATTACAGAGTTATAGCAACAAGATCCAGACTTGGTGGATTGTACAAGTTGGATGTAATCAAGGGAAACCATCAGGAACTAGAAGCATAAGCTATTTCAGATGTTCAATTGTGGCGTCAAAGCTATGGGCACCTCAATCATAATGATATCATGTTATTATAGAAAACGTTTGTGGTTTAGGTTCTTCCTGTCATTAAAAATTATCATATTGAATGTGCTACATGTGCACTTGGAAAACAACACAGAAATGAATTTCCTAACCATGAAGAGAAGATACAGACTGAACTCCTTGAACTAATACACATCGATGTATGTGAACCTATGCAGACCAGATTACTTGGTGGTGCATGGTATTTTCTGATATTTGTTGATGACAGATTCAGGTTCAGATGGGCTTACTTCATCAAAAGGAAAAGTGATGTCTTCAAATACTTGAAGGAATTCAGAATCAAAATTGAGAAGAAGACAGGAAAATACATTAAAATCCTTAGATCAGATCAAGGTGGTGAGTACACTTCTGGAGCTTTCATAAGATACTGTACAGAAAATGGAATCCAACAGCAATTCACAGACACTGATACACCTCAACAAAATGGAGTTGTTGAGAGGAGAAACAAAACACTGGTGGAATGTTCTCGCAGCATGCTCCAAGGTAAAAATATATCTAATGGATTTTGGGCTAAAGCAATAAACAATGTTGTTTATTTAAAGAATATAAGTCCAACAAAAAGACTAGAACTTTAAACCCCCTTTGAAGTCTTTCATGGCTATAAACCTGAAATTAGTCATTTAAGAATATTTGGTTCTAGGGATTTTGTACACATACCTAAAGATGACAGAAGGAAATTGGATGCAAAATCCATAGAATATATCTTTGTTGGCTATTGCGATGATCAAAAAGCATACAAACTATTTCATCCTATTTCACACAAATTGATTGCTAGTAGAGATGTTGTATTTCATGAAAATACATATATGTGTAACATGATGAATAATGTTGATGAAGAAATGATCCCAGATGAGCATGAAAAAATAGATAAAATTATTCAAAAAGTGCAGGTGGAATAGCAGCAGTAGCAGCAGGTTCAGGAATAGGAATCAAGCATGAGTGATACTACTTCAGATGATGAAACATCATTATACAGAAGAATCATGGATGGAAATCTAGAAAAAATTGTAGTATACAGTACCTAGAAGTTCATCTCGTCAAACTCATCCTCCAGTAAAGTTTAGAGACTATGCCTTGATGACTAGTATAATGAATGTCATAGAACCATTAAATTATGAACAAGCCAAAGATAAGGAAGAATGGGTAACTGCAATGAATAAAGAATATAATTCTATTATGAGAAACAAAACTTGGTATCTAGTATAATTACGCAGAGATAAAGTACCCATTGGATCAAAATGACTATTCAAATCTGTACTTAAAGCAGATGGTAGTATTGACAAACTTAAAGCAAGATTAGTTGCTAAGGGTTTTTTTTAGAAAGAGGGGATTGAATTTGAAGAGACATATGCACAAGTAGCTACGTTAAACACTATCATATTGCTAGTTCCATTAGCTACTAAACGTAACTGGAGAATACACTAGTTAGATGTCAAATCTGCTTTTCTAAATGGTGATTTAAAAGAGGAAGTATACTTCGTGTAGCCTGAAGGTTTTGTGCAAGAAAGGACAGGAGCAGCTTGTGTAGGTTAAAGAAAGCTATCTATGGACTGAAACAAGCTCCTAGATCATGGTATATCAAGATTGACACCTTCTTCAAACAACAAGTATTGTTCAAAAGTAAAAATAACTCAAGCTTATATATTAAATCAGATAAACAGGTAAATGTTCGCTTGATATCCCTATATGTGGATGATCTTATCATCACAGGTGGATCATATCAATTAATTGTAGATATTAAAATTAATTTGTCACAGGAATTTCAAATGAAAGCCCTTGCTGACTTACATTATTGTTTAGGTATTGCTTTTTGGAGAGAATCTTGTAAAACATTCATCACTCAAAGCAAATATGCAAGGTAAATACCTGACAGATTTAAAATGAGTGAATACAAATATGTATCCACTCCTTTGAATCAAAATGTCAAATTATACAACAGTGATGGATCTAAAGAAGTTGATGGTACTTTGTATTGTCAACTAATGGGTACTCTGGACTACCTCACTTCTACAAGGTGTTGATCCCAGTTTTGTTACTATTTTCGAATAATAAATTATTCTTTTGAGATCTATTTTGTCACCTTTTTGACATATTCCTTCCATACAGCTTATCATTCAACCTCAGGTATGAATATATTTGGGATTTATGCAAATTATGGTTTATTCTTATTATTTCTTGATTTTATTAATCATTTCGATGATACTTGGGAATTTGTTTTATATATGGAACTGTTTTGTAGGATATAGTCTTTGCGCCAGCTGATATTGAACATGCACCCATGCTAGATATGTGCATATCACATCCAACTCACCGTCCAACCCACCGATCAAACCACGCACTGTTTGTTGGCATATTCCCAAACGTTAAAGTGTAGAACACCCAACATTTTTGGCGTTGTTGCTCGTGAGTTGCTTAGTAAGGTAGAATAGATAGAATTTCCTTATAAAGTTTAGTTATAGGATGGTGGTGGGGGAGGGGTAAGACGAGAGGTAAGAAACTGTTCATTTGTTATAAAAGGCACCCGGAATCTAGCGGTAGTAGTACTAGTAGCATAGGTTTTCCTTTAGCTTAGTTTTTCATGAACAGACCTAGATATTCTAAGGGTAGACATGCTAGAACTAGTTCTCAAAACCTTATTAAAATTCCTACTAACCTTTACGGGGTACGAAATACCCCAACCACTAACTTAGCAAAAAGGTATCAGAGAACCCACATAGGAAGTAGTTCTACTTGGAGACCTAAAGAATTTATAGGAGAAACCATAGACGGTGAAGAAATCCTGGAGAGAAATACTAAGGACCCCATTTCTAAAGAAGTCTAGGAGGGTCAACCATTAGAAATCCTCAATCCTCCACTAGTGCAGAAACCAAACAATACAAATTTCTCGTTAGTAGGGGATCCTAACTTTGTTGATTTCATTGATCCTTCCCAGGTACAAGCTCTCTTTGGTAGCTAAACGGATACAGTTATTTCACAAATTTAAACCTCCACAGTAGTACCTACCATCCCCATAGGACATAATAAGAGTACAGTTTATCGAAGGAATATCTCCCCCGAAAAAGAACGTTGGGATGGCCGATTATCACCTCGAAAGGAGCCTCCTAGGTATACACTCTCTAGGAATCAAACCTACATGGAGATTCGAGGAGAGAATGAAGATCATTACAAGGTTAGAAATGATGAAGGGAAGGCAAAAATTGAACTAAGACTACCTTCAAGTTCCCTATTTTAGACACTGCACAAGATGTGAATATGAAGAACATCCCCCCTCCCTCCTTACCTACGTTCTATTGGAAGAGCAATGAAGACACAGACACATTTTGTTCGAATTTGACATCCTCTGTAGAATTTATAACTATCTACAAGATGCTCACAAATTAAAACTCTTTCCTGCTACATTGAAAGACTCAGCTTTAAAATGGTTCATTGGATTAGGATAATATAGTATCAGGACTTAGGAAGATATGAAAACTACATTCTTGTGGAGGTATCAAGATTATCGCAAACCTAGAGATTCTTGAAACAATATTTTTAAGATACAACAACTTGAAGACGAGATCCTGGAATACTATCTTGAAGGATTTATTTACACACTACATAAATATAAACATAATGATCTTCGAGAATATGCAGTACGAATACTCTTCCTTAAGGGAATCTCAGAAGACCTGGTAGAAAGCCTTAATCTCATGGAATCTAGCGATGTCTCCCACAAATCTTTCACACAAATTGGGGATATGTGTAGAAATTACTCTAGAATTAGGGGGAAATTTGGGAGGAATCTTCGAGAACCTTATAATAGGAATCTAAAAGGAAATACTCCCAATTTTGGAGGAGTCACAAGGATAGAGTTAGGGAACCTATTGGAAAATTTCAAAACTGATATTTTAAGAGCAATGGATTCCCAACTAGATGTGTTACAAGCTAAGAAAAGGAAAGAGGAACAAGACGTGATGAGTATTTTCTGTCCAAGAAGTAGAACTAAGAATCCCCAATGGTAATTCCCATCAAATAACATCTCCTTATGTCATATCTGTATGGAGGAGCATCCAACAGATGAGTTCCCATTGTTATCGGGGTTACAAGCCATATATAAAAGTGGGGACATGGGTGAAAACTTGAGGAGGCCTCCTTGGAAACCAAGGTACCCCCACCATATTAGAATTTGTCACCATAACCCCCACCTTACTACCAACCCTACCAACCACCTCAACAGTGGAACACTACAAGTTGGCAGCATTGGACACCTCAGTATCCCTCTCCTCCTCAATTTACTCAGCAATAGTATTGGCCATAAGGGTGGAGGGGAAAGTCCTACCCCCAGTCACCGTCTATATCTACTCATCCTTATCCTCAACATTTATTCAATACCCAACCATTGTTACCAGGATTTGTGCCTACAGTCCCCCATTATTACACAACAACCTCATCACTTACAAAATACAAACCCTCCACAACCTACATTATTACCCACAAAACTGATACCTAATCCAAATAATAAGCTAACTCTGGCTCTTAACAGCATTGAGTTGCAAACTCTTCCATCCTATGTTATTTCAACTGTACCCATACATGAGATACAATTACGATCTGGAAGAGTTGTGAATTACAAACCCAAGTCATCAATCGTAATTTGTGAGGAAAATGAAGAAGTAGAAGACCCTAATGAAGTCATGAATGATACTATTCTGCAGGATGTGCCAAATATTTTAGTGCATACCCATCCGTGGAAAGAATCCATTCAGGAACAAAGGATTCCTCCGTTTCCAGAACAATTAGCAATAGAAAAACCTGTAGACCATCCTGAGTATGACATTTTGAATGAACTAATGAATATCTATGTTAAAATTCCTCTATTATAGGCTATTAAGGATATACTAATTTAGACCAAGGTAATAAATGAACTATGTCTTAAACACCTAGGAAAGAAACAGAAGGACCCCCTCACAATTCATGTTATAGGAGAGATGTTTGAGTGTATGATAGACCAGTCTCGGATTGCAAAATATACAAATCCAGGGGCCCCAGTAGTAAATGTTATTTTAAATAATACCACCATATATAATACACTTATCTATTTAGGATATGCCATTAATATGATGACCACTATAGTCTTCAAAGCTTTATAGTTGGGGCAATTTCTCTGACCGACCCCATCAATTCTGGAACTAGTAGACCATACTATGATAAAACCTGCTAAGTTCTAGATGATATTGTTGTATCAGTAGCCTCATGGGAACATCTTGTTGATTTCATGGTATTAGAATCAAAGGACCCTTCTAAAGGACATCCTATATACTGGGAATACCATGGTTGGATACCTCCAACGCCTTCATAGAATGTAGGGACGGGGAAATGACCATTTCTAATGGGTTGTCCACACAAAAAATGGATTTATATCCCCCATCACAACCGGTAACGAAAACCTTGGGGTGGTTAGATTTCCCCTTTGGGGATGGAAATATTGAAATCTCTTCTTTCCTAGTGACTACTCCTGGGAACTTTAGGAGCATACTATTGAGAATGTGTTAAACCAATTTGTCTCTTCATCAACTTGTATAAATTTTCCTCATTATTTTGCTCAACTTGATCAAGTTTTTTGGGGATGAGTTTCAGGAAAATATGTCCCTCTCAACATTCGTGAATAAACCATGTGTATTCGCAATTGAATAGCATATGGGGTCTTATACCATGCCTTGTGAGGCCCATCCCCGACAAAGTTTTACACATAAATGCAGGGTTAACCGAGAGTCAACAAGAACAATTTCTTAAGGTCCTTAAAATCCAATCTGGCGCATTTGCATGGGAATACGCACTCATGAAAGGTATACACCCTGACACTTGTATTCACCATATTTACATGGATGCCACTATATCCCCTATAAGGTATCCTCGGAGGAGGATGAACCCTGCTTTAAAAGATATAGTTGAAAGAGGAGTTATAAAAACTTCTTAATGGTGGTTTCATCTATCCTATCTCCGACAGTAAATGGGTGTCCCCTCTAGTGGTAGTCCCAAATAAATTCATAGGGAAATGGCATATTTGTGTTGATTTTAGAGAGATGAATAAGGCCACTCTTAAACACTACTTCCCTTTACCCTTTATTGATCAAGTGCTAGATACTCTATCATGTATGCAATATTTTTCCTTTCTTGATGGGTATAGTGGATACAATCAAATTTTAATAGCACCTAAATACCAGGATAAGACCACTTTTACATGCCCTTGGGGAACATACGCCTATAGAGTTTATCCATTTGGCTTATGTAACGGACCTGCCACTTTTCAGTGAGCAGTCTTAGGGATTTTTGTTGATCTTATACATGACAGTGTAGAGGTGTACATGGATGATTTTACAACCTATGGTAATACCTTTCAAGAGGCCCTTGATAACCTTGAGAAGGTCTTGATTTGATGTGAAGAAACAAATCTATCCCTTAGTCACGAAAAAATGTAAAATGTTATTAACAAAAGGTATAGTCTTGGGGCATCATATTTATTCCCAAGGAATCAAGGTGTT
>LPNX010356160.1:14037-58020 GCA_001517045.1 Pseudotsuga menziesii | reverse complement strand
TATTCTTAAGATGACAAGAAATCCTTACAATGAGGCATGGATGACTAGCTTTTCCTATGGAAATTTTCAAGTTATACTATCATTATTCATTTGGTTTTCCTAATCAATGTTATTTTTCTAATGAATTTATAGATCTAAATCATTTCCATTTATTAGTTAGTCTTTATTTTTCTTGAAAAAATGATAACAGCATGATCGAACTCTGTATTAAACTATTTTGAAATTACTTAGTTTCTCTCGCATGGCTTCACACCATATTTTTGGTTTCGAGGGAAGATTATATTGTCTTTATTTTTCTAACTATTCATAAAAGGTTCATTTATCTCTAACAAATGACAAGTGTTTTCAGGATGATGCAAGTAGTAGGACCTGGTCCTAATATTGGATGAATAAGGAAGAACATAATTGAAGATTCAATAGTGTTGTTCTATATGATCCTCTTGTGGGATGGCAGCCTAGAAAAATTCACTACATGAATAGAAGCAGCCTGATTTAGCGAATCATATTTTTTTTCAGAAAATCCATATGAGGGATCACATGTAGGACCATATGAAGGGTCAAATGCTGGTCCGAATGGAATGCCAAATGATGATCTGAAGAAAAACTGTGATATTATAGCACAAATGGTTAAGTGTGTTATGGTGTTAGTTTAATTTTATTTTTGGGAAAAATGTTAAGTTAGCTGAGCTATACCCATAATTATCAAATCACATCTACATGCTTATAAGAGAATTATGATTTTATTAATACTAATTTTGACTTATGATTTTGTACGATTTTGGCATGATACGATCTTATTTAAGCCCCATATGGATGTGATATGACCTTAGGAACTTTTTTGTCATCATTATACTACTATTTTTTGGCAAGGGGTTTTGGGGTAAGTGAGTTGCGTAGTGTCGCGGTAGCTGTTTAAGCTCATGCGGTACCACACCAAGGCAGATCGGTGCGATAAGCGCAAGAATAACCAATTTTTGAATATTTTATGTATATTTTGACCAAGTTTTGTTGCAATAGGTTAGTAGTGGTTAGAAGTCAGTTAGTAGTGGACCCTCAATGTAAAGGTTTAAACCTATTTATAGATCTATTTTGAGAGCGTTTGAGAGTGATTGTGCACGATTGTATGTGATAAGATCTGGTGCGATCTGTTCTATGGAGAATTTTCTATCTTAACTATGATTTTATCTGGGTTTATTTCTAATGTATGTAGTCTCCGTTTTTGGAGAAGAATTGTGTAATGCATTACATTTGTGCAAGGTTAATATGATGCGATGAGTATGGCTCAATTCTTGTCTATTGTTATAGATCTGTTATGATGTTGTGACTTTGTTTTGTTACAATGGCATAATATAGATGCAATTCATTCTCTTCTGCTATATCAATGCGATCTGTTGCTTTTATGTTGATGCAATCTATGTTTCTGTAACTGTTTGATGTGCTATGAGTAATGATGTTCCATGACTAATGCTGTGATACTGTGTGATTATTGCATAAGTTATGGTGTCCCTCTGTCAGATCCCCATATCCTCCTTTCCCATTGTTGGAAATTCAGTTTCGACAGCCCTCCCTTGGACACCTTGGGTGAGACCTTTTCTGCTCTGCAGACGTTGCTGGGTAGGGTAAAACCTATCTGGGTCAGTGCTCATGGAGGTTACATTGTAGGGCATCGATAGAGTGGGAACCCCTGTCGACAAAGATTTGTTGGTGGCTTTCACCAACACCATTAAAATTGTCATCTTATCTAATTCCATGCGTAAACCATCAAGTGATCGATCATCTTGCTTATTCAAGTCATTATGGTTGTGAATGTGGTTTATGAAATTGTATTGATTAATATGTTCAACCTGTCCAAAGTTTTACTTTGGACATGATTGAATTGATTAAATCCTTACGAGCTCATTAATGCATGCATCCTTTGATGGCACGCAATTCAAGATTCGCCATGATGGAACGATCATCCAAATGTGCCAAGTGTCTGATGTGATCATTCAATCGCTCATATGAAGCACATTTTAAACTCACCTTCTTGTGATTTCCTTTCCATTCTCTCACCCTCACTTACCATTGTCCCTGCAGAGTCATTTTAGTCACCATCTTCATGTACCCTCTGCAAACCTTGCATCCTTTCCTTTGTCTAAACAATGTCGAACTATCTTGAGCCTGAAAACTATTAGGATATGTTTCATATGCCAAATTTTTAGTATCGTAGGGATATTTCCTTTCGGGCTGGGTGGAACCCATTTCTTCATTTGTTGCAGGGGTATGACGAAGAAATTTCACTACTTTTTGTGATGGGTTTTTATGGTAATTTGGCCAGGGTTGGTCATCTCATTTTTCAAGTAACTGAGGAGATTATTTCCATTGTGACTAAGCTCCCAAGAGAAGGCACTCGCTGGCAAAAACACTAGTTTCTCCGTCATTCATCCCACAACTTCACTCTCAATCCAGAGTACCAGCATGTTGCAGGTTTCGAAGGGTTCCATTAAGAATGGATTAATCCCAAATACCTTAACCCTTTGTTCGTCATCATCCGCCTTATCACCTGTGAGGGTAAGTTCAGTGTATTCAAAGCTTGCCATATTTGTTTACTAGCACATTTTGTTAATCTACAGTTTCTCAATTTTCCATTTTATTTCGTAAAATGCTTGGAGAAAATTTCAAGAAAATTTAGGAAGAATACCATTAATCCTAGGGGCAGTTTGTATCACCATAGCCTAATCAAGCTCTTGATATTAGATCATTTCAAAGCGGGGAATCATACTTGCGATACTTTTGTGTTCAAAGTCCTAGACCCTCACCTTAATATTCTAAAACACCCTAGTCATCTCCGTAATCATGAATCCAGTCAAACCCCATCTGCACAATAGAAAATCCCCAACATTGTGGACATCGATGAAGATACATTAGAGGCAAGCCCATTTACACATTCTACCCTTATTAATCCCATGTCTACTGAGTTTTTACCTTTTTCATGAATTCATACCAAGGATCAGAAGATGAATTTTTCCTAGTCCATTGTTTGGCCCATCGTCCAGACCACGGTTCAGCCCGATATTCAGACCGACCATATAGAAAACATGGCCGAGGTAGATAAACCTGAACTAGACTCACCTATGTTCACATTGGCTAGTATCTCGGCTGAATTTCTCAAAGATGCTACCCGTGAGACTGTCCCTACACATGCTCAGGGAATGAGTCTGAAAAGACAAGTTCCCTCTGTTGTCCTCGAGAGACCATCCAAGGAATTGAGTCCACCTCCAGAACCCAAGCATCCTATAGAACCATTCACCTCTAATCAGCCAACAATATGCCAATTAACTCAAGAATTGGCACAGTCGGTGCGTCGAAATGAAGAATACATCAAGTTAATCACATACCTTCTACAAGAGAATAAGAATTTGCGTCTACAAATTAAGGTTGTTGAAGTTCTCAACAAGGATATTAATTCATCATATAACTCTCGACAGGAGAGGCATGCTATTTTAAAATCTCAGACCAAGAAATTGAAGCTTAAATATCCTATTTCATCTGCTAAGTCGAAGGCAACTGCTAACGCAGCTCAGCCTTCTTCCTCACTCATTTTTGTTTTTCTCAGTTGGACCTAGCATCTCTCTGGTTTGGGGGAATGTTGATCCCATTTTTTTTACTATTTTTGAATAATAAATTACTCTTTTGACATCTATTTTGTCACCTTTTTGACATATTCCTTCCATACATCTTATCATTCAACCTTAGGTACAAATACATTTGGGATTATGCAAACTATGGTTTATTCTTATTATTTCATGATTTTATTAATCAATTCGATGATACTTGGGAATTTGTTTGATATATGGAATTTTTTTGCAGGCTATATTCTTTGCGCGAGCTGATATTGGACATGCACTCATGCTAGAAATGCGTAGATCACATCCAACTCACCGTTCAGCCCGCCAATCAAACCGCGCACTATTTGTTGGCATATTCCCAAACATTAAATTATAGAATGGTTTTTAGTTTCTCTGTTTCCCACATTCCTGATGACTGGATGATCCTCACTCTAGAAGGATCGCCATCCTACCTTCTCAATTCGACACCAGGACTCATGCCCCATGTCAACAAGAAACAATATGCCACAGTCCGCGTGAGTAGAACCGCCGCGTGAAGGAACAGGAGAATGATTATTCATTGGCATATGGTCGTTTGTTTGTAAAAATGGTTGACTATTTTAGGAGCAATCGACCACTGAAAGGGTCAACATGCTCATCCTTGTAAACACTGTATATACCTTCCTCTAAGCGAGAGCATAGTTAGCTAGCATGTTAATGAATCGAAGTTAGGAGAGAAACTCTGTAATATTGTTCTGAATTTTAATATAATTTATATTTTTGTTGTTCATCTATGCTCCTATCTCTGTGATTGATTCAAGCACAACCTTGACTGCTGGGAGGGCCCCTCAATAACCAGTGGTATCCATTTCCATGTGTATTTTCGTTATCTCCTTTCTTTCAGTTAGTATCATTTCATTTCCAGTTTGCTTATGTAATTTAGTTTCCTATAATTGTTTGTTTTATTATCTCCTATAGCATGTGTTTTATTATGATTATTACTTTTCACTCAATATAGTTTCATTCCCATAATTACATAACCGGTTGCGCACATAGTTAGCTTCCTTTCCAGTCATTTTACAGTTTGTTGTTCAATTTCATATCAATAGTCACATAGATATGAATTTCTTTATGTCCTAGAATCAATTTATAGTAGGCTTAGTTTTGTTAACTCTTGTTTTGTTATGAATTTACTTTGGTTATATCTTAGTTTGTTTTATAGACAATATTTTCTTTATAAGCATGAATTGGCATAAGTGTTTTCACTGTTAGTTTGATTACTAAATAAGTTTACTTACTGTCCTTTATGCATCTTGTTTTCATATGCACAAAATCAACTCATAATTAGATCATTTAGGTCATTTTCCATTTTTTTTCTGTATACAGACTATCATTCACGCCTCCTGTTTAGCCTTTCATTCAAACCATCTATTCAATCTGTTATCCAGTCCTTCGTTCAGCCCTCGATTTTCCTATTTTGTTTTAAGCTCATTTAAAGGTTTTGTTTCTTTGGCTTTTTAATTCTGTTCTTTTTTTATAATTAGATAATGGTTATATTTACCATTAGAACCTTAGATTAGACTATTAAAAGCATTTATCAAGCTCCATCTGTATCTTTCACCTCTTCTTACCTTAGTATGCTTTGAATTATGCTATGTTCCATTTCTTTGGTCTCTGATCTTCTCACTTATTACTATTATAACGTTTGATAAGTATATCTCCTGTCTAGTTTACCTTTGTGTATATCTTTGTGTTTAGAGGAGCTTCCTTATTAAGTTTTCTACTTGATTTCTTAATTAAGTTTTCTTTATTAATTTTTCTATGGAATAAATCACCATGCTCACCATCACCTATAACTGGACATTCCTTAGTTTTCACATATTTGTAGAAGTTAAATTAGATTTAATCCCATTCAGTTTCTTTACATTTTTTGAAATCCATTTTGACACTACTCCTTCTCCAGTTCCGATCATAATGAATGCATATCCTCAAAACCCCCAAGGAGAGTGGAACTAGATAGTTTAGTTTAAATGTTATGTACATTTGTTAATTGCATGTATAGTTTAGTTGCTGAAGTTTGTAAAGTATATCCAGTTGTTGTAATCTCATTTCCAATATTATAATTCCTTGTATAGTTAGTTTCTGAAGTTGTTTAAGAATATTTCTAACTCTTAGATTAAGAAGTGGAATAGTTGATTAATAGTAAGTTTTACTTTCTTAGAGTAGTATTGTTTATATCTTTACTTTTCAGTATTTGTTTATGGAGTAGAGTAGTATAGCTTGATACTGCTCTAGTATAGTACTCTGTTCCAATTTAATGACCTTAATAGTTGAATTTCTAGGAGTTTGACTTGGTTTTTTATTTTGAAATATCTTTCAATCTTTTCTTTGTTAAAGTATTTCCACGACACCCTAGGAACCCCTCTACCTTCGCATATATTTTTTGTCAACTTTAATATTACCAACCTTGGTCGATAATTGAATATTTGGTGAATTAATTAAGACATTATAACACCCAACATGAGGCCATACCTATCATATTCTGTTAGCATCATTAGTCAGTTCTTGGCTAAGCCATGCGAAACACATTGGAAAGCTACCGAGCAGGTCCTAAGATATTTAAAAGGAAATGTTAATTATGGTTTTTTATATATTGATGTATCTGATGTTTAGTTGACAGGTTACTCTGACTTTGACTGGATAGGAAATCCTAATGACAGAAAATCCTCTTCTAGATATGCTTTTAGCATTGGTTCGGGATTCATATCATGGAGCAGTAAGAAACAACCAACTATTTCTTTCGCATCCACAGAAGCTGAATATAAAGCTTTAACCAGAGCTTCTTGTGAATCCATTTGGTTGAGGTGCATTCTTGAATATGTTGGAACACAACAACAACAAGCTACCGAAATCCAGTGTGACAATCAAATCTCAATTAAGCTAGCACACAATCCAGTCTATCATGCCAGATCCAAACATATTGAGCTGCAA
The DNA here is from genome assembly GCA_001517045.1 of Pseudotsuga menziesii. NCBI lineage: Eukaryota > Viridiplantae > Streptophyta > Pinopsida > Pinales > Pinaceae > Pseudotsuga > Pseudotsuga menziesii. Next base: position 51,442 of record LPNX010356160.1, on the reverse strand, counting down.
CATTGTTTTTTCAGAGAAAAGATTGAGTCTCAAGAAATTGAACTAATCTATTGTAATACAAGTGAGAATGTTGTTGATATTTTTACTAAATCAGTTGGAAGGATCCACTTTAAGGATCTTAGGAAGAAAATAGGTGTTGTCAAGAATCCATTTATGCATTAAGGGAGGTTGTTAGATATAATGCATATTATGTATTTGTGATGTTTTCTATATCTAGGTTTCTTGTTCAAATAGCTCATATGCTGTAGGATCTAATCCACATTTGTTGGATCTATATTTGGTTATCTCTTTTCTATATATGTAACCTTTAATGCATAATACAATTGAGTTGAGTGTTTCTCCTTCTGTCTACCTAAGTGAGCCTTTGTGCTCTGCTGGTTTCCCTCATCAATTTCTCTAATTGTGCTCATCCAAAGTTCAAAGTACAGGTTCCGCGTGATTACAACTATATTATTATATTTTATTGTTGTCCTAGCAAAAAAATTTCTCTTTACCTTTTATCTTTTCTTACGCCAAGAAAACAAATTTCTACCTCCTGATCCACAACACGAATCAGATTCTTATTTATTTATTAAGAGCTTCAAATATATATTTAGAATATGAAATCAAGTCACAATGCAGGTTACAAAATTTGATTTAATTCGTTCCTGGTTGAAATCTTTGAAAATATAACATTGTAATTTAAATATTGTTTTTTTCTATACATCTAATTCTTTCTTAACGTGACGTGTTTTATGTTGGAGACATTTACCCACCATGCACACTTAATTTGGTCAATTTGACCTTGTTAAACAACTATCCTAAGTTTTATTGACGTAATTGGCATTAGAGGAGCATTGTATGACATCAGCATGAGCACACCCATGCCTACCTTCAGTCAAGAAGGCCAACTAAGCCTTCTCCTTCATTCAGGGAGGCTAACTGGAGCACTCTGGGGGTGTTCTGAGTGTCATAAATGAACCTAATTGCTAACTGATGGTTACAATCAGTTAAGCTGAGTGGTGAAGGAACCTCATTTCATTATATTGATTATTTTATTAATATTTAATGAAATGGAGTCAACAGGGGCACCTCCAACCACCTGTGATGGGTAGTTTGAATTCAATTAACCTCATCGGAGTTCATTAGAGTTAATTATGTGATAACACTTATTGATTGGAATGTAATGACATGTGTCTGAGATACTTTCAGTTAGACTCAATCATCCATTATACTCTGACTTCAGTTAGGACTCAGTTGATCAATCAACACTTGATCAATTGGTTAACTAGTGTGTTTACTATGGATTACAGTCAGTTAAGCTACACCAATTCATTCAATTCGAATGAACTCCTTGGGAATTCGAATTGTCTTGGAATTCATGCATCTTGCATGATCATTGTATTGTATTATCCATTATTCATTGATTATACAAAGCTGCTACTTCTATTGCAGCACCATTTTGCCAATTTTATGCATATTTGTCTAGATTCTTTGTGAGATTGTGTTTTCAGTTCCTAGACCACTGTGACAAATTAATATGGTATCAGAGATCATGGAGGGACAAAGCTCATATCTCTCAAAAAAAATATTTTTGACATATCTTGCATGAAAAATTGAGCAAAAGCTCAAAAATCCAGCATTGCACTAGAATCTAATGCTTACCACTTAATACCCCAAGTTAAGGAATTGTTTGTAAAGCTTGCTTGATCAACTATGTTGGGTGTGATGAAAGCCTAAAATGTGCAGGCTGTTCGACCTTACAGTGCCCCTTTTGTTGTGATTTGCAGGTTTTAACATGTGAAAGCATTCGCTCCAGCAATTTGAAATGGCTTGTTCCATAGAACTCTTGACTCCGTTCAATTTCCATTCATGGAAAGGAGACATGGAGATCCAGCTACGTGCCAGAGGACTCTATCGCGTCACTATGGACACGGAAGAAGAGCCTTATTTTGTGACAGAAAAAGATAGATTCTTGAACAAGAAAGATGAAGCATTCGGATTCTTGTGCCTCTCTGTTTCCTGGGATCTTCTTTTCCATCTCTCGGGATTGAAGAATCCAAAGGAAATTTGGGACAAATTGGAAACCTTGTATGGAAAACATGATGATTTGAGAGTATACCATCTTGAAAATGAGTTCATGTCTCTCCAGCCTTCCAATTTCGAGACCTTAAATGGTTTTTTCACAAAGTTCAAGCACATTGTCTTACTGTTGAAGGAATGTAAGGTGGAGAAGGAGGATGATCTAATCATCCTCGTCATACTCTCCAAACTTGGAGTTGATTATTTGGTGTTTGTCTCTACATTTCATGTGGGGAATCTCACAACCCCTGGATGGAAGATGCCTTCTCTCAATTCCTTCATTGAGTCCCTAACAAGCAAACATGATAAGCTTGTCCAGATGGGGATCATCTGATCCTCCCGTGATCAAGCCATCCATGTCTCAGGGCCCAAAGATATGAAGGGTAAAGGAAAGCAACAGAAGAATCCAAAAACCAAATTCGAAGCTCCTAATCCTAAATTTCAAAACCAGCAACATGAAGAGACTTTTGACTCAAAGAAGAACAGAGGAAAATGGCATCATGGAAAGGAAAAAGTCAAGTGTTCATACTGTGGGAAGGGCTTCCACCTTGAACATGCCTACATGAAAAATAAACTTGATGAAGCTACTTCCCTCCTTGATATAAATCACATCAATATTCTGAAAATATTTTGGAGGAGAGATCAACAAAATCGGGAACCACAACATGAAAAAGATCATGCCCTCACGGCAAGCACTTCGAATTCCAATGCACTCTTGATAGATTCTAGAGATTCAAACCACATGATGGCTGAAAGAGAATCCTTCTCATCCTTGGAGACCAGAAAATCCATTCCCATGCACATGGGAGATGACTCCACAATCATATCCGAAGGAAAAGGTACTGTAGATCTTGAACATGGTTATTTTTCCAATGTTCTGTATGTACCATCTCTTGCATAAAACCTCCTAAGTGGTTATCAAATGACACATACAGGAGTGCCCAACGGAGTCTCCTTCAACCTAGATGATGTAGAGATCACAAAAATTGCATCCATAAAACTTGTAGCAAAAGGCCTTGCAAACCATCATGCAAAATCCTATGAGTTCTCCCATTTTGTGGCAGATGCAAAGCCCACCGCATTGCTGACTCATGGAAATGAAGTTAGTAAACTGTGGAATGAGAGGTTCGGCCACCTGAACTTCAAATAATTGCAGAAATTACAAAATAATTCTATGGTTGAAGGCCTCTCGGTCATCAAAGCTACCATTGGAATTTGCAAGGGCTGTGTTGTTGGAAAGCTCCCCGAGCATAAGTTCATTTGGGGGAAGGCAAGCCGAGCATCATGCATCTTGGGACTGATACATTCTAATATCAGCAGTCCCATGACTATCACATCCATGAATGGATCAAGGTATCTTATTATTTTCATTGATGACTTTTCGAGATACACATGGGTCTTTTTTTATCAAAAAGAAGTCGGAAGTCTTGGAAAATTCACTGAATTGAAGGCCTTGATTTAGAATGCATCTGGAGAAAAGATCAAGATTTTGAGATTTGATAATGGTGGGGAGTATGTCAGTAATGATTTACTGCATATATGTTCCCAAAGTGGTATTCAGATCCAGCATTTAGTCCCCTACACTCCCCAATAGAACCGTGTAGTGGAGAGGAAGAATCAGTCTCTCAAGGAGATGACCACCTGTATATTGAAATCAAAGAAGTTGGATGCAAATTCGTGGGCTGAAGCCATGCATGCTACAGAATATATTCAAAATAGAGTGACGCACTTATCCGTGAAATGGAAGACCCCTTTTGAAGCATATTTCAAACACAAGCCAGATGTGTCGAACATGAGGGTGTTTGGGTCCACTGCATGTGCCCGAATTCCGCTTGATAAAAGGAGGGATTTGCAACCTCAAAGCATCGAATGTCTATTTATCAAATATCTTGTTGAATATAAAGGTCTCAAGGTACTGGATATCAAAACAAAACAAATCATCATTGCAAGGAGTGTCAAGTTCGATGAGCCTCTTCAAGAGGTAGAACTAGTGAAGGAGAAAACTGCTGAATTTCCTTCGTATTCTACTAAATATTTGGATGATGAAATTGGGCGTGATGACCTTGATTTGGATCCTCTGATTTCTGATATCAATGTACAGAAAACATCAGATGATGAATCAGAACCTGAAGTACAAAATTGTTGGAGCAGGGCTCCGCAGCTACAGGAAAAGCTGTTATTTTTGGTAGGAGATGGACAATTTTTGGAGGAAAGACAGTTTCAGTGAAGCGTAAAAGGAAATTCAAAGGAAATAGTACCTGAAGCGGCTAAGAAGAGAGCTCAACCACTGCATTTAAGGTAGTGGCGAAGACAGGAGGGCTCAGCTACCCTCATAAATGGAAAAGGAGCAATGGGCCGAGGTATTAAATACAAAGGACAGAAGGAGAGCAACCGAGGAAGCGGCGCCCATACCCGCGATCAGCGCCGAAGTTCGCGGAAGACTGCAAGAAGCTGCAGTGTGACCAGTAAGCAGAAGTTCAAAGTGCAGATAGACCAACTGTCACAGTTAGGGTTTTTGGGTTACTGATGGGATAGGCCCACAGTGTTGTATCACGGTGAGACCTTCGGGCCACCTATTTAAGCATGTATTTTGTATTATGGAAGGTTGGTCAGTTAGACAGTTAGCTAGCTAGGTGTCTCTAGTTGTCGTCAGTATTGTAAGACCTTGAGGAAGATTCAAACTCTGGTTCTATTGTTAATTCTGTAGTTATCTTACTGTAACCAGTAGCCGGCTCCTTAAGCATGAATGTAACAATCCGCAGGGATTGAGAGAGAGAGAGAGAGAGAGAGAGAGAGAGAGAAAGGATATATTGTAAGAAGAAAGCATAATAGGAAGAGAAGAGATCTAAGAGAGAAGGGCTCCCAGCTATGTGCGTGGAGTTTCCCAGAAGATCTCAAGCTACATAGGAGGTTGCAACAAAAATGTGTGTTACTCTCTCCAGATATAATATAAACACAGTTCCTGTGGATGTAGCTTCCCTCCTGGAAGTGAACCATGTAAAATCTGTGTGTTGTGCGACTGTTTCATGTGATTGTGCTCTAACTTACTTGCTATCTATTATCTGTTACATGAACTTTGCTTATTAGTTAATGAATGTATGTATGCTATCCTTCAGTTTACAGTAACATAGAAGGTTAAATGCAAGCTTTAATGTGTTGAATATTCTGTGTATGAGGTTATTAGTGCTTGATTCACGACAGCTAACAGTTACAATGTTAGTGACTTCTATATATTTAGTTCAGCGAGTTGAGCATAATTGATGTTAAGCGTGTTAAACTGTAGAATATTAATTGAAGTTGTTTAACACTCCGATGAATGTTAACTGAGCTATTATACCCATGGAGGAATTCGCAGGACCTTGAGAGTTGATGAGCATACTAAGCCTTATTGTAGGAATTATCACAGCTTAGAAAGGCGATATCGCACTATCAAAGGAGCTGCAGTGTGAGATATCGCAGGTTAGGAGTTGAACAGAAGAGAAGTTTTGTGCATCATACTAGAAGCTGCGATGTGATAAGAGCCAGTCCCATAGTAGAGTCAGCTAGGAAGAGAGAAACAGCCCTTGCGGATAGATTCTGCTGGTTAAATAGAGTCAAGAGGACCTAGGATGCTACAGAACCTGGTTGAGGAAACATGATTCTTCAACCACCCCATCTAGGATCACTTCGGGTGAGACTTCAATCCGCTCTACGGTCTGTCGTCGAAAGGGCCAGTGAGCTAGGGGTTTTGTTGGTAACAATATAGTAAACCCGAGTCTGCCAAAAGAAGAGAAGAAACCAACAAATGGTTTCGTCGCCAGTTTTGAACAAACTGAAGAGCTGGTGTTCTGTTGGCATCCTACTAAAGAAGAACTTAACTAGTGGGTTGAGTCTAAGGAAAGAGAATTTGATGAGAAAGAAAACAAGAGTTCTAGGCTAAGTACAGAGGACTGGCTACAGAAACATATTTTCACAGACCCGCATGAGATATTTTTTGTAACCTATGCAAATGAATTGTACAATTGGTTGTCAAAGTTGAATGGTAAGCACGTATTCAAGAAGAAAAGGAACCTTGTCTGGACACCAAAGCTGATTCACACTATGAAGAGCGTAGATAATCCCATTTCATGGGAATTAGACTTATGGCTGGCGAGTTTGCTGAAAGGTTTCATTACAGAGTTTGCAGTTGATCAAAGAAAGAGTTTCAGCGAAGTAGAGAGCTACTTCTTCAAAGGATATCGTGGTCAGTACCTAAACTCTTTAAATATGTCCCTTAAGATGTTATTATATGAAAAAGGAGTACTGGATATATTCTTAGATGAATAAGTTAAGTAAGTGTAATGTCAAAAGAGTTTGAGAGTGATTTTGAAGAAATTGGATGTACACGTAGCGGTAAGAAATATAAAGTAGATTTCAGATCTTCCTTATTTGAAGACAGTTCAGACAGTACTAGAGAACAGAGTCAAACTAATAGAGAAAGAACAGCAGGGGGTATCCCTTATCACCCTTATACCCCACATAAATCGACCAGGACTCAGAATAATCCCGCAGGAACTCCATCTAGTAGTTCACACACAGTACATAATACCTCTAAACCACCTATATTTACACCGCCAAGTGGTAGTAATACAGCAAATCAGAATCCACCTCGTAGAAACAGAATGGGGGATGACATGAAATTACCTACCTTTAGGGGTACAAGGGAAGAAGACCCAAAACATTATTGGTTCCTATGTGAAGCTATATGGACCATTAAACAGATCTAGGATGACAATACTAAGCTTATCTAGTTGGCCACTACACTTAGAGAAAGAGCTTTAACATGGTATATGATGTATACATCAGCGTAGAACAGAACACTCGTAGAGGTCAAGACCGCAATGATTAAGGAATTTAAGAAACCCAAGTCTGAGTCACAATTTATCATAGAACTTAAATACATCAAACAGTTACCCACAGAGTCAGTATGGGATTTCGATCAGAAATTTAAAGCTCTTATAGACCAAGCTAGCTTTGAGTTTGCGCCAGAGCAACATAAGGAATGGTTCATCGCAACACTACTCCCTCATATCAGACTTCCACTAATGCAACAGAAACTCCATACGCTTGATGACGCATTGGAGATGGCAATGAAACTAGAGGCTTCACCTTTAGCTAAGACTAGTGTAGGTATGAAAAACTTACAGAATCAGTTAGCCAATCTCACTTTACAGCTACATGCGATTAAGAAAGGAAAAGAGGTTGAACAAGAATTATGGTGTACAAAGTGTAAAGGACATGGCCATACCAAAGATAACTGTCCAGTATTTGTTGAGTACCTAGCAAGTGGGGCTCCTAACCCCTTAGTATAGAATCAAGGGACATGGTGTGAAATTTGTAGAACAAGAGGACATAGACCACAGGAATGCCCTTTACTTCAGAAGTATGTACAAACTCCTAAGAATTTATACTGTAACTTCTGTAATTCAGTAGGACATGATGAAAATAATTTTAGAGCTTATGGTCTCATGATAGAGAGAAAACATGACTTCTACAGAGTCCAGTCAGAGACATCAGGACCAGCAGCAGGACCGCAGCATGAACTGCCTCATGATGGTCGTGGTGGAGGATTCAGAGGACGAGGCCATGGTGGAGGATTTGGCCATGGCCATGGACCAATTGTTTGTTACAACTGTGGAGTTGTAGGACATTATGCTAGGGATTGTCAGAACCCTACTACAACATGTAAGTATTGCAAGTCCTATGATCATACTAGAGAAGAATGTCCTATTTTGATATCCAAGATAAAGGATCGTAAGCCAGCAGTAAACCAGAATATTTAGCTTATTGCTGCTGAGCAGAAAGAACCAGAATAAAGAGTCAATATTGTGACTCGCAGTGGTGCTTCTACTAGTAGGACATCGCAGGATGTCGAAAAGAATACAGGTCCGAAGTGGGTGCGTAAAGCAACTGATAAATCTACACTGCTTGACCTGCTGAAGAACAAAGAAACATTTCAGCAAGCTAAAAATTTCTTTACTGACCCTACACCGCAGGATTGCAGGTATTTCCTTGTAGGGTCATACCACAACAAAAACCTTGTGGCATTAGTCCTGCTTAGATATCGCAGGCAACCACATCTGGAAGGTGCAAAGAGGATGAGTTGATAGAAAGTGTACAATCCTTCCTGCGGAGTTGCTTGAAACTCGTAAGAAATGAGAAATCCATAGGAGAGCTTCAATGCATCATAGATCAGTATCATCATTCTTCTTCCATGAGCAGTACGCAGCTTGTTTTTCATAATATTATGGGCCATACAAGAACAGGAAGAGAAATGAGACTCACAGCACAAATTGGAGAGTTTTAAATGGATGAGGTAATCCTAGATTTAGGATCAGAGGTAAATGTTCTTACTAAGCAAACATGGGAATAGATGGGTAGCCCTAAGTTAGCCAGATCACCTATCCATATGTGATTAGCCAATCAGCAGAGGGTATCGCCACTGGATCGATTACCGTAAGTACCAGTTCATATTGACGGAGTTTGCAGCTTTGTAGATTTTGAAGTCATAGAAATTATTGGCAATAGCAGACCGTATCCAGCTTTATTAGGTATCGATTGGGCAATTGATAACATGGTTGTTATCAATTTGAAGAAAAGACAAATGACCTTTGAACATAAACAGATTCAAGTTATCGCACCGTTGGATCCTTTTTAGGGTCCTCGATACATTGAACCTATCAGATCAGAGGAAGAGGTGTGTAATATGGAGAGCCTCTATCAGATGAATGCTAACCAGAGTGATTATATCAATCCCACCACAGAAGGAAATATTAGTTGGCGATGTGATAGCTCATGTGCATCGGATTCGGATGTTGGTTTAGAAAATTGACAGAATAGACTTTATGAAGTTTCAGCTCGCAGATGTGCATTTATGACTAAGTCACTGTGATGGATTGGCGCAGAGATTAAGGATATTCCGTCGTTTGATGGCTTAGAAAATTTCAATGACTTTTTACAGCAATTTGGGCAGGAAATCCCTCATGAGCAGAGGATGGCAGCTTTTGACCTTGCAGTAAGAGCCACACCTGCAAGATGGTGGCATGCACATAAAGAACATATCGCATCATGGGATGATGTTAGTAGATTGATGATGATCAGATTCTCTAATGACAAGGAGTGTTTGCAATAGAAATATATAGGAGAAAGTGACCCCAAGTCACATATTAAGATTTGTGAACAGAATTGGTCGAACTTTCCAGAGGATGAATGGGTTCACCTATTTATTCACACTTTAGACACAGTCCCAAGGAACTGGTACACTGAGACATAGTTGCGCAGAGGAACCATTACATGGCCAGTTATGATAGATAGCTTTTTACTCACTTTCACTTTTGAATCTGAGTATCCAAGCATTTATCAGGCTCTAGAGATTATAAAGACTAAGATATTTGACGACTGTACCCTACCAGTGTATGCTCAACCTGATTGGGACATCCAGTTAGAACATGCTCTAGAGTGTTACAACTTCGCAGAAGAGCCAGGTGATGAGGATGAGAATCCTCACAATATCAACATTCCAGAGTCAGAAGGGACTCGCGAATTTGATGGACCAAAGCTAGATATTCCAGCTGTCACAGAGCCTATTAAGATTAAAAAGATCAATATTGGCACAGAAACAGAACCAAAGTTTGCCTCTATTGGAGACTATTGGGATGATGAAATGGTAGGACACATCGCAGATTTGTTACATGACTATCAGGACTTATTTCCCACTAAGTTTATAGAGATGAAGGGAATAGTAGGAGATTTGGGAGTCATGAGGATACCTTTGAAAGAGGATGCTAGGCCAGTTAAGCAGCGTCCATACAGGTTAAATCCTTGTTATAAGGAAAAAGTTAACGATGAGATTGATAATATGCTAGTAGTAGGCATCATTGAGCCAGTAGAAGAGAGCGAATGGGTTAGTCCCATGGTTGCGCAGGAAAAGAAAACTAAAGGAGAAATCTGGATTTGTGTTGATTTGCGCAAACTCAACGACGCATCACTTCATGACCCATTTCCGACACCTTTTACTGATGAAGTTCGATACAATGTGGGAGGATAGGAGATCTACTCATTCGCTGATGGCTTTTCAGGCTATGAATAGATAAGAATCCATCTAGAGTATCAACATAAGACCACCTTTGCGACAGAATGGGGCTCATTCCAGTATATGGTAATGCCCTTTGGTCTTAAAAATGCACCAGCTATTTTTTCTAGAGTAGTAGTTGTTGTCTTTAAGGAATACATTCATAAATTCTTAGAAATCTATTTTGATTATTGGACTGTATTTGGATTAATCAAAAAGCAATAGGAGATTTAAGGCTCATGTTAGAGAAATGAAGGCAATATTAGATTTCTCTTAACTTGAAGAAATGTATATTCTGTGCACCATTTGGTATTTTGTTGGGTCATATTGTTTGCACACAAGGCTTGATGGTAGATCCTGCAAAGATTGCCATCATTGTAAATCTTCCAGCACCCAACTCAGTCAATAATTTGAGGACAGTTCTTGGTCATACTGGGTACTATAGAAAATTCATTAAGGGCTATGCAAAGATCACAGCACCTATGGAAAAGATGTTAAAGAAAGACGTGAAATTCCTATAGACTGGGGAATTCCAGCAAAGTTTAGACACTCTTAAAGAGAAGATGGTTACAGCACCCATCTTAGTATTTTCAGATTGGAACAAGCCATTTCATGTACATGTGGATGCATCTGGCATCGCATTGGGGATTGTCTTAACACAGCCAGGAGAAGGGGGTATCGATCACCCTATTGTGTACTCAAGCAGAAAGCTATCTACCATAGAAAAGAACTACACCACTACAGAAAGAGAAGGATTAGCTATGGTGTATGCTCTACATAAGTTCAAGCACTACCTGTTGGGTGCCCCATTCAAGATGTTCACTGACCATTCCACTTTAAAGTATTTGGTCAATAATCCAGTGTTAGGAGGAAGGATCTACCGATGGTTACTCCTATTTCAGGAGTATGATTTTGAAATTATTGTAAAACCAGGGAGATTAAATGCCAAACCTGATCATCTCTCGCAGATAGAATCAGGAGAAGAACCAAGTAATTTAGAGGATAATTTGCCAGATGCGTAATTGTTTTCTATCCAGATCGCAGATGAGTATTACGCAGATATTATTCACTTTCTCACTACAGGGTGGGCACTCGTTGAGTTTACTAAGCAGCAAAAGAAATAGTTAGTTGTTAAAGCAACAGACTTCACTTTGGTCGCAGGAAATTTATACAAGTTAGGTCCAGATGAAGTCCTACGCAGATGCGTTATGCCGCACGAGAAAGACGCCATTATCAGAGAAGCACATTTAGGTACCACAGGAGGTCATTTCGCAGGAAAGCTGGCTGCTCAGAAAATTCTAGCTGTAGAATTATGGTGACCTACTTTGCATAAAGAAACTAAGGAGTTTTTCATATGCTACGATATCTGCCAAAGGGTAGGAAAAACTTCACGAAGAGATGAAATGCTGCTGCGACCACAGATTACGCTGCGTGCATTTGACAAGTGGGCTATAGATTTTCGTGGGTCCTATCAACCCACCAGGGAAATGAACTGGTGCGAGATACATCATCACAGGAACAGAATACCTCACCAGGTGGGCAGAGGCCAGAGCAGTAAGGAATTGTGATGCTACTACAGCTGCACAGTTCATTTTTGAAAACATCATAAGTAGATTTGGATGTATAGAAATTTTGATGAGTGATCGAGGCACACATTTTCTGAATTGCACTATTGAGGCCTTGACGGAGGAATTTCAGATACAGCACCATAAGAGCACTACCTACCACCCACAAGCTAATGGTACGGTGGAGGCTTTTAACAAGATTCTAGAAAATGCTCTTACTAAGATCTGTAACAGCCAAAGAGATGATTGGGACCTCATGGTTAATGTTGTATTATGGGCTTATAGGACTACGTGCAAGAAACTTACAGGACACACACCTTTTATCTTGGTGTATGGACAAAAGGTTGTTATTCCTATGGAATATATTATTCCCATTTTAAGAATTGCTCAAATTACTGAGATGGCTGATACAAATACGATGAATGAAAGATTAGCGCAGCTGTTTACCTTAGAAGAAGACAGATTCATCGCAGGATTTCATCAAAAAGTGCAGAAGGCATGAGAAAAAGCTTGGCATGACAGGCACATCAAGAGCAAGATTTTTCAGATAGGATACCTAGTGCTCCTTTATGACAGCAAGTTTGTTAAGTTTCCAGGGAAGTTCAAGACACATTGGTTGGGGCCATATCAGATTCAGCACGTTACAGAAGGAGGTGCCGTTCAGCTCAGTAAATTGAACGGGGAACTTGTTCCTACTTTGGTTAATGTCAGTAGGCTTAAGCTTTACAGTGATAGCCACTCCACCTTCAAACCCTAACTCAGAGAACTAAGTGGTGCAGATGTCCAGTGTAGTTGAAAGGAGGCATCGCACCCATAACTAGTCTACACCCCCCCCCAAAAAAAGGGTTCTAAGTAGGAGGAATTGCAGCACGAAATTTTATTTTGTGTAAATCATAGGACGCTTGCGGAGTTTTTGAATATTGCAGAATTTCACGCCAACGTTTTGGTCCAGGATTATGCGGTGTGACATTGCAGCGAGGCAATGTTCCCCATGCCACGTAGACGATTTTGAAAGGGAAAGAGGGCCAGTCACTTCGCCTTCTGAGAAGCAATTAATATAGATATGACAGGTATACATTGCCCTAGATTTGGAAACAGTACATTGATTGTCCTAGATTTGGTAAATCTTGGTCGAGACCACAGCCTGTGCACAATTTTTGAGGGAAATTTGATTGGATTTTTAGCAATGAATGAGGATCAGGGCACTGGGTTGTCTTGTCCATGCAATAAATGCCGCCAACGGGTCTAGCCTAAGTGACCATTACTTCATATATTATCGCCTGCATTATAAATACACAGATCATTCAAACAGAAGGGTTACTTTTGTGATTTCTGAGAGTTATAGAGCAATTTGTAGAGTTTTCCCTATGCAGAGATACTCCAGTTGCAGAGTGCTGGTTTCCCCATTTTCGTAGCCATTACTAGTCCATAGTATCGCACCAGGTGGTTTATGTCTGAGAAGGAACCTTTATAATACCTCGTCCGACGATTCCAACGTGTTGGCCACGAGTCTGCTATGACAACGTCGCCCAAGGTTGTGAAATCAGGTGCACCATAGGTCAGACAGACGCCAAGGATGAAGAGCCAAGCTCAGGTAGTAGAAGAGTCCAACTCAAAGTAGAGAAGAAGAAATATGAGAAGATCACTGAAGATAAGAAAACAGAGAAGAAGAAAGACGAGAAGATCACTAAAGATAAGAAAACAGAGAAGAAGAATGATGAGAAGAAATATATCGACAAGAAGAAAGATGAAAAGGAGAGTGAAGAAAAGGTGGATAAAAAGAAAGAAGAAGAAAGTAAAAATGAGGAAAAGAAAGAAAAGGAAAAGGTTGATGAAGTACCACCATATCCAGGATATTTTATTACTACAAAATGCATACAAAGGCTTGCTCTCGGAATGGAATTCATGGTTTGTATACTTTTCGTATGGAAGAATCCAGACTGAATGAAATGTTTGAGAAGGCTGGAAGATACAGATTTATATTTTCTTTGTGATACAAGTTCTAACCCAGATAAAGAGGAAAGGATATATGTGGAAGGCTTCTCAAAAGCTCAAGATCCTTAAAGGAGCTACTGATCCACGAAAAGACCTATATGCAACTTTGGAGTATATCTTGTGTGAGGTATTTGATGGTGATCCAAGCGAAGCTCGTATGATTTGCAGGCCCATGGAATGTCCTAAAGTGGAGGGTACCAAATTGTTGTTCAACAATGTAAATGCAAGCTTTGAACTCAGGAGTTCCAAATCTCTTCCTCTGGATCTGATATCCTCTGGAAGTGTCAACCTCGGGATGATGATACATGGAAGAGACAATAAATTGAATCACAGAGCTGGTCGATGCAGTTGAGCAGAAGGTTAAGGAGTTCACTGCAAGCAAGAGTGAAATTGATAGCACAGAAGACCCCTTGATTAGTCAAGTTATGCTTGAAGCGACACAAGACTGTGTCGAAGCTATGGACAAAGATGTCGCAGGACTCAGGGAGAAATTCACAAGGACTTCATAGGAAGCCAAAGAGAAGCTACAGCAAGAGAATCCAGCTATTAGTGGCTCGGGGATGAGCCACAAGTAAGTGTTAGGGGACAATTTTTGGAGGAAAGACAGTTTTAGCGAAGCGTACAAGGAAATTCAAAGGAAATAGTACCTGAAGTGGCTGAGAAGAGAGCTCAACCACTACATTTAAGGTAGCGACGACGAAAGGAGGGATGAGCTACCCTCATAAATGGAAAAGGAGCAATGGGCTGAGGTATTAAAGACAACAGACAGAAGGGGAGCAACTAAGGAAGCGGTGCCCATACCTGCGATCAGCGCCGAAAATCACGGAAGACTGCAGGAAGCTGCAATGTGACCAGTAAACGGCAATTCAAAGTACAGATAGGCCGACTGTCATAGTTAGGTTTTTTGGGTTACTGTTGGGATAGGCCCACAGTGTTGTATCATGGTGAGACCTTCGGGCCACCTATTTAAGCATGTATTTTGTATTCTCAAAGGTTGGCCAGTTAGACAATTAGCTAGCTAGGTGTCTCTAGTTGTCGTCAATATTGTAAGACCTTGAGGAAGAGTCGAGCTCTGGTTCTGTTTTTAAGTCTGTAGTTATCTTACTGTGACCAGTAGTTGGCTCCTTGAGCATGAATGTAATAATCCGCAGGGATTGAGAGAGAGAGAGAGAGAGGATATATTGTAAGAAGAAAGCATAATAGGAAGAGAAGAGATCTAAGAGAGAAGGGCTCCCAGTTGTGTGCGTGGAGTTTCCCAGAAGATCTCAAGCTGCATAAGAGGTTGCAACAGAACTGTGTGTTACTCTCTCCAGATATAATATAAACAGAGTTCCTGTGGACGTAGCTTCCCTCCTGGAAGTGAACCATGTAAAATCCGTGTGTTGTGTGACTGTTTCATGTGATTGTGCTCTAACTTACTTGCTATCTGTTATCTGTTACATGAACTTTGCTTATTAGTTAATGAATGTATGTATGCTATCCTTCAGTTTACAGTAACATAGAAGGTTAAATGCGAGCTTGAATGTGTTGAATATTATGTGTATGTGGTTATCAGTGCTTGATTCACGACATCTAACAGTTACAATGTTAGTGACTTCTGTATATTTAGTTCAGTGAGTTGAGCATAATTGATGTTAAGCGTGTTAAACTGTAGAAGCTTAAGTGAAGTTGTTTAACACTCCGATGAAGGTTAACTGAGCTATTATACCCATGGAGGAAGTCGCAGGACCTTGAGAGTTTATGAGCATACTGAGCCTTATTGTAGGAAATATCACAGCGTAGAAAGGCGATATCGCACTGCCGGAGGAGCTGCGGTGTGAGATATCGTAGGTTAGGAGTTGAACAGAAGAGAAGGTTTGGGCATCATCCTAAAAGCTGCGATGCGATAAGAGCCAGTCCCATAGCAGATTCAGCTAGGAAGAGAGAAACATCCCTTGTAGATAGATTCCACTGGTTAAGTAGATTCAAGAGGACCTAGGATGCTGCAGAACTTGGTTGACCTGATTCTTCAACCACCCCATCTAGGATGACTTTGGGTGAGGCTTCAAGCCACTCTGCGGTCTGTCGCCGAAAGGGCCAGTGAGCTAGGGGTTTTGTTGGTAACAATACAGTAAACCTAGGTCTACCAAAAGAAGAGAAGAAACCAACAAAAATCATCTCCCAACTTGGGCCCGACAGACACTTTCCTCCGTAGGAGATAACATTGGAAATCCGGATGATCCAAGGAGAACCTGGTCCGATTTCCAAATAGTAGGTATTGCGCTCTCTTGTCCTGATTATTTGTTGTCTAAATATTTTTATTTGATGATAATTTCAGACCCTAAATCTTACTACCATGATCGGAAGGATCCGATATGGCAAGTTGCCATGAATGAAGAGATGAATTCTCTTTAGAAAAACACTACTTGGGAGCTAGTTTCTTTTCCTCCGGGGAGGAAATTGGTTCAATGCAAGTGGGTGTTTCAGACTAAGGTTACTGATAATGGAAGAAGATACAAGTATAAGGCAAGGTTGGTGGAAAAATGTTTCTCCCAGGTCCAAGGTGTGGACTACCATGAGACTTTTGCACCGGTTGCAAAAATGGACTCCATCCGCCTAGTTTTGGCAATTTTAGCATCTAAGCACTGGGAAGTGCATCATATGGATGTTAATTATACCTTTTCACATGGAGATATTCATGAGGAGATATAAATGAAGTATCCTGAGGGATAAATTTATGATCCATCTTTGGTTTGCAAGCTAAAGAAGTCACTATACAGGTTAAAACAGACCCCAAGAGAGTGGTATTCCAAGATGGATTCCTTCTCTCGCAAAACTTCCAAAGGTGTAAATCAGATCCAAATGTGTATATATATAAGTATGATGGTAATTTTATTATTATTTTTTATATGTTGATGACATACTGATTACAGGTAGCACAGTTACTTCTATTTCAATCATCAAAACTGCTCTCCACAATGCATTTGAAATGAGCGATTTGGGGCTCTTAAAGCAATTTCTTGGGCTCGAAATTGAGCAAAATTTTGATGGGATTATGGTCACTCAGTACAAATACATATCATACCTATTATTCAATTTTAACATGGCTGAATGTTAGGCTGATCCATTCCCTTTCCTTTCAGGGATCAGCCTTGAAGAAGGAAAAAGCACACCTCCCATGGACTGCACTATTTATCGACAGCTGATAGGTAGCTTGCTCTACTTGACTCATTCTCAGCCTGATATTTGTTATGCCATGAATGATATATCAAGATACATGAAGAATCCTCATGATATTCATTGGAAGGCAGCCAAGAGGATCCTCTAGTATATTCAGGACCTACGGCATTCACTATGCTGCAGACTCCGAGCTAGAGCTGGTTGGTTACACAGATTCTGATTGGGAGGGTGATTATATTGATCAGAAGTATACTTCTAAATATGTCTTCATGTTTGGTGGTGGCCCCATTTTCTGGTCTAGCAAAAGGTAGGTCGCCATAGCATTGTCTTTAGCAAAGGTCGAGTACCGAGGAGCAATGAATGCTTGCATCCAAGCTGTTTGGTTGCAAGGCATTCTTTCAGAGTTTGATCTTGGTAGTAATTTGTCCAATTTCCTATTTTGTGACAATCAAATTTCTATTAAGATATCCATAGATCCATTTACCAGGAAGAGGACCAAGCATGTAGAGATACACATGCACTACATCAGAGAGTTAGTGCATGACAAAACCATCATTCTACAATACTGCTCGAATGATGAGTAGATTGTAGACATCTTCACCAAGAGATTTTAAATAATTTCACTTACCTCCATTCACTGTTGGGGGTGATTTCATCAGGGTGATCAGAATACTTTCAATGTTCAACTTGAGGGGGGGGGGGGGTTCCCAATGGGTTTTCCCTCTTTTCCTCACTTAGATTTATTTTTTAGCATTGGTTTTAGTTACATTATTGTACAGGGTGACCTGTGGCCTTTGTTATCAGGGACCTATCATTTCATGCACTTTATGTTTCTACTCCTATGAGTATAGCTTAAGGTGGGGTGTTGGAGACATTTACCCACCATGCACACTTCATTTGGTCAATTTGACCTTATTAAACCACTATCCTAATTTTTATTGACTTAATTGGAATCATAGGAGAACTGTATGACATCAGCATGAGAACACCCACGCCTACCTTCAATCTAGGAGGCCAACTAAGCCTTCTCCTTCATTCGGGGAGGCTAACTAGAGCACTCCGAGGGTGATCTGAGTGTCATAAATGCACCTAATTGATAACTGATGGTTACAATCAGTTAAGCTGAGTGGTGAAGGTGCCTCCTTTCATTATATTGATTATTTTATTGATATTTAATGAACTGGAGTCAACAGGGGCACCTCCAACCACCTCTGATGACCAGTTTGACTTCATTTAACCTCATCGGGGTTCATTGGAGTTAATGATGTGCTACCACTTGTTGATTGGCATGCAATGACATGTGTCTTAGCCACTTTCAGGTAGACTCAATCATCCATTGCACTCTGACTTCAATTAGGACGCAGATGAGTCAATCAACACTTGATCAGTTGGTTAACTAGTGTGTTTACTGTGGCTTATAGTCAGTTAAGCTACACCCATTCATTCAATTCGAATGACCTCCTTGGGAATTATAATTTTCTTGGCATTCATGCATCTTGCATGATCATTGTATTGTATTATTCATTATTCATTGATTATACATAGCTGCTACTTCCATTGCAGCACCATTTTGCTAATTTTATGCATATTTGTCTGGATTCTTTGTGAGACTGTGTTTTCAGGTCCTAGACCACTGTGACAAATTAATATTTTATTAATGATAATTACAATTTTTGTTTGAAACAACATTCATGATAATTATAATTATAATGAATATTGAAATCACATAGGAAAGGAAAAAGAAAAATTACAAAAGTAAAGTACTATATATATATATATATATATATATATGACTTTTTCAAATGATTAGACTTCATTAATTTATTGTTTATATAGAAATAAAAAATTTCAAATCAAACCTAGGTTTTTTTTTTACATTGACTTGATTTGTAGAATTTTTCATGGGAAGTTATTTAAATATGAGTTTTTATAAATCATTTTAAACTTATAAAATTGGAGTAGTTTATTATTAATTTTCTTTGGTAGTTTTTTTGTTAGAATATGGTATTTTTTTGGGTGAAATCCAAACCTTGAAGTGTTTAAATTGTGTTTTTGAATGCATAAATAGATTCAAGGTGGAAAAAACCCTATAGCATTCACATTATGCAATTTCTATAAGTGATATTAATGAGTCTAAAAGTTTTTCAAGTATTTCAACGGTATTCTTAACAAAATTAACGATAAAATATAACCGAAAATAGTTGAAAACATAGAATATTTAGGCTACTCTTATAATTTTTACTTAGGTGAAAAGCCTAAAAAGATTACAAGTTACTAAGAGTTCCTATTAGATTGTTAGACTTCATGGTTTTCCTAAGAAAATCATATTAGACATAGAATTTGTTTTCATGGGGAGATAGATTGTTAGACTTCATGATTTTCCTAAGAAAATCATATCAAGCATGGCATTTGTTTTCATAGGGAGATTTTGGACTAGTTTTCATGTTTCCCTTCAAAATGACAAGGGTTCACTAGCCCAGCAATATCATATCACATCCATTCATATTATTGGGGGTTATTTTATTTGGGTGAGATGAGGAGTAAAATGCAAATCATGGGAAAGATTCATATATATAACTTAATCTTCATATATTTGGAGGCCTCCCACAAAGACTTATCTTCTCACTAATTCCTCCTAACAAGTCTGTTCCTTATGGGATTCCTCATTGAATCCTCTCGGTGACCTATTTTTAGAGAACAAGAAGGAACTATAAAATCTTTTGGCTTGAGATGCTAATAGCCATGCTCTTCCAGTAATGATTATACCTCTCGAATGTAGACTCCACTTTTTTTCCTTTAATATTATATTTTATATATATATATATATATAAAGAGAGAGAGTATGCCAAATAGCATTTTTTTATATTTGTTTTATGATATTGTTTTTAAATTATTTAATATTTATGTCAAATAGATTTTATGAAATGTTAAGTAAATTTAAATGTATAAAATGATTTTATACAAGATGGTTAATTAAGGTAGATGAGAGTTAGCACAACAGATAAGAAATATTTCATTAAGACTTAAATTTTTGTTAACGCATTGTTTCAATTCTTTTAAACATATTTAAAATTTTCTTAACACATTTTTCATGTGAATCAATACTATTTCATTATTGTAGTTTATTATTTGCTAAAATCAAGTGTTTGTTCACATATTGTATCAGTAAATAAAATACAATGAAATGTAGGGAAGTCCATCCATGAAAGGGTTTCAATTTTGCATTTTTATGGAGTTTAACTTATCAATCTTATAGAAAACATGTTCTCTCTATGGCTATACTTGTATTTACATGATATTAAATTGGTAGATTAACATATTATGGTGTGAAACATTTGAAATTCTCGTATTTCTAAGCATTGCACTAACTATTGGACTATCAATATTTTACATTCTTTGTTACATTGATCTCTTGACCGAGTTGACTTTTACACATTTTTGCTTCTGCATTTCTATTTCACTAGGTATTCCACTATCCAATGCTACAAATTTATTAGTCACCGCTGCAATCCGATGGGATCATTATTAACATTATACTTTATTTTATTTAACATCTTGTTTTCTTATACTAAGATGTGTTAGGTCTCATGTTAGTTAAAAGTTGATAATATGATATAAAGGGGGTATTAAAAATGGGTTGATAAAACCTCTATAGAACCATGCATCTTAGAATCGCAATTCTCTCTACTCTGATTTTTTGCTAGGGATTTCAACTAGGGCACACCATGATTGCAGCAGGAGGTGGTGGGTAGCCACCTCCCACTCCTCCATATCACGCATATGATTCCTTCAATCGACTTGTCTCTATGCAAGGACTGAAATCCCCCGTCAACCCACCTCACAAATTTGTGAAGAAGATGGATGAGGTAGTGACTACCGCACTACCTTCAGAGAAACCTATGCAATTAGCAGTGTCGTTGGAAGATCGGTATTTAGTTGGACAACTTACAGGCCTTTAGCCTTCCTCGATAACAATAGATAACTGGATTCAGAAAAATGGCATTCGTTGATCACCAATACTATTACTTGTTATGCGGTTGGCCGAGGGTTTTTTTTGTTTGAGTTCATCTCCAAAGAAGATCGAGATATGATTTTTTGAAATGGGAATTACTTCATGGGACCCTATCTGAACTGATGGACTCCCGAATTTGATCCAGTCAAGGACGTGCCCAAAGTAATTCCAGTTTGGGTTCATTTTACTAATCTATCTATCCACTGCTAGACTCCTTCCTCCCTACAGACTTTTGGAAATGGTCTAGGTAAGTATATTGACAATGAAAATGAAAAATATCAGTCTTCATGTGCTCGAATTTGTGTAGAAGTCGATCAGGAAGATGGACCGCCCCAAGCAACCATAGGATAATGGAAGCATTATGAGAAATTGGAGTATGAAAAGTTGTCATTCAAGTGTAGACACTACCATGATTATGGACATTTTCAGAAACATTTCCCCAAAAATTTGATAGCCCAAACATAAAAGGAAGATGAATAAGGTTGGAAACAAGCAAAATGGACAAAGGAAAACCCTATAACATTACTAATAAGAGAAGGAAGAAACCATAATCCCCCACCAGTAAAAAAAAAGAAAAAACATCAAAGCCGCAAATCGAAATAGGAAGTAGCTTCTCAGCACTAGGGGTCTCAATGGAAGCAGTAAATTCGGTTGAAGAAATATCAACAAAATCCTAATTAACAAAAATTTGAGGGCAGAATAAATAGGTTCCCCTAACAAGATGATAGATCTACAAAAGTTGTCGATTTTGAAAACAACTGCTCAAACTGGCCCACAAGATCTAGAAATAGAGGAACAATCATCCGAAGAGGAATAAGGAGAATTCAAACCTACTCAAACTACTCCCAAAGTAACACAAAGAAGAAGTAAAACTGCAAAGGAAAGGAGAGAGGAATCCATAGATAAGTTGCAATGATCCCAAGCTATGCTGGAAGGAATGATCAACCCCATAACTACACGACAAAAAGGTCAGGCCTCCAAAGGGGCCACCCCCACTCCAAAGGTTAAGTAATGAAGGCCGTCTCTTGGAATTGTAGGGGATTAAGGAACAAAAAGGAAGAAGAAGCAATGAAGGATTTACTACGGATATCCAATCTTGACATATTACTAGTCTGAGAGACCAAAATGGAGGAACATGAGTTCCTCCCTTCCAGCTCCTCTTACTTGAACAAGGAGGAGTGGTATTCAATGCCATAGGTGCTTGAGGAGGGATCGACACTCTCTGGAATCATTCCAAATTTGATCTTGTTCACTCCTATTCTTGCGCACATTGGATTTTCACAAGCCTTTTCCATAAAGATTCAGGTCATCTGGTAATTATTTTTAATATTTATGTTCCATTTATTTTTTGTCAGAAGAAAAGACTGTTGGAACCTTATTCAAGAATTTTTAAGTTCCTGTCAGCCTGAGAATTTAATCATCGCTGGGGATTTAAACATCACCCTCTCCACCAAGGAAAAAAAGGGGGGGTTTATTGTTAGAGATCCACTTCATGAATTGGTAGAAGATATTATAATGGATTGGGATCTGGAATACATTAATCCATCTTAGGTTCATTATACTTGGTCAAACAAAAGGATTGGGCTTGTCCATATAGCAGCAAGGATCGATATATTCCTAGTGCAGCACTCTCTTCTCTTGCTAGGTTTTAGTGATGACTCATTAATTATTCCTTTCAGTGCCTCAGAATACAATCCAATTCTCCTAGAACTATCCAAAGACATAAATTTGGTCCCTCTCCCCTTCTACTTCAGTTCGAATCAGTTCCAATAGGATGCCTTTCATGATTTAGCCCAATTAGTATGGACGGATCTAGTCTCTAGATCAACCATTTTTGTTTGGGAGGAAAGGCTTAGAACACTCAATTTTTCTCTCAAATATTGGGCTAAGACCCTAAAATAACCTATTGAGTAGAGATTGGAATCCCAAGAGTTGTTATAAAAACATCAACTTCAGGTGGAAACTCAACCAGTAGATGAGGAAAGTATAGAGAAGGAAGACATGCTTCAACACTCCCTCCACTCATTCTGTCGATTGGAGGAGAACTACTGAGACAAATATCGAGGAGTCTCTCACTGAAGGTTGGGGACAAAAACACTAGCTTATTCCAAAAGCAAGCAAAGGGAAGAAAGTGGTTTAACCTGGTCAAGGAGATCCATGTTCAAATTTAGGCAATCAAGGATTTTGAATAAATCAAGGAGGTAGCTCATTCTCACTTTAGGTATATTTATACAGAAGAGAGGCCTCTTGATGTTGGTTGAGTCCCATCTAGCTCTTAATCTTATCTCCTCTCACGGTAATCAAGAATCCAACAATTGTCTCACTACTCTGGTTTCAAAAAAAATGAACATGGATCTTGATAAAGATCCATGTTCAAACAGGTTTATGGCTAGATTCCTCAAAACTTGCCGGAAGACAATTAAAAATCATATCCACAAGATGGTTCTAAAATCACATGTTTGTAATAAGATTTGTGGGAGCACTAATTCATCTTTCTTGGCTCTCATCCCCAAAGAAAAAGGGTCCCTCTCCTAGGATTGGTTCATACCAATATTCCTCTACAATATTGGATATAAAATTATAACTAAAGTGATGACCAACAAACTAAAAAGAGTCCCCCCTCCATTATTCATGAGAACCATTGAGGGGTATTCATTAAATGGAGACATATTGCTAACAACATTATTCTTGTTCAAGAGGCAATTCACTCTAGTATTCAACGGCATGAAAAAGGTATGATCATAAAATTGGATCTAGCTAGCACTTTTGAAAGAGTCAAACATGAATTTTTATTTCAGGTCATGCACCACTATAGTTTTAACCCAGGATTCATTGCTTGGGTAAAATATTGTTTCGGAATTCCTTGTATCACTCCTCTAGTCAATGGACAGGTTACAGGATTCTTTCAAACCTCCTATTGGATTATTTAGGGTTGTCCTATCTACCCTCTTCTCTATGTTATTCAATCTTCGGTGCTTATCTTCCAGCTGGACAAGAGACGACAAAATAAAGAGCTTATAGGTCTCTATATAGCTCATGGAGTCAAAGATACCAATAATGCATAATTTAATGATGACACTATTATTTTGGGGGGAGTGAGCATCTACTCAACAAAAAATTTCAAGAAAGAGTTAGACATGTATCAAGAAGCTTTGACTAGCCAAATAAATTACAGGAAAAGTCAAATTTACAAATGGAATTTCCCTCCAATTGAAATGTTAGAAATCTCTAGAATTCTGGAAATGGAAGGGAAAATTCATTGGGAGGCCTTCAAATATTTAGGAATTCCTATTTTTAAATATGCTCCAAGTTCCTCCAATTGGGTTCCCCTGATAGACAAACTAAAATATAGAATAAGCACTTGGGGTTCCTCCTGGATAAATCCAGTAGGGAAAGTCGTGCTTATTAAATCAGTCCTCTCTAGAATTCCTATCTATCAAATCTCTCTCCTTTTGGATCCTATAGGTATCATCTCAAATATTCAGGCTCTTATTGGGAGATTTCTTTGGAAAGGATGGAAATACAAGGAAAACAAGATTCTGCCGATTAGTTGGGGAAATTTTCAAGACCAATATCAGAAGGAGGCCTCCGAATTCGGGACCTTCAGACTCAGAACTTGGCCTTAGGGGATAATATTTTATGGAATGTGATTTTAAGAAATAAATCTTGGAGTAAGAAATACCTTTGGAAAAATATTTCTCTAGAACTTGGCTCAGATGTCTAGAAAATCCCTCATAGTCACAAAGGGTTCGTCTATTATTTCCTTATGCAAATAGGCCCATGGTTTCTTTTCTCCTAATCTCACTTGCATTCCAAAAAATGGGAAGTAAATCAAAATTTGGAAGATTCCATTATGGGGAATCTTCCTCTAGACCTTACCCCTGGAACTTCCCAAATCAAATCCTTTCTTAAGGCCCAAAATATTGTTACTCTTCGGGATATCTCTGATTGGAACACTTAAGACACTAGGAATTGGAAAGACTAGATCCTGACGAATTGTCCTCCTCATCTACTTGAAGAGAAATTAGCTTTTCTATCCTCTCTTCAAGGAATTCCCCAATAGAAACAAACCTCAAAGACACTTGGGGATGGGGAAATAAATCTGTACGTTACTCTGTAGCTGCAGGTTACAAGCTCCTCAAAGTAGTTCCTCATGTCCCTGGAAATCCATCTCTTTGGAACAATGTTTGGGAAATAAAAATTCTCCCTAAAGTCGAATTTTTTTATTTGGACCTTAGCCCATATAAATTTATAACGAGAAACAAAATTTGGATAAAAGGTTGGGAAGGCCCGACCTGATGCCCATTCTGTCACTCTCAAGAGGACTCAACCTGTCATCTGCTTCTTTTCTGCCCCTTTGCAGAATATGTTTGGACACTTGCTCTTTCCACTTGGTCGAGTTCAATTCATCTCCCTCCAAATATTCAATGTTTTCTATGTAACTGACCCTTTTTGTGTCCTTTCTCTGATCTAAAAAATGAGCTAACTAAGTTTGGTTGTTTGACTCTTCCCAAATTTATTCTCTAGAAGCTTTGGATCAAAATAAATGCTCACAATTTTAGAAATAAAACTTCCTCAGTTGCTCAAGTTACTGTCAAAATTACGGGCATTCTAGGGGACTTCCTTAGATTCCTTTGGACTAATTCTAATGAACATAGAATTACCTCCTCCGAATAATCATGGTTGCATAGTCTCTCACCAGATATTTCTAATATAGTTGTTCCTTCTATCCCCCGATCATCTCCTTGGGAAATCAGATTGGAGAAGCATGACTTTACCAAATGGTTAAGCACATGTCAATGCCATACTCTTTTCTTTGATGGAGTGTCCAAAGGAAATCCAGGGGAGGCTAGAGGGAGAGGTATTCTCTTTGGCCTCGATGAAGTTCAGAAATGGTCATACTCTTGGAGTCTCGAAGAAGGGACTAACAACATAGCTGAAGCACTTTCCCTATGGCAAGGTCTATTCCAACCTCGAGCTCATGGATTATATGACATTATTGTGGTTGGGGATTCTAGACTAATTATCCACTCCCTAGTGGCAAAATATTTTCCTAGTCAACTGAAGCTATGGAAAATAGTTATGAAAATTTAGAGACTTTCCAAAGCCTTCAGAAAAATAGACTTTTATTATGCCTTAACAAATTTAAATGAGGTTCCAAATGCAGAGGAAAACGATGCAACCCCATTGAGCAAAGGGAATCTAAGAATGAATGGGACGCTTACCCTTTTAAAGATCCCATAGGACCATGGGCTGTGAATTAATGTGCTCACCACATGGCCAGGCTTGGTGGCGGAAGCCCTTAAAGGCTCCTCGCATGCTAGCTCGTGGCATAATCGTGTGGAGCACGTGGAAAGGTGGTGAAATGCATGTGACCCTTTCTTTCTTCACCATGGGTACGAGTCATATATCATCATCGTCACCATGTTCTTCTTTGCACGAGCTTGAATGCATCATGGTTCTGATCCGGTGTCCTTTGCCTCCCATTCTACTTCGTGCGGGCTATGTGCTGAATTATGCTGGGATCTTGGAAAATATGGGTATCAGAGAAGGTATTAAAGTAGTTATTGCAACAATCATGCCAACAAAAATAACAATGTATTGGATGGTTTGTTGGTTTCAGACGGGTGACTCCATTGTTAAATTCTGGTTTAGGAAGCTTCCTATCTTCATGGAATCCAGTGCATAATCGACCACTCTCGGTGTTCCTTGCCCATTGTTTGAAGCCGAGCTACAGGATATACGAAGGAAATTGAGGGCTCAGAAACGTTACTTGCTTCATCTGGATGAAGAAGGTGGTCGTAGACTGGAAATGGTGGGTAAATATATATGCAAAACCATGGAGGAATTTATTGAAACACTCTCGTAATCTGAATAGGCAATGATGGCACTAATGGAAGAATTGGAAATTCATTTTGAAAAGTTGGAGTTGTAGGTCTCAAATATGTAAATGGAGAAGGTCAGTGGTCCTCCTGCTTAGTCGAAATCATCTTCTCAACATCATGGAAGACATGGGCACTAATCTTTGGTCTTCTTTGTCTCTGGTTTTTTGAGTTTTTTATAAAATCCTTGAACTCTCTACGATGTATGTTAGATTACCAGTCTCAGTAGTTTTTAATATCTGGTAGTTAGCTAAGTGAAGTTATGTGTCTTATGGATTTTTCCTTTGGACAACATACTTGGTTTGATGTAGACTCTTTTACAATGGATTTACCACTGTTATTTAAATAAAATCCATAATCATTTTGTTAAAAAAAATGGGTTGATAAAATTGGATACCTACAATATATGACGAAACTAGGGGTTTTCTTAATTGGAAAGGTGTATTGCGAGGGGGGTTCAACAATACAATTTTATACGAATTTTCCAATATTTAGTGAAATTAAGGATATTCTTTAATATCCCGCGGATGGTCATGCTATGTAGCAAGTTCACTGAGTGAACCTCCTTTGTTCAAAATTAGTTAAATTTTAGTATAGCCTACCATTTGAAAATAGATGGTCAAACTGAAAGAGTTAATCAAATATTAGAATATATGCTTTGAATGATGTGATGGGTCAACAAACTAAACGAGAAAAATATCTTCTTCTAGTGGAATTTATTTACAACAATAGTTATCATTGCTCTCTTAGTATGACACCCTATGAGTTGTTTTACTATGAGTTCTTTTATGGAATACCTTATAAAACACCTCTACGATGGTACAGGTTGGAGGATAAAATACGGGTAGGACTTGAAATGCTTCAAGAAATGGAAGAGAAGGTATCTTGTATACGACAAAGATTGAAGGAAGCACAAGATAAACAAAAGAGATGTCCATAGAATGGATCGTATTTATGAAGAAGGGGAATATATTTTCCTATGGTTCAAACTTTAGAATATCTCTCTTAGATTTGGGAAAAAATCCAAGCTATCTCCTCAAATTGTGGGACCTTTTGAGATATTAGACAATATTGGACATGCAGCTTATCATGTTACTATGCCACTTATTCTTGATTGTATGCACGATGTGTTTCATGTTTTAGTATTGTGTAAACATGTTCAAGGTCCTTCTCATATTATAAATTGGAATAATTTGCAAGTGACATAAGAAGGGGCCCTAAAGGCATATCTAGTTTGTATTTTGGACCATCACACTTGACAACTCAGGAATCACATGGTAGACTAGGCAACGTTCCAATGGGATCCATACAATCCTTGCATGGGAGGATGCAATTTCTATGCATTTACAATTTTCTTTATTATTTTATTAAACTTCAAGCCAAGTTTAACCCAAGAGAGGGAGTATGTAGTATCCTATATTGGCTAGTGGAGGCTGATTTTGATGGATTATGTAGACTACACTTATATGTTATGGATATGGTTGGTTCACGTGACCAGTGACCAGTGAATGTTGATATGTGTGTGTGAATCTCTACTTATGTATGCTTATATACTGATTAGGTGTAACATATTGATTTCCATTAGGTACATCATATATATATATATATATATATATATATATATATATATATATATATATATCTTGTCTACATATAATTAGTTACATGGATTATGATATATGAGTATGGCACATTCGCATATGTATGATCTTTGTTATGTGGAATATATATTTGACTATGATCTTGTTATGGATACATCAATTAAATGATTATGTATGATTAACGATGTAATGAGGAAGATACTTAATTATTTGTTGACAAAGATTCTATGATAAAAAATGATTATTGAGGTAATGTACACATTTGGGTAAAATGTGATAAGTTAAATTTATTATAAATTTTTAATTGATGCTCTTAATCTAGGAGTTTATTTTGTGTGCAGGTCTTGGGAAAACGACCGTGGAAATTGACAATCAGATGGGTATTTTGTGTGTAGGTCCTGGGAAAAAGACCTTGGAAACTGACAATCAGATGGGTATGAGCTCACAACCAATACCTTGAGGTGAAGCACGAAGATTCAAGGCAAAAAATATGAGAAGCAATGGAGGTTAGGGAAGACGGTCCTGAATCCATGGAAGATCAAGGTGTGGAGTCTTACATATATGAGAAATATCAATGCATGAAGTCCTAAATATTAGAAAGAACGAGATATGAAGTATTGAATCTATGGAATAAATCAAGGCACATAGCTGAATCTATTAGGGCATGGGGGCATGGAGTCATAGGTACAGGAAAAGGGCATACAATTCTAATAAATCCAGAAAGGTGCACAATAGGGATGTGGAATCGCAATGCTTTTGTAGAAAAACACCACTCAAGAGAATAAACCAATCAGAGAAACTAATCTAGGTTAAGTTTGAATTATTCTAATTTATCTTACCAACTTTGGTGGGGCTCATTAGTTATATTAATGTTATTATAAAAAATATACTTATCCATTTAAGAAAAATAAATGGCTGTAAATTATTTTAAGATGACACTTGGGTAGGTTGAATATTAACTAATAAAGAAAATAAATAATTAGGGTAAAATGGAAATTAATTAATTTATATTTGCAAGAAGGGATGAGGTGGCATTCTGGTTATAAATAGAGAGAAGGGATGAGGTGGTATTCTAGTTATAAATAGAGAAGTACTCCATGGGTTTTGAGGAAAAACCTAAAGAGTAGCCTCATGATGCATGTTGGATGGTATTTCATAATTGACAATGAGAACAAAATTCGGAGTAAAATATAAAAGTGAGAAGTATTATACCATATTTTATCACCTATAATATGTTCCTAACATAACCACTTAACTTGTGGTGGTTGAAGGTCTATAGCGTATAAGTGCCGCAAGTGCCACATAAGTGTGTAGTTGTAATCACTAGTTCCAGCTTCTTCTAGTTAAGCTGGTTGTGTGACATGAACAGTTAGTGATCCATGCCTCAACTACCACTTAGAGAGATAGATAGATATAATTATTTCAAGTTTGAAAGATTATCATAAAATAAAATCAATCCATAAACTAGACTTGTTTCATCTTCTCTCAATCTAGGAAAAACATAAACACTAATCCACCACAAATTCTAAAATATAAACACCTTTCCATATAAAAATTAAATTAAACATTGTGAAAAATAGTATACCATGTTATCTCACCTACCACCTTTAGAGTATGTTAAACATTATATTGATTTCTTCAAAATTTATATGGAATGGTTAGCCTAAAATAATATTATTCTCTTATACTAATCTCTAGATGAAAAAAATAATAGTTTTTATAAAATCATTGTAATATATATTTAATTTAGAAATTATTATAATATATATTTAGCTTATTTTTAAATTATTATATTATATTTATTTAAGATGCCTGTGCATAGCGAGAGGACCCAAAAATTTTCTGATAGCCCAAATAACTCTTAACCACTTGAAGTAACCTACATGACTAAATTATTATATTATATATTTAAAATCTTACATTCATATTTTAATATTAAACATGTTGCATCTACTTTATGGATATAACTTGAAAACAATAATATTAAAACTTAAGAATTTACTAAAAGTTATAATATAATAATAGTTTTTTTTAAACAAAAATATTTGATGAGAGTTTTTCTTTTATAAAAGGAAAATTTATATATTTTACTTGAGTAATATTAAATGGTTATTAATAATAAAATATGATATAATGTTTATTAAGATATATTTTAAATTTAAAAAATAAATAAAAGTTAAAACTTATTAAGAATAAAATATTTATTTACAAACCATTTTTTTTAATTCTTCTTGACTTTTAGAAAGTTTAAATAAGCTTTTAGAAAGTCTGCGTGAACAACACGCTTTAGAAAGTCACCATCTTTATCTAAACTTTATGCACCCAACTTAAGTCAGGGGTGAGGAGCACCATTCCAACTACTCCATGTGTTATAAAAGCAAGAACAATCATAAAAAAATTACATCCTTGGTTCCTATGTTGGATAACTCTCCTGCTGTGAATGGTTTTCAAGATGCCACGGCCTTCTTGAGATTCGGATAATTAACAACGGTCTGCTGTCTAGGTGCCCAATTCATTTCGATAACTCTGTCGTCTACACTAATTGGAGTGGGGTACGAGGGTGATCGTCGGCACATGCTTTTTCCTCCAAATACTGTTTTCGGTTTCAGTCATTCTGCTGCTGCTGCAGCAGCCAGGGTAACAGTCGCCGTCGCTCGTTTCTGTATAGTTTGAAGCGCGCGCGACACATGAGAAAAGAAAAACTTGTCAATATCAAAGTGACTCTTATGATCTATCTCAAAGTGGCCGTCTTTTGCTGCGGATCGGGGTTCAATCTTCTCAAGAGAGAAGACTAGGTTGCTGGATTGCATTAATATCAAAGTTGGCCTGCCCATAATGGAATTGCCAGAGGGAATCTGCTGCCGTTTGTTCTCTACTCAGCTCATATGCTTCTTGTTTCTCGTCACTTGCAGGCTTGTTTCTGGAATTCCTAATTCCAACAATCAGTGCATCACTAAAATAAATCGGCTGAGCCCCGGTTCTTCACTCACTCCTGAAGAGAACACAACTTGCTTGATTTCTCCGAGTGGAACATTTTCTGCTGGATTTTATGGAGTGGGAAACAATGCTTATGCATTTGCCATATGGTATACTGAAACACCCGACCAAACAGTTGCCTGGGTGGCCAACAGAGATCAACCTGTCAACGGAAGATATTCTCGTCTTTATCTGGAGAAAGATGGAAACCTCGTTCTGTGGGACGCAGACGGTAGTGTTGTCTGGAATACCAACACCAGTAACATGAATGTAAAGGAGGCCGTTCTTCTAGAAACAGGAAATATGGTACTGTTAAGCGGTTCTTCAGATGATCAGTTTGTGTGGGAAAGCTTCGAGTATCCAACCGATACTCTTCTTCCATTCCAGCTCCTCAATAATAATGCAGCACAGTTGAAATCCAGATTAGGGACGTCCACGTTTAACCGAGGCCACTATCGTCTCTATTTCGATAGCGACAACGTTCTTCGACTAATTTATGAGGGATCAGAGCTCTCAAGCAACTACTGGCCTGATCCTTCAGTGGCAAACTTTGCAAATGGCAGAAGCACATACAACAACAGCCGCGAAGCGGTGTTGGACGGCTTCGGCAGTTTCCAGTCAAGCGACGGGCTTAGCTTCCAGGCGTCAGATTATGGTGAAGGCCCCAAGAGAAGATTAACTTTGGACTTCGATGGAAACCTGAGACTATACAGCTTGGTGGAAGAGACAGGTCTCTGGGACATTATTTGGATGGCGATACCTGATCAATGTTCCGTTCATGGCTTCTGTGGTATCAACGGTCTCTGCATATACACTCCGGGGCCCAGTTGTATCTGTCCCCCTGGTTTTCACACGAAAGATTCCATCGATTGGTTCCAAGGTTGCCAGCGCAATAAAAACCTGACTGGCAATACTGCGTCCAATACAGAGCTTATTTATCTTCCACATACAGATTATTATGGCTACGATCTAAGCAATTATCAAACTGGGATCACATTCCAAAACTGTAAAAGTTTGTGCATGAACGACAGCAAATGTGAAGGATTTGCTTACAGAATGGATGGCATAGGAGCTTGTTATCCTAAGGCTTTACTTTTCAGTGGATATCGATCTCCGGGTATGCAGAACCACATGTACATCAAAGTTTTCAGCGACGACTCTGCTGTTTCTAATTCTACCAGTGCTTTTCAGCCTATGCTACTAAACTGTTCGGCAGCTTTGATTCCCGTTGTTTCTGGGACAAGCAAATACAAGAAGCAGAAGACAGGAAGCGTTGTCAAATACACGCTAGGATTTGCAATTGCTTTTGGTGTCGCAGAGCTGGTTTGCATCATACTTGGATGGCGGTATATGTTTAGAGCATATAGAAATCCTGGCCATGATCGTCTACTCTACTCAGTGATTCCCGGGGGATTCAAGAAGTTCAGCTTTACAGAGTTGAAGAAAGCGACAGATAACTTCAGGATAAAACTAGGGGATGGAGGGTTTGGGACGGTTTACAAAGGCGTGCTTCCCGATGGTGAGGTGGTAGCTGTTAAACAACTGGAAGGAGTATCCCAAGGTGATGATCAGTTCTGGGCAGAAGTGAGTATGATTGGGAGAGTCCATCACATGAATTTAGTTCGTATGTTTGGATTCTGTGCAGAAAGAAATCACAGGTTGCTCGTTTACGAGTACGTTGAAAACGGGTCTCTGGACAAATATCTGTTTGCGGAAAGCGATGACAGAGTTTTGGGTTGGAAAGAAAGATTCGGGATTGCGGTGGGCACGGGCAAGGGGTTAGCCTACCTCCACGAAGAATGTTTGGAATGGATTTTGCACTGTGACATCAAGCCCCAAAACATACTTCTAGACATGCAATTTTGTCCCAAGGTTTCCGACTTTGGGTTGGCAAAGCTGGTAGACAGAGATCAAGCATTCTCCTTCTCCACAATTAGAGGCACACGGGGTTACTTAGCACCGGAGTGGGCGATGAATCTGCCAATCACGGCCAAGGTGGATGTTTATAGCTTTGGGATTGTTCTGTTAGAGATTGTGACTGGACGGAGCTCGTTATCCAGTTCAACAGTCCAAAATTCTGTACATTTAGTGCAATGGGTGTCTGCAAAGATGAGAGAAGGGAGAGGAATGGAAGCGGTGGATGCCAAATTGCATGGAAACTTTGATTGGGAAGAGGTGGAGAGAGTCCTGAAAACAGCACTACTCTGCGTTGAGCAAGACAAGGATGTGAGACCTTCCATGAGCGAGGCCGTCGAAATGCTTTCTCAACGTGATTTCTTTACACCAATAGATTCCGTGTTGCCTAACAACCCATCCCATTCATTTGGGGTTCTCTCTTGCTCTTTTTCCTCAGTAGTGGGTCAGTCCTCTTCCTCTTTTGAAGCAGTAGAAGGTTAACAATTTGGGGAACCAGAGGAATGTTGGAAAAATGTAATTACTTGCAGATCTATATTTGATCTCCAGCCGACTCTGTTAGAGTCTGTAGAAGCCACGATCTTGTCTGTCAGTCTGACAAGAAGGAAAAGTCCACATGTAGGCAGCGTAACTCAGTCAAATTTATTTCAGAAGTCAAGTTGTTAGGTAGATAGTTATTGCAGTTTTTTAATGGAAAGTAAGTCGGCAAGTAAGTCGGTCTATGCTGTAGCAATTTTCAGATTGCCTATAAATAGAAGAAGCATTTTGTAATTTTTTTTACAGACGAACACAGGAACACAGACAGAAAAATATACAGGTAGAGGAACTCAGGGTGAGAAAGTGAAGTCGAAGCTCAAGCTTTTGTGCATTTGATTTAGCCGAAGAGCTGAAGCTCTGTAGACAGACAAGTTTGTAATAGACAAGTTTGTATTACTTTGTATTTCCGCATAGTTAATATATGAAATAGTTTGTGGTTGAATTCATGATTAGTTGGCCGCTCATATTTCCAGATTTACCCCATAAAAATCTCACCGCGTGAAAGTTCCAGGTTTTACCGCACTTTGTTCGACTCAAATATTCCTACATATTTGGGCATATGTTTTCCATAAGTTATTTGGATTTGTAAATGTGGTCATTTTACTTCATCTTACTCACACGTGAAAAGTATTTGTAATATTCTTAAGTCTTTAGACTAAGAATCATATTCTGTGGAATTCTATCGCATCAGGCATCCCCTTGATCGCACATAAGTTGATCGCATCAACTTGACCGCCGCATCAACTTGATCGCACCGCAGATAAGTTGATCGCATGAGGCATCAACTTGATCGCATCAACTTGATCGCACAGCAGACGATAAGTTGATCGCATGAGGCATCAGCTTGATCGCATCGCAGATAAGTTGATCGCATGAGGCATCAACTTGATCGCAGGTATTAACTTGATCACAGGTAAAAAGTTGGTCGCAGTAAAAAGGTGGTCGCAGTAAAAACAGGTCGGAGTTAAAAAGTGAAATTATTTTTTTAAAAATTGACTGAGCGCTAAACCAAGTTTAGTCGGCTCGGTTTTGGCTATCTGGTATCAGAGCGAGGTTATATCAGAGCAAGGTATATATCAGCCCAAGATTTTAGGAAAGAAATCTTGTCTTAAAAGGTGGAAATTAATTTTCTAAGGAAAGTTAATTTAAAATTAAAAATGGCTTCCACTTCTGGTTCATTACAACCTCCAAGTTTTACAGGAAAGAATTATGAATATTGGTCTTTAACAATGAAGGCCTTATTCAGAGGGCAAGATGTCTGGGAGATAGTCCAGCATGGTTACGTAGAACCAGCAGACATGACAGCATATAACAATCTCACACAGGCTCAGAAAGATGTCTTGAGAGAACAGAGGAAGAGAGATGGAAAAGCTCTGTTTTTCATACATCAAGCTATGCATGAGAGCATACTCCCAAGAATAGCAGCAAAGACTAATGCCAAGGAAGCATGGGATACATTGGAGACTGCCTATCAAGGTTTGGATAAGGTAAAGACATCCAAGCTACAAATTCTGAGAAAAGATTTTGAATCTTTGTGTATGAAAGATTCAGAGAATGTAGACACATTCTACACCAGAGTTGTTGGATTGATAAACCAACTGAAATCTCATGGAGAACCCGTATCATACCAAAGGGTTGTTGAAAAAATTCTCAGAAGTCTTCCCCCAATATTTGAAAATTTGGTTGTGACCTTAGAGGAACACACAGACATGTCAACATTCAGCATTGATGAGCTGCAAGCTTCACTCATCAATCATGAACACAAAATCAGCAGATCACAGACATCATTGGAAGGTGCATTTGCAGCACAATCATCCATAAGCCGTGGTAGAGGCAAGGGGAGAAACAACTTCAGAGGCAGAGGAAGAAGTTCTTCAAGAGGAGGATGAGGCAGAAGTCCTGCAAATGTCGATGGCAGAGGAGATAACCAAAACCCAAGTTAGCCAAGTGGCCAGAGGTTTGATAAATCAAAAATTCAATGTCATTACTGTAAGAAGTTTGGTCATTATGCATATGAATGCAGGAAGAAACAATATGACCAAGGAAGGCAAGGCCCAAGTCAGTCAACCAGCACTAACACTTCGACAGGTGCAATGTTAATGGCATCGACATCTCCACTTGAATGCAATGCTGTTCAAGAAATTCCACATGACATATGGTACTTAGACTCAGGATGCAGCAACCATATGACTGGTAATTTAGATCTGTTTTCCAGTCTGGACACTTCAATTAAAACTGATGTTACACTTGGAAACAATGTCCAAGTTACTGTCTTAGGAAAAGGCACTGTTGATATTCTAACCAAACAGGGGGAGAGTAAGTATATCCATGATATCTATCATGTTGAAGGTCTGAAACATAATCTGTTAAGCATTGGACAGTTGTTACAAAAGGGCTATAGAGTTTACATGGAAGATGAACACTGTGTGATCAAAGACAAGCGTCCAAGTGACCAGCTGATAGCAAAAGTGCCAATGACAAGCAACCGCTTGTTTCCATTGAGGATAGTTCCCAACATAAAAGGGAAGACAAAGACAGGAGCTGCATTCAAGACAGAAAGTGAAGAAACAGTCGAGATCCTCGACAAGAGAGAAAATTGCAACGCTAATTTGCAAGTTGCATTTCAGACAGAAGTTCAGGATGAATCCTGGTTGTGGCATTTCAGATTTGGACATCTGAATTTTGGTGGGTTGAAGCTACTGCACACAAAGAATATGGTGAAGAGATTACCATTGATCGACAAACCAGAGAGGGTTTGTGAATGCTGCATTTTTTGCAAGCAGCACAGAGAGACATTTCCAGTTGGAAAGTCCTATAGAGCACGCACACCACTTGAAATTGTGCACTCTGACATCTGTGGTCCAATGCAGACATCATCCATTGGTGACTGCAAATATTTTCTAACATTTATTGATGACTACTCAAGAAAGACATGGGTATATTTCTTGAAACACAAATCTGATGCATTTGGCTATTTCCAGTAGTTCAAGGCACTCGTGGAGAACCAGAGTAGTCACCGCATCAAGATCTTAAGGACCGACAGAGGAGGTGAATATGTTTCAAATGAATTTCTGAATTTTTGCAAGACCCATGGCATACAAAAACAATTCACTGCACGGTATACACCTCAGCAGGACGGTATTGCCGAAAGAAAGAACAGAACCATCATGGAGATGGCACGCAGCATGTTGGCAGCCAAGCATTTGCCAAATGAGTATTGGGGTGAAGCAGTTGCAACTGCTGTATATATTATGAACCGATGTCCAACAAAGAGCGTGAAGAACAAAGTTCCCCAAGAAGCATGGACAGGTATGAATCATAGTGTTTCACATTTAAAAGTTTTTGGTTGTGTTGAATATGCTCATATTCTAGATGAGCTAAGAAAGAAGCTAGACAAGAAGGGACAGAAATGTATTTTTGTAGGCTATTCAGAAGACACAAAAGCATACAAGTTGTATGACCCCGTCACAAGGAAAGTCATAATTAGTCGGGATGTTCAATTTGTCGAGAATGAATCATGGGATGGAACCGTCGACACAAATGTCAAGATTGTGTCGAACATTGACAATGACGATATGGAAGAGGAAGTGGTTCAAATACGACATGTAAATCAA
>LPNX010356160.1:0-12448 GCA_001517045.1 Pseudotsuga menziesii | reverse complement strand
CAGATCTATATTTGATCTCCAGCCGACTCTGTCAGAGTCTGTAGAAGCCACGATCTTGTCTGTCAGTCTGACAAGAAGGAAAAGTCCACATGTAGGCAGCGTAACACAGTCGAATTTATTTCAGAAGTTAAGTTGTTAGGTAGATAGTTATTGCAGTTTTTTAATGGAAAGTAAGTCGGCAAGTAAGTCGGTCTATGCTGTAGCAATTTTCAGATTGCCTATAAATAGAAGAAGCATTTTGTAATTTTTTTTACAGACGAACACAGGAACACAGACAGAAAAAGATACAGGCAGAGGAACTCAAGGTGAGAAAGTGAAGTCGAAGCTCAAGCTTCTGTGCATTTGATTTAGCCGAAGAGCTGAAGCTCTATAGATGGACGAGTTTGTAATAGACAAGTTTGTATTACTTTGTATTTCCGCATAGTTAATATATGAAATAGTTTGTGGTTGAATTCATGATTAGTTGGCCGCTCATATTTCCAGATTTACTTCTGTAAATGTTTTTTTTACAATTACTGATAAGTAAAAGAACAAGAACCCATAAAAATCTCACCGTGTGAAAGTTCCAGGTTTTACCGCACTTTGTTCGACTCAAATATTCCTACATATTTGGGCATATGTTTTCCATAAGTTATTTGGATTTGTAAATGTGGTCATTTTACTTCATCTTACTCACACGTGAAAAGTATTTGTAATATTCTTAAGTCTTTAAGAATCATATTCTGCGGAGTTCTATCGCATGAGGCATCCCCTTGATCGCACATAAGTTGATCGCATCAACTTGACCGCCGCATCAACTTGATCGCACCGCAGATAAGTTGATCGCATGAGGCATCAACTTGATCGCACCGCAGATAAGTTGATCGCATGAGGCATCAACTTGATCGCAGGTATTAACTTGATCGCAGGTAAAAAGTTGGTCGCAGTAAAAAGGTGGTCGCAGTAAAAACAGGTCGGAGTTAAAAAGTGAAATTATTTTTTTTAAAATTGACTGAGCGCTAAACCCAAGTTTAGTCGGCTCGGTTTTGGCTATCAAGGAATCGTTTCAGACACATATAGAGGCACAGTATAACGAGAGTTCATATCACCTCCTTTCTAGTGACCGTATGCGGAATGTGATGGATTTGAGACTGTTGAAATTACAAAACTGTTTGAATAGTTGGAATTGATTCAAAGATCCTGTTATACTCTAGATTAGATTGCAAGTTTTGATTTTAGTATTGAAGTTACATGATTTGATTTTTGAGGAAGAGGGACTGCTATGAGCTACCTCTCTTCCCCATACGAATGCATTTCTTCACCCTTTCATCCTTGTTGTAATAAGGACAAGTTATGTATTTTTCCCATTTCGTCACTGTTGTAGTGAAAACAAGTTGGATCCGTAATTTTAACTTAGTTCAGTGGTTGTTATAGCTAAAACAAGCTCTAAAAGGTTTGGAATTTGTTCAAACCCATGGCCCATGGCCTATGACCGTGTAAATATGGTTTGCTTTTGTTATTTAAAGAAAATATCATTCCGTTGCTGTAATAAAAAAAACGTTCTGCTATTCAATTACAAGTAGTTTCCACGAGGAAAACACTTTCGGATGGGTATTGGAAATTGGATAGATGGGATATGAAAATTTATTTATATTGGTATAAATTTATTTTAAATTTGATTTTATTATAAGTATTTTTAGGGATTTAATTTTTTTGAAGTGTAATTTTTTTTATTTTAAATTTTTTTACAATTTAAAAAAACGTGTAGTTAAGTTTGGTTGGTTTTAATTTTTATTTATAATTTTACATGGATTTTTTTATTCTTCTTAATCTGCTTTTAATGTTTTTATTTTATAAGCCAACATACAATTAATTTTTAACTATTTTTATATTTTGTAGTGTTACTTCAAGTAAGTAAGAACATCTCCCCATATTAAGAAGTAGAACACCTTAAACGTGGAACTATCAAACATCTAAACATCCAAAAATATCCAATTTATTAAGATGTAATTATTTTATATTAAACTTTTTACAGCTCAATACAAAATTTATACCTAAAATTTTTTTATCCATCTTACTTGATATTAGATATAAATTATTTACCCCTCCTACTTGATATTAGATATAAATTTATAATAGTTTTAAATTTTTTGAACATCTTATTTTGCTAATCTCAATACAATAAAACATTTAAAAATATAGCACTCATAAAAAAATTATTAAAATTTAACTTAGTAATTCAAGCCATTCATTTTAATTAGTCTAGGTTGAGTTTATTTTTTAATCATTGAATCAATTCTCCCGGAAAGAAATTGAAAGTTGGAACTGTTTGCAAAGGTTTCACCATTGTCGATGAGATAAGATAGTTTACAAAATTAATGTAGATGTCCATTGCAAGTAAGACATGTGAATACCATCTCTTTCAAATACTTGTATAATGGAATGATGATAATGACCCTATGTAACATCCCCCAACATCAATTCTCTTACAATGGCAAACTCACCGAATTTGAAGGAAAGTAACTTGTCATATTCATTATTGAGAAGAGGGAAGAGGAACAACACCCTATGGGCGAGATGAATAAAGAAGGGACGCGTGAGGATTATAGGAAAACGTAGCGATGGCACATGACGGGAGGAGGGTCCCTTCAATACCTGTTTCCAGTATATTATTCTCAAGTAGATTATAGTTTTTTTTTCATTTTTTTTTGGGAAAAGATGCATTTTAAAGTCAAGTAGGGAAGAGATGTTTAATTCTTTATAAAAAACTAAAAAAACTAAAAAAATATTATTAAAAATAATTTATCGATTCAAATTTAAAAATACAAATTAGATAAACTAAAGCTATAATAAAACAAAACAATAAAACACTTTATAATAGTTAATATCCTAGTATGTATTTTGAATAATTATGTCTGTGTGTGTTTTGGTACCGAAGACCCTTTAGAGTTGCTGTTGCACTCTCCAAAATTGAAGTGGTGGTCCCTTACACAGAGAGACTAGATCAATTAGTATCTTTGTTTTTAGTTTACCACTAAAATTATTAAACGGACTTAAAGATCGAGAATCTCTTCTTGGTTAATGCGATCTAGACTTAATTATTTAGTTGACTGACATCCTTTATACCAAACCCTTTAACACCTTGAGCTCTTTGTTGACTGAAAACCGGGTCTTAAGAATGAAGTTTGTGGAGTAGGCTACTAGGCTTGGTTCAATTTAAATATGTTATGTGTTGTTTTTTTTAATAAATGAAGAGTGGTTTAGTCTCAACATCATCAATTTTAATTTTTAATGGTTAAAGATTTAAAATTTGATAGTTAATATATTTTCTTTAAAAGATGGTGGTAAGATTAGTAAATGTTTATTTAATAATCTCTTACATTTTATATATTGCATCATTAAAGAAAGAATACCCATTATTGTAAATGGTGATACTTGATTATGATTTAAACAAAAGTCCTTCTAATTAGGTAGAAAAACATTTAGATAGTGTTCTTTGTGAAAGAGACATTGAGAAAAGTGAAATGAATTGCAGTGGTTGTGTTGCACATAATTGGAGCCATTATGTTGCAGATTTGTAACTCATCTATTGAAATAAATAACAAAAAGATTACAATTCCTTGTGGACGTAGCCCTTGGCTGAGGTGAACCACCTATACTGGTCTCTCTCTCTCATTTGTATTTTATGTGTTTTAGTTCTACATAAAACCTGAGATAAGATAATTGCAGCTATTATGTTGCAGATTTGTAACCCCTATGTTGAAATAAATAATAAAAAGAATAGCAATTCTTTGTGGATGTAGCCCCTGGTTTGTAGTGAACCATCTATATTGGTCTCTTTTGCATTTGTATTTTATGTGTTTGCGTGTTGCTAAAAGTATTCTTATTTTCTTAATTGTACATAATGAATAAATTATGGAACATATTATCTAATAAAAAAATAAGTCCATACCTTTGTTTATGTCTTAAAAGAAAGATTAGAATAATGGTATTGTCTTATCATGAATGATGGATGAACAATAAATGATATAAATTATATATGGGTAATGTTCAATAAGTTCATGAAATAATCTCCCACAACAATTATACATTTAAGATTTTATGTGTGGGGTAGTATATAGGAGGTATGAGTAGTCTCACACCCCTTAATACCTTGTAAGGAAAATATTAACCTAGTGTTGGACTAATGTAGAGTATTATTATAGCTTAGAATGTATAGGTGAAGAAGCATGGACTAAGGTTTTAAGATATTGTATAAGACTAAAATTGTATTTAGCGAATATTTGAAGCTGATTATGAGTATATGAATAAGAGAAAATGATCCCAATTTAGTTGTATTGAATTGGAATTTATATATATAAAGCAAATATGGTTTTATAATGAGATTAGTTTAATGAAAATTATGTTGTTATTCTTCACATCATATAATAGTGTAGCAATTAAATATCTTTCTATATAAACTTTATTAATAATAACAATTAGTCACTCACACTAATATTCTTGGTAATGTAAAATGTTACCAAGGAGGAGGACGAGGAGGTAAATAATCGATAATAATGATAATAAACAAAAACAATAAATTATATTGATTTGTTGTAATGATGTTTTTAAAAATAAAAAATAAAAAATAAAAAATAAAAAATTATATTGATTTGTTGTAATGATGTTTTTAGAAATAAAAAATAAAAAGGCTAATGATGTTGACCTAAACAAA
The DNA here is from genome assembly GCA_001517045.1 of Pseudotsuga menziesii. Lineage (NCBI taxonomy): Eukaryota > Viridiplantae > Streptophyta > Pinopsida > Pinales > Pinaceae > Pseudotsuga > Pseudotsuga menziesii. Next base: position 7,755 of record LPNX010356160.1, on the reverse strand, counting down.
AAAAATGTCATTCTTATAAAATAAAGAAATAAAAATGCAAATGATGTCGGCTTAAAGAATAAAGAATAAATTATATTGATTTCATCTTAAACATAGAACAATATGTAACATGTAATTTCTATAAAAAAATCCAAATGATAAGTAAAAAAATTAAGATTAAAAAAAATTGCACCTCATAAAATTGCTTGGTAGATACAGGTTTAAAATCCATCTATGTTAGTATATTGCTTTACAACCAAGTATGATGAAAACAAAAAAATGTAACAGGCCATTCTTATAAAATAAAGAACTAAAAATGCAAATGATGTGGCCTTAGAGAATAAATATAATAAATTATATTGATTTAATCTTAAACATAAAACAATATGTAATCTGTAGTTCCTATAAAAAAAATGCAATGGAAATAATTCCTTTTATATTTAAATAATAAATAATAAATTATACTAATTTTATCTTAAATTTAACATAAAGATGTCGACTAAAAAAATAATAAATTATATTGATTTCATATTAAACCTAGAACTTTATGTAACATGTCGGTCCTATAAATAAAATAAAAAATAGGTCAATATATTGATTTCATCTTAAACCCATAACACCCTATGTAAAAATGCAGTTCCTATAAAAAAAAAAAAAACAAAATGAAAATGATGTAGGTTTAAGATGAAATCAATATTCTTTATTATTTTTTGTTTAAGCTCACATCATTTGCATTTTTATTGTTTTTTAGAGGACCAATATAATGTATTATTTATTGTTTAACGAGACATTATTTGAGTTTTTTATTTATTTTTATAGGAACTACATGTTACATAACGGTTATAGGTTTAAGATGAAATCAATATAATTTATTATTTTTTATATAAGGAGACATCATTTGCATTTTTTCTTTATAGAAACAACACTTTAGTTACAACTTTTCCCTCATACTAGAGCACCTTGCTACTCTAGAGGCAATAAACTTATTATTATTATTGACTATTTATCATTTACATTTTTAATTTTTTTAATGGGAACGACATGTTACTTATCATTCTAGATTTAAGTTGAAATCAATATAATTTCTTATTTTTTGTTTAAACCAACATCATTTGCATTTTTATTGTTTTTAGGAACCACAAGTTACATAATGTTCTAGTTTTAATGAAATCAATATCATTTATTTATTTTTGTTTAAGCCAACATCATTTGCATATCTTTTAATAGGAACAACATGTTACATATAGTTCTAGATTTAAGATGAAATCAATATAATTTATTATTTTTTGTTTAATCCTACCTCATTTGCATTTTGTTAATGATTGAAACAACATGTTACATAATCGTTCTAAGTTTAAGATGAAATCAATATATATTTTTTAAAGACATGTTACATAACTTTCTAGGTTTATGATGAAATCGATTAATTTATTATTTTTTGTTTGAGCTCACATCATTTGCATTTTTATTTCTTTTTTTATAGAAACAACATGTTGCATAATGTTACACAAGGTTACGTGTTACAACATCTCCCTCATACTAGGCTATAGAGCTCCTCGATAATGTTGATGCAATAAACTTATTACTATTATTGATTATTTATCATTTGCATTTTTATTTCTTTTTTTTTATAGGAACCACATGTTAGATACAACGTTCTAAGTTAAGATGAAATCAATATAATTTATTATTTATTGTTTAAGTTAACATCATTCTCATTTTGTTTCTCTTTTTCTATAGGAACTATATGTTACATAACCTTCTAGGTTTAAGATGAAATCAAATTATATATATATATATATATATATTTTAAGCTGAGATCATTTGCATTTTAATTTTATTTTTTATAGAATGTAACATGCCAATAATAATAATAATAATAATAATAATAATTATTATTATTATTATTATAAAAATGGAAATAATTATCTTTAAAAGAAAAATAAATAATTATAAATCAAATAATCAATAATAATAATAAGTATATTTATTTTTGCATTGAGAGTAATGAGGTGTTCTAGAACCCCATATGAGGGAGATGTTGTTACTTGTAATATTGTGTAACATTATTTAACATTATATATATATGATGTGGAATTTTAAACAAATAATAATTATTATATTGACTTCATCTTAAACCTAGAACATTATGTAACATGTCATTCCTATAAAAAGAAATAACAACATGTTACATAATGTTACACATCATTACTCGTTACAACATCTCCCTCATGATGGTATGTAGAGCACCTTGATACTCTTGGTGCAGAAAAAAATGAAAATGCAAATGATGTTAGATTAAATCGTAAATAAAAAATTATATTGATTTCATCTTAAATCTAGAACATTAGATATAAGCTGTAACATGTCGTTCTAATAAAAAAATGCAAATGATGTTGGCTTAAATAGTAAATAGTAAATTATATTGATTTCATCAACCTAGAACACCGTGTAACATGTCATTCCTATAAAAGAAATACAAATGAAAATAATAAATTATATTGATTTCATCTCAAACCTAGAACATTATATAACATGACATTCCTATAAATAAATAAATAAAAATACAAATGATGTAAGATTAAACAAAACATAAAAAATTCTATTGACTTTATCTTAAACCTAGACTTTATGTAACATGTCGTTCCTAAAAAAAGAAATAAAATTGCAAATGATGTAGGCATAAATGGAAAATAATAAATTATTTTGATTTCATCTTAAACCTATAGAACATTATGTAACATGTCGTTCCTATAAGAAAAAAAATAAAAATGATATCAGCTTAAACAAATAATAATAAACAAATAATAATAAAATATGTTGATTTCATCTTAAACCTAGATATCAACCACAAGGGGTCAAATTTCTTAATGTGTAAAAAAATTAAGATAAAAAAATTTACACATCAAGAAGTGGATCCCTCTCATATTTGGGTTGATGGATATGTGCTGGTACAATAATACAACTAGTACAACCACATTTTCCCTCTCATATTTGGGTTGATGGATATGTGTTGGTACAATAATACAACTAGTACAACCACATTTTTAAAAGTGGCAGATATATGTCCATGCCATTTTCCTCTCTTCCTAAAAAGTGAAAATAATAAAGATAAATAAATCAAATCAAATAAATATTAGTTGGTTTGAACATGGTTGATTAAGTCTAACATATTAATCATGTGTAACTATTATTTGACCCTGATAGATTTTAGTGAAGGTTCACTATGGTTGACTATGGTTTAGTTTAGGTTGACCATGTTTGACCATTAGTAACCATGTTTAATGAAGTGTGGAAAATGATGGTTGACCAAGTTTGAACTTACTAAACTATGGTTGACTATTGTTATTACATGGGTGAATGCAAGCTAATAAGGGTCACTTTGGCACGTTAGATCTAATAGAAAATGAAAAATTAGGCATCCCTCAACTAAATTGGATTTTTTGAGATACTTACACAAAAGATATTGCTTTGAGTAAAAAATATGAAATGTAGGAAATTGAATCACGTTCTTGAATATATAAGTTTTATGTAATGAAAATTGTTATAACTATGTCAAGTTTCATTTTTTTCTAACAATCACTTTTTTATTTTATAAGCAAATGATAAGGTGTATGTTTGTGTGGGTGCAACCTTTGAGGGATTAAATGATGGTTTCGGGCTAAAAAAAATTGCAGGCATTTAGAGAACATATAGCACTAATGCAACGCTATTTTTTGAAAATAAAATTAGTGATTTTTAATTTTTTTATTATTATCTAAGTGATCATTCCTCTAAAATGGTACGTCTTTTATGGGTGCAGTATTTGAAGGTATTAAGGAAATAATTATGAAATGGTTTTCTTATAGAATGTAGAGGTCAGTGTCTTGTAGTGCACCATATAGTTTTGAAGCGAAATAATTATTCGCTTACACAAATAATATTACCAAAAGACTTGGAATATTAAATAAGCCATAATAATATATAAAATTGATGATAGAATAGATATGATGATAGATTACAAAGTGAGTGCCATATATATATTAATCGTAAAGGCACTTTGGATACTATCCATGAAAGGATGCGTCATTTCAGGATTGTTTACTAATAACTATTTATTAATTATTAATTATTAATATCAGTATATATTAATATTAATAATTCATATTGATATATATATATATATATATATATATATATATATATATATTGTTTGTTGTTATTATCTAAGTTTGTTACATTGCCACTCCCTTAGAAAGGCTTTGTCCTCAAAGCCTTATAATGTTTCTGCATCATCTTTTGTGGTGTCACAGCTGACGAAACGTGTCGATACGAACCACTAAGAGTTGAGCACAACTTTCGATATGTGGATGAATTAATCCATCCCAAATTGATTTGTTGTGGACTGTTGGCATTTCATACTGATCTATCGTTAGGAGATTTGATCACATTGGTACCGCTATCTTTCGACATTTCCCACTTTTTAGAGTATCCGTTTTTATGGTTGGGGTATCGATATGGAATTTTCACAATGTCATTGTCTTTATGAGTGTCATTTTTTTAGCATTGATCTGAGTAGAAAGTTGTGTTTTCGTCTCTTGAGGTTTTAAGGTTTCATTCTGTATCTTTTCTAACTTGTTTTCTAACTGCATGTTATCATTTTGAAACTTCTTAATCACTTCTACATGTGATTTTCTGTCATCTTCAGACTTCTTAAGTTGTTCCTTAAGATCTTCTTTATGCCTTTTGATACAACTATTTTTTTCCTGTTTGTCTACAAGTTTTCCTTCAATGTCTTTCGTAGATTGTTCTGTCTTCCGACTACTTTTCAGCTTCTTAATTTTTGTGACTAGTGTCTTGTTATGATCACCTAATCTGAAAATTTCTTCGGAATGGCTTGATAAAACCTTGTTGACTTTTGTCAGTTCTAACTTATGTGTCTTCTTACCATCGTCATACTACTGCTGGAGTTTTTCTTTTTGCTATTTATGACGTAACTCTGCTCCTTGATTTTCTAACATCATCCGGACTTGCACCAATTCAACATCTTTTTCCATGATGATTTTGTTTAGATGCTTTATTTCTTCTTCTAATTCATTATCGCATCCATATGGTGATTTGTTGTCTTTTTTTGACTTTTTGATTTGGTCTTCTAGGTTTTGATTATGAATTTTTAAACATGATATTTCTTTATCTTGATCAAATAACATTTTCTTGTTATCTCTTATGTTTCGTTCTAGCTGTCGATTTTGATTCCATAAGTGGTGATTCTCATCATCTTTCCACTCTTTCAACCACCTTTTCATCTCAACCTCAGCTTGTATACTTTTACTGATCGCCTTATATTGTTTTAACTCGTCCACTATTGTTTGTAGCCATGCCTTCATTTCTGAATATGTAGTAGCCATTGTTTGTGACTATGTTTCTACTTCACTTTTGTCTTCGTTTCTTCTAGAAGGGTAGATACAAAAGCTTTAATAATTCTTAATATGTCTCCTTTGGAAAAAAATTCCTTCGACTATTTCTTGTTAGTTCAAATAACCTTTCTTTTTTCCAAAAATAATTATTTTTTTAATAAAATAATAATAATAATAATTATTATTATTATTATTAAACTTAAGTTATATAAAATAATATATAACCTTCCAAATTCTAGTCCTTGACTTTTATTTTTTTCTAATACTTTTGTAAAATGCAAGTAGATTGGGTAGTTGGGAGGAATAAGTGTTACCTTCCCCACCTAGGTTCAAATCCCACTTGCTTCTTTCTAGTTATTATTATTCACTTTTTATATTCAAACCCAAACCCACTTTAAGAAACCACGTGTGGTTTTTAGTTTTTTTTTTTTTACTTTTTTCTTCACTTTTTTTTTAACTCTCTTTTTTGGTGGGGAGTTACTTTTACCCTTCTTTTATTTTTTATTTTTATTTATTTTTTTAAGGACAAAGTCCTATTTTTTTGGGAAACCCAAAGTAAATAATGTGAAACCCAAAAATGCAAGGAAACTCTGGGTGATGGCTAAAAGCCAAAAATATGGCCAAAGGCCGGGATCTAGCCAACGAGGCTCTCATACCTCTTGAAGCGAAATAATTATTCGCTTACACAAGTAATATTACCAAAAGACTTGGAATATTAAATAATCCATAATAATATATAAATTGATGATAGAATAGATATGATGATAGATTACAAAGTGAGTGCCATATATATAAATTGGAAAGGCACTTTGGATACCATCCATTAAATGATGCATCATTTTAGAATAGTTGACTAATAACTATTTATTAATTATTAATTATGAATATCAATATGTATTAATATTAATAATTCATATATATATATATATATATTGTTGTTGTTGTTGTTGTTTAAGTTTGTTACAAGTTTGTTTTTAAAACGATTAAGAATTGAAAAAGTTATGAAAAAAACACTAAAAAGATGTGTTTTGAGTTAAGGAGTTAGGACACAATAGAATTTGAAAAAAATAAAAAAATATAATATTTTTAAATAAAAATTACAGATTTAGAATCCGCAGAAAAAATGCTATTTATGTTTAAGATTTCATTAAAAATGGTTGCATGTAGAATACTATAATGAGTGTGTAAACAACAAATTCTTTAGAAACTGGAAAAAATGCCCAATTAGCTATGGTTTATCATATACCATAGCACATGTTTGGTATTACCGAAGCAAACTTCAAACCATACACATAGGACTATTGGTGACGTGCAAGCAAGTGAATTGGCATGGTTTAGGTGCTACAAAAGGAGATTGTATTATGTTTAAATTCAAATTACATTTTCTGCCCTTATAGAATTGGAAAACGCGTGTGCGTTATAGAATTACAAAATGCATGTGTGTTATATAACTACAAAATGTGTGCATGTTATAGAACTACAAAATGTGTGTGTGTTAAATCGTTCTATAATGTGTGTGATTGTTATGTAGAGAAAAAATGCTAGCACTATATGCAAGACATAAAACGTTTGGTTAATAGTTGAGAGGTGGTGTGGAAGGGTTAAGGAACTAAACAGATGCTGGAAGTTCAAGTGGGGATGGTTAATAGTTGAGAGGGGACGGGAAAGGGTCAAGGTCCTAGGTGGATGTTTGAAGTTCAAGCGGGGATCTTTAATAGTTAAGAGGGGGTAGGGAAGGGTCAAGGGCCTAAGAGGATGTTGGAAGTTCAAGAGAGGATGGTTAATAGTTGAGAGGGTGTGGAGAAGGGTTAAGGGCCTAGGAGGATGTTGTAAGTTCGAGTGAGTATGGTTAATAGTTGAGAGGGGGGGGGGAAGGGTCAAGGGACTAGGAGGATGTTGTAAGTTTGCGTGAGTATGGTCAATAGTTGAGAAGGGGTGGGGAAGGTTCAAGGGACTAGGAGGATGTTCTAAGTTCAAGTTGATAAAGATGAATGAAATGGGAACATGATGGGTTACAAGGGTGAAGGGGAGTGGGATTGAGAGTACTATTAGGAAGAGAAGAGGTGTTGAAGACATATAGGGTTAGAAGCAGTACATGAGACTTGAGTGACAAAGGGGTATAAGGCGGAGGGGAGGAAGTGGGTTATGGTTTGATGAGAGAGAGGATTGACGAATAAAAAGGTGGATATGAAGGATTAGAGGAGGAATAGGGTGTGTTGGAGGAGAGATGCAGAAGGATATTGAAGAGAGAGGGATGAGATGAGATAAGACATAGAATAGGGGTCGTAATGAGGTATGGGGTTGAGGAGAAGGGATAAGTTGAAAATATAGAGGAGGGGAGTATACTAGAGAGAGAGGGAGATATATAATGATGTAGAGA
>LPNX010356147.1:123737-140232 GCA_001517045.1 Pseudotsuga menziesii | reverse complement strand
TTATACATTAGATGTGGCGGTTGAAAACCAGCCTTTTCACCTTCCTATCTATTCATATTCCTATCTATTTACAATAATCCCGACGGATTATTCTAACAAACGCCAAAATGTTGCCGCCTAATTTGCACCTCGCGTCGCGTGGCAGAAATCTTCAAGCCACTGGGTGCGACCTTGGGGGCAAGCAAGAGTCAAGAGCTGCCACTTGATCTTGACTCCTCCATCTAGGCTCTCTCCTAGCGAAGCCAAGGTCGGTGGTCCCTAGTAAAATAAACTATGGTGTTTAATCTATATAATAAAACAATAAGTTTAGGAGATGAATCAATAAATACCGAAACTGAGATGATCTACAAATGGTTCAAATAACTAGCATTTAAAATATCATTCCAAATAACACATTGATTAACTTAAGCATCAAAACATAAAGTAAAATGTCAAATAGACCAGTGCTAATGGAGTGCTTGTAAGGGGGTTGCTAGTGAAGTCTCAAAAAGTATTGCAGTTGTCTCGGTTGGTCAATTTTAAAATTATTAAATGAGTAGATAGGGAGTGGGTAAATTCTTGGTAAATTTTATTAAGAATGTGGTAATGATCTTATTATCATGAGGGAAATGGTATTCAAATATACCTAGGGGGTACGAGGAATATGTCCGGATTTACCAAGGAGTGGCTCTCACAGTGACATGTGGGCTAGATGGAGTCGTGGGGTTGTGTTCAACACTACACCAAACGAGGGCGTAGCCTAACGGTGCCCCACGGTCACTTTCTAGTGGTTCCCGCTTCACTTGCAGAATTTTCCCACAACTTGGTAAAATCAAATGAAGTGTCAGATTTTCACTTGTAGGGATTAATTGAAGTGCTCCACTAATTACTAGTCACTTCAATCCCTTTCTGACTGTCCCACAGATCCAGCCAAAGATCTGCAGTGGTCACAAGAGCATACGGGGAATGAAGCCTTGTAAAGTTTAAGTTTTTTAGAACTAAGTATGAGGTTTTTAAATCATGGTTCCGATACTCTCGTTACCTTAGAACACAACCAGATTGGTTAATTTTACTTAAGAAACTTGAAAGAAATTGAAAAAATTGAAAAAAAATGAAAAAAATAAAAAAGTGTGAATCCTCCTTGTGGGGATGCTGTGTGGGCACTTGGTTGCCCACTTGCTTCTCTTTTTTAAAATGATTTAGAAATAAAATTTACTAGTGCTCCTTTGTAGAATAGGAAACACGAGTTTTACAATATAGGGCCTTGGAAAAATTGTCAAAGAGAGAATTGTGAAAAGAGGGGTCTCTGGATGGCTTGTTTCTTTGAACTTTGGCCAGAGTGCCTCTCTCTTTTATCGAATTTTGATGCAAAACAGAAAGCAATGTTCAATCAAATATGTCAAATAATCAAATAAAACAATAAAATTTTGACAAACTTCAAGTACTTTAAAGATAGAAAATTTAAGTAATAAACTAGTACTTGATGATAGCTAGATCCTATAAAATGTTACTCTTATAATCAGATCTGAACTAATGAATAAATGTAAATCAGATTTTAGCTTATGATATATATTAATTTCACCAAATCAATCAACACTTATTGAAGTAACTGGTAACCAAAGAAAACTCAGAATTTTGGATGAGAGAAGAAGAGGAACCGTAAGCCCTTTGAACTTGGGAAATAATCCCTCCAAGTGGGACTTGGAGGGATTATGCTCTTCTTGGTATGCCTGAAAAGAGAAGAGAGTCAAACAAGAAAGCCTTCCTCTTCAAGATAAGTAACTTGCAATCCTTTGAACACACTTATAGAAGAAAGATTAATCAAATGGTGTTAACAACACAAGAAGCTTAGAAAAACATGAATTTAAACTAAAATAACAAGTATATCTAAGATCATCTCATGCAACTAATCATTAAGATAATAGATAAACAAATCTACTTCTCTTACCCTACTGAGAAATATCTCTCCTTTAAAGGCCATTGATTAATCCACAATACAAGCTATGAAAAGACACAAGATTACCTCCCAATATGAGCAATAAACATCCACACACATGAAGAGAGTCACACGATTCTTGCCTCCAAAGCCTTTATTCATAAATTCAATAAACTATTACAAAGTACAAGAGCATAAGTTCCTTGCAATTTTCCTCTATCCAAAATGAAGAGAGGAAGCCTGCTTAAATAGCAAAACTGACAAGAGAGGGGGGACGCATCTTCCTCAAGGATGCGCTAGGGTTGGAGAGGTGGCAATGAGTTGGTTGAAAGAAAAAGGAGAGGCAACTTCTAAAACTTTGGAAGCCACTTCACAAAAAATCTCCCAACTCATCCCACTTTCTATCTTTTCTTGGGATTTGCGGCCCTACTGGGAGAAGTGCGCCTCCCTCTTCATGAGGAAACATCCAAACTCTCAAATCTCTCTGAAATGGCAACATCTGCCTTGTCCCCCTTTCCCGAGACTTGCCAAATTAATTTGCCAAGTCATAAAATTCACTTTTGGCAATTATCTTTTATTTTTTTATTGCCAAATTTTTTAAATATTTCGTTTTTTTGTCTTTTTTGGGTTTTTCGAGTAATTATTAATTTTGGGGTTAAATAATTACTCGAAAACTTAGGAAAGTGGGTATAGGGTTAAGTGGGTGCTCTGAGTTAGAAAATGAGCACCCCCATGGCAAAAACAACCTCCTAGCCACACTTTTATGACTTTTTACATTTTTACAATTAACTTATTAAAAATAAGCCTGTAAAAACGGGAAAAATAAAATTTTCCAGAAATTAAAAAAAACCAATGGGGGCTTAGGACATGTTCATAATGACTCAAAATAATAATTAGCATGGTAATATACATCGACACGTAGCTTTTAATAACCTCCTAAGGATTAATTAATAAAGCAATTATTCCATCTTTGGAGGTTTGGGTGAAAAACTCGAAAATTATTTATCGCTTAAAAACAATAAACAATTAGCAAGGAAAAAACACACTGGAATAATGCATTAATAAATAAGTTCTAGGAAACGAAACCTTTTACATAAAGTAATCATGCTAACTCATTTTATTACAATTCCCCATGGGTATGAACATGTTAAAAAATTAAAGAAAAGGGCCTAGGAAGGCCTGCAAGGACTTCTGAACTTTAAATTTGAACAAGTGATTGCTCATCTTTGGCGGCTCGTTTAGAAATCCAACTTAGTGCAATTTAGTTGGTAACACATCTCACCCAAGGTAAGCAAGGGGTGGTCTAAATTGTACAAAGGTGTGAATGTGAAAATGAGCATATGGTTAGGACTTCACTATAACTATGTAACTACCAATTTTGGCCCATGATTTATATTTTTAGTTGTGATCACCATTGTTGTATGCTACTAATGATTTAAGTCTTCTACTAATATAATTTGAAATGTACTACTGACATCTTATTTTGGAGCTTCACCTTATTCTTCTCAATTGATCTCTGTTGGAAACAAATTGTCACTACCTTGGCATCTCTCAATAAAGTGGGTAAGTTTCTTAATCCTTTCTCTTGTTTTCATTCCCATTCCATCTGTCATCAAAACTAATTAACTATCTAAAACCCTAGATAAACCTTACAAGTAATTTTACTTAGAATCTTAGAAAACCAGGACTTGGGTAGTTTTGGCCATGATCCAAAACTAATAGAAACTAAATGATATATTATTTTGAATCCATTTACCCATTTGCACTTGGCACTGGTCTTCTAGTAAATGTGCCCCTCTTGTTTTGGTGACTATAACTTTGGTTTATGACTTGATCTTGCTTGTGGTCTTCGTTATTGCCCTTATCTTTCATTCAAGCAATAAACTCAAGTGTTAGGAAAGCTATTAAAAGTTATTTTGAATTCTACCTTAGGCATTTCCAATTCTCTAAGTTAAATCACCCTAGGGTAGCGATTTGTTCATCCACACCTAGCACTAAATTTACCTAGATCTTTGATTGATTTCATAGCTATTGAGGGATCATCATTTGAACCCACATTGTTATATCTATTATATGATACAATCAATCCTTTCAAGCTTCACTCAGTAGCATCTATTGTGATGTAGGGTTACGTCAGCAGGGTATCCCTTCTTTCCTAGTTGCACAGCTTTTAAGGTGTCTTGTTTGTTGGGGTCTTTTCGCAAGGAGAGGCCAGGGTCTCCCACTTAGCCTTCTTTCAGTCGGATTAAAGTGATGAAGGTCCTGACTGGCATGACAACCAGTCCACTTCTAGTGACCAGGATCCTCGAAGGTCACCTCTTAGCTGCATATCCTCTCTACCATCCTCGATAGGATCTTCGTTAGACGTAGCTACAAGTTGTGTGATAACAACTATATCAGCTCAGAGGGGAGGCAACAACAATTGTTAGTTCCTGCTTCTATTTGGAAATTAACTCACTATACATGTCAACGATATGGAAGAGGTTAGATCAGATGTTTAGTCCATGCAAGAAGCATATTTGCTGGTGAGGATGGCTTGCTAGTTGAATTTTACAATTATATGTTGGATGCCATTGGAGCAGGCCAGTTTAGGTGAAGGGCCTTGCTATTGAGACTCATGTACCAAACTAGTATTGGGATCATAAAACTTATATAATAATCAAGGGATAGTTGGAAGTTAGACTCTCATAACCTTGTTTAACGGATCATAGATTCTAGTCAAGGTGTTGGCTGAGAGGTTGGAGGCAGTGGCTGCAAGGGTGGTAAGAGCAAAGTTAACAAGTTCTGTCAAGAGTCTATTCATCCTTGCAAATTTATTGCCTATTAAGTGAGCTGAGTATGAATAAAACATAAAAGACTATGTTCATAAGGACTCATTTTGATAAGGCTTATGATAGGGTTGAATACAGCTTCACCCTTGATATGATCTTCTAATTGAGGGTGTAGTCGAAAGTTTCTAGAAGTATTTTGGACTCTCTTGTTTCGGGTTTCAATCAAGGTACTAGTTAACATCCAGCACCTGGATTCGATCCAACTGCAAGAATGTATTTGCCAGAGTCATCCAACTCCCCTCCTCTATGTTATTTTCAGCCAATGCACTTGGTTATCTTCTACAAGCCATGATGGTACAAGAAATGTTAAATACTTATCAAAGAGGATCCCTCACCATCAAGGCTAAAAAAGGTCAAATATTCATTTTTCCTGATTTTGGTGATGACTCGGCCTTATCTCGAGAACGGAATCAGCAATAGACCTGTGGACCATGGTAGATTTTAGTGCCTAGATATCTTCTCTTTAGCTGATTGGGCAAAGTTGTGCAAGACAAAAGAGATCATTGCATTGTACAGTCGACAATATCCCCGATTGACTCAATCCTAAGTAGAGAATAATCATAGGTGAATCTGGATTCTATAGTCTATTTGGAAATCCCTTCTGGAGTCAATGTTACCACTATGTATACATGGAACTAGGTAATTGCAATGACATAAAAACGGTAACAAGGAAAACTTGTTCGGAAAAAAAGCTCACTACAGTATCTCAAATTTAATAGTATCCATGTCTACTAGCCATCATAGTGGTTTCCCAATGGATCAGATTACCTCAAACTAGAAAAAGGTTCCCAGGAGTTATTCATGTGAGAAACCAAGAGCTAAGAGGGTCACCCCTTGGTATCTTGGGACATTTGCACCTTAGAAAAAAATCAAGGTGACTTGAGATTGATTACCATTTATTCTCAGGGAGTGGCACTAGCATCCAAGTAGGTGATCAGAGAAATATTTAGTGGTAATGCAACTTGGCAGGTTATGGACAAATATAATATTGAGACAGCTAGGCATAAAAATAGGATTGTGGGTCTGTTCATTTTGGCAAATATTGTTTGCAATGTACCATACTTTAGAATTTTAGACTCATTAGTTACAGAGTAAATTTGGAAGGTAAGACGGAGGTGGCTCAAACCATTTATTGTGGAATAGGATCTGCAGAGAGGTTGGGATGTAAGGAGTAGCAACATTTAGTGCTTCAAAAGACCAAGTTGGTGAGTTACATGATCTAGATTGGCAGGGAAGGGGTTGTGTAAAAAGTGTTTGACTTATTGACATGAGGTGTGAGATGCTTACCATCAGGGGGTCTTTCAGCAAGCATGGTCATATGTCACCCCTCTCCGGTTCGTTTTATAAATGATAAAAAAAGAACGACTAATTAGGATCCGGGATCTCTAAAAATTTGATTGGAATTGAAAACTTCAAAATTAACGGGTATTTAGCCCACGAATACCCAATTTACCAATTAAATCATCGTAACGAAGTTTATCCCTCTTGTAGAGATAAACCAGAAGTTGCTTACGTTTGCCCAAAATTTTTTACAAAAACAAAGATGATTGGCCCTTCTTTCTAGGAAACTAGTCCTTCAAAGGAAGCATGGGACAAATTGGTTAAATTTAGCCCGTCTTATTGCACCAAAAGACAGATTAAAAGCAAAATGGTGAAGTGAAGGGATGAATTCCAGAGTGGTTGTGGCCTAAAAATAAGGCTATCATTCGCCACGAAACACATGTTATGTATGTATAACTGGATCAGACCCAAAGTCAATGTGGTGGAAAAGCTCAATGTAAGGTTCAAGGTTAGTGGCTCCAAAACTATATCTCGTTGCAAAGACAAATCCATTTGAATTAGCCCATGTGCTTAGCTTCAATGGTTGGTACTCTGCCAAGACTGACCAACCAAATGAACGTTCACCAAAGAAGCTTGACATATTTGCTCTATGCTCAATGTGTTTAGAAAGGAGAACATCTGATACGGTTTTTAATAATGCAAATTTACAAGGCGATTGTGTTAAGAGATTCAGTGGATGTTCCACAGAATCTTTATAGACTTTGCATTATGGATTTTCCTCTTTTTGGACCCATCATTTAATGGTAATCTAATAAGGCTGCCCGGAGCCTTTGGCTTGTTCTAAAGGCAGTATCCTTCTTATGGTTGGTAAGATGTAGGGTGACTTTTGATGTCAAGCAAACTTTTTGTAATACGCATGTCCATTGTTTTATGGATGACATAGCAACAATTGGATTTTACGGAAAAAAATAAGAAAGAATAAATGACATTAACAAGCAATCCTTTTTTCTAGCCCAACAAAAGGTGATCAGATGAACAAACACTGTAGAAAAATTGTGCAAAGCAAAAAATTTTAATGTTTTGATTTTCTTCACATCAGGATATTAATCAATGGTTTTCCATACATTGAAAAGTTAATAATATCGCAAAGATTTACCTGTTTAGATGCCTGCACAAGAGAAGTGGTCATTGTCTTGGGTTGTTCTGCCACTATAGATGGATCTTCTGTTGAGGTAGATTGTGGCTCTGGATAATTTGGACATAGCTGTACAGCTGGGGCATCTCTCTGTAGTGTACCAATAGTGTTAAAGGTTATTTCCGCAATTATCTTGACCTGCTCCTGCAGTTGTGAAATGATGTCCATGCTTACAAAACTATAGCTCCCTGGCATAAGCCAATTCAAACCAAGGAATGTCGAAAAGTTAGTAACTCAAAATTTTAAGCATAGAAAAAAGTTATAAAAGTACATGAAAGCTGTCTAGTCAAAAGTACTATCTAGATGAAACAAGTGGTGAGTGGTTGCAAGACATCTGCTTTTGCAGTTATATAAAATGTTATTAACTCTTATTATTACAAACCACTTGAAGAAAACTAAGAACATATATGTACAGGGAGATGCAAAACCTCACTCATTATAATCTTCATTTCTTTTGTTTGGACCCAGAATAATTAAGTCCACGTCAAATACCGAAAATTAGCCCATTCTAAGCACAAACTTGTTCACATGTATTCTACACTAAAGTCAACCAACTGACAGACATAAACAAGCAACAAATGGAGACAACATGCAAAACAATAATACCAATGCAAAAATAACATTATATAGTCATAAAAAAAATCCTTAAAATATTTTCTCTACTTTTGTATAAGTTCTAACATTTTTATATTTCAAGTACCAAAACTTTCAGTTTTTAACAGAAATGAACTCTATATAATAACATTTAGAAAAAACTAGTTTTCAATAATTTCAAACTTCAATTTTCAAAAAACCTAAAAATTTCAAAAAGAACTTTTGTTGGAGCCGCTTTAAGAAACATGCCCCAAGGTTTTGTAGTTTGCACCACAAAGAATGTAATCCCTCAACTTAGAAGCCATGTCAGAGGGATATCTATTCCACCAAAGTCGCTTAGGAGTTAGGAGTCAGGACTCACTCCCAACCTCATTCTTGTTGCAGTATTAACACTCCAATACTAAAGTTCACATGTGTTATGCCTCGGAGTGTCTTAAGCGTTCCTTCCAGATGTACCAAAGTGGGGTTTCTTTTTCTTTTGTAAAGGCCAAGTTTATGGGGCTATGTTATGTAGAGTGTTGATTTTGGGGCTAAATACCCTTGAATAGGTCATGGTATGTCCCCTTGGTTTCCACCTCAAGGAGGTGTTGGCCTTGTGGCTCTATTGACTATCCTTTGGGTGGGTGTTTGGTGCCCTTGAGGAAAATCGTTGGGACACATAGCCACACTCATATTTTTCTTTGTAGAGGTGATTGCGTGTGTAAGGGTTGTCATACCTGGTTTAGCACACCTCATTTTTCCCACGTGGACCTATTGTATTGATGCAAAACCCGTCCACCTGGTCTCCAGACCCATGACGTCATTCTTGAAACAAGAAGCATTGAGGGACAAGCATCTGTTGGGGTTAGTTGGGGCATGATTCCCTCCTTTTAGCTCACCTTGCATTCGGTGGAGCCTAATTTCGCATTTTTATTCTTATTTTATGTCATTGTACGGTTTAGTCCCCAATTTGTGGGTGTATTAACCTTAAATTTTATAATTTTCATTAACATTGTAGCCTCAAATTTGTAAAAGGTTGAGGGTTGTCACATATAAATAAGACAAACTCGCCTCATCTGTAAATCATGGACAAGGGTTCAAATTTTGTATTCTTTTCTTTTTCTCTTGGTATATTCAAGCACTTGAAGCTATGCACGCCTCTTTCTTGGATGTCTTTTTTTGCTTGAAGGATGAATTGATGATGTTCTAGGGTTTGATTTTGCACATGCTGAGTTGATGCTAGACTAGTTGTAATAACTCATGCTCAAGGGTGACCTAAGATATACTATCTTGCTCATTCTTGATTAATCTTGGCAAGTTTATCTCCTAACCCTAGTTTAACGTTGCTCTTGAAGTGCTTCGAACTAAGTTAGAGTTTGTTTGCTAGCATTTTATCAACTTGATTGAGGAAACCATCCTACCAGGAAGCTTTCCATTGTTTTGTTGGGCCTTGAACTTCTCTATTTTCCCTAGTTAGTGTTTTGCTACCTAACCTTGAAGTTGCTAGCTTAGCCCTAGTTGCATGTATATTGAATACCATCTCAAGAGAAGGGATTGTTATCATATACATTGTAGTTGGTCTACAATGATGCAGCATATGGATTTTTTCTTTATTTTTCGAGCCAATTCTATAATATGGGGATACGACATGGATCGATGTTTAGCATGAGACATTCAAAGCCTTTCTTCAGTAGCAGATGCAGAGCATTCCCTTGTCATGACTGAGAGCTCCTAGTCCATTGAGATGACCTTGATGATGGCATAGTCCATGCGAGAAGAGCAACAGAGATGGTACACTATTGAAAGATTGGCACTTTAGGTAGAGACATGTGCATGGTTGAGTAGGTATATAGGTAACAAGTAGTACTTAGATTTATGATTGTCTCTATTGGTTATTTTAGTAGCTAGACTTGCCATTGATTAGCTTGTTGTGGTACTGTTACCGACTAGGTTGCATCTAGTCGGACTTTCAAGTGAGCTGGCAAAGATGAACAAATTACTTGTTCAAACATAGAGCTCAGAGGTCCATCAGGCCTTCCTAGCCTTTTTATTTGTTTTAGTACCACATGTTCATACCCCTTTGGGGAAGTTGCAATAAATGTACTAGCATGGAAAAATTTTGTAAGGGACTTGGCTTCCCAGGACTTAGACGTCAATACGATCATTCCAATGTGTTATTTCCCTTGTCAATTATGCAATACTGAATAAACGGTGTATAATTTTCAAGTTTTTCACCGCTCCTCCAAAGTTGGAATGGTCATCTTCATGGGTAGGCCTTAGGAGGTAATTAAAGTTAACGTTTCGATGTATATGAGTGTGCTAGGCATCGGTTTTGAGTCGTATGGACATGTGTTAGGTCCCCCTAGAGTTTCATCCGATTCCGAAAAAAATAAATTTTTTTTCTTTTTTTTTTTCTTTTTTTTTTTTTCTGTTTTTTAAGCCATTTTTTAATGGTTTAATTAAGAAACTTGTAAATGGCATAAAAACTTGATCTGGAGGCAGAATTTGGTGTGGGGATGCTCGTTTTAATGCTCAGAGCATACTCTTTACCCCGAGACCCACTCTTCATACACTCTGGGTGATCAAAAGGGCACTTATGGTAAGTTTTCGCTATCAAAGCATCAAAATGACATTTAAATGCTAAAAGTGCAACATTTTGGCATAAGTCAAAATATTTTTAAAAAGTCAAAATATGATTTTTTAATGGTTAATGGGTGACTTAGCATGGTGGTCCCCATGTTGGCGACTTCTCCTAGGGAGAAAAACATCACTTTAAAGTTGGTTTTCATGTCATGCATTTTATCCAATATTTGAGCTCACGTTATGGGTCGTACGATTGTGTTAGTGTGAAGACTTGATCACCCATGCGAATCTTCATTAGCGTGAGGGTTGTTGGAACTTGTGATTATATTGGGTGATATGGCTTGGTAGGTGGAGGAGGTTGCCTACCTCATGGGAGGTGGCGCCTCCCCTATGGATCACTTCAGTTAAACATCCACTCAATCCCCTAAATCACTCCCATCGCGTGAGTTCATCTGCCAGTGTTGGTAGCGCCCCTTGGGCCTTATTCATGTTATAAATTGAGAAGCTCTCTCCCAATTGAAGTTAGTCAAAGTTTATTGAGTAGAGGCTGGAGAATTGTAATTGTTGTACTATCTTTTTGTTATTGAGAATAAAAGAGGCTTTGGAGGTCCATGTTGTGTGATGTTATCAATTAAGTGGATGTATTATCTCAATTTCATGAGGTAATCTATATTTAGTCTTTGTGCACCTGCTTTATGAAAATATAGCCTACTGGTAGGATTGGTATCAATTTTGTAGGAAGGATTACTAAAACTTGTTTGATTTAGTTAATCTTCTATTTGTAGCAAGTTAGAGATTCAAGATTTATATGTATCATTTGCTTATGTTCATATTCTCTTAGTTTCTGTCTTATTTCATTTCTAGATTTAATGGGTTGTGTGCAAGTATGTTGCTAGATGCAGGTCACCCGATTTGAAGAAGCAAAGATCTTGCTTGCTCTTATTCTTTCAGATTTCTTTTGGAAGATCAATCCCTCGGTGTCCCACACGTCAAAACCTTTGAAGTCTTCTTTGCTCAAGGATTCACGTTACTCTTCTCTTTCTCTTCATAACTTCTTTCTTTGGTTACTATTTTAACTTGCAAATCGAATTAGATCGATCATTTCAACGTTAAAATCATAATTAGATCTAGTTTCTTTTGCAACATAAATAGATGCTAGTTGTTTTATAAAGAAGTTTCATATGCAAGCTAGATATAATATAGAGATACTTTGTTTCTTAGCTACCTTCTTGTTAAGATCTACAGGCTAGGATGATGAAACTGTAATTGTTGTACTATCTTTTTGTTATTGAGAATAAAAGAGGCTTTGGAGGTCCATGTTGTGTGATGTTATCAATTAAGTGGATGTATTATCTCAATTTCATGAGGTAATCTATATTTAGTCTTTGTGCACCTGCTTTATGAAAATATAGCCTACTGGTAGGATTGGTATCAATTTTGTAGGAAGGATTACTAAAACTTGTTTGATTTAGTTAATCTTCTATTTGTAGCAAGTTAGAGATTCAATATTTATATGTATCATTTGCTTATGTTCATATTCTCTTAGTTTCTGTCTTATTTCATTTCTAGATTTAATGGGTTGTGTGCAAGTATGTTGCTAGATGCAGGTCACCCGATTTGAAGAAGCAAAGATCTTGCTTGCTCTTATTCTTTCAGATTTCTTTTGGAAGATCAATCCCTCGGTGTCCCACACGTCAAAACCTTTGAAGTCTTCTTTGCTCAAGGATTCACGTTACTCTTCTCTTTCTCTTCATAACTTCTTTCTTTGGTTACTATTTTAACTTGCAAATCGAATTAGATCGATCATTTCAACGTTAAAATCATAATTAGATCTAGTTTCTTTTGCAACATAAATAGATGCTAGTTGTTTTATAAAGAAGTTTCATATGCAAGCTAGATATAATATAGAGATACTTTGTTTCTTAGCTACCTTCTTGTTAAGATCTACAGGCTAGGATGAAAGTTTCATCTTTTGGTATATAAAAAGTTAAAATTTGCTAGATAAAAGTGCTTTCTATTGGCTTCCCTAAAACTGAGCCAAGATCCGCAAAGGACTTGTCTTTTTGTGTTATTTTGTCATTTCTTTTAAGTAGTTTAACTTAGATTTTTTTGTTAAAAAAATTGTTGTATTTCCCCAGACACTCTTAAAGTGTTTGGGATCATCTTTCTGACAAATACATTGGTTGTTTTTTATCTTTTTTCAAACATGTAGAGAGGCACACTGCTCAAATTTTGAAGTTTCAAGTGAACTAGAGACTCTCTACTTACTCCTTTCTTTCATCCCCCTTCTCTCCATTTACATTTTCTGAAGAACTTGTAATCCGTTGATTTAGATTATGAAGATCGTGGGTGTTTCAAAAATAGTTATTTTAAGGTTGTAACAATTGTAATAAAAGAGATCGGGAGGGTTGTATTAAGCCTTCTCAATCCCCATTCCGGGATCGGTGTGGTGTGCTTAGTTAGCTTTGTTTAATTTCTCTTTGATAGTTTAGTTGCTTTTTTTTTCGGAAGAAAATAAATACTTATGCCACGCTCTCCTGAGTATCCCAAAAGGGGGAAAGAGATTCGTGGTAAATTAATTAAAAAATACTTTATTTCATTTTTCTTTTACCTTTTGGCAAACTAACCCCCTTGCTTCCCAAATAAGGTTTACATACCTAAAAGAGACTCTTGGGGTTTTAATAAACAAGAAAATTTGTTCAAAAATTCTTTAAAAACTTACAAGGCTCTTATCTTCGTATGCTCTACTTCCGCTGCAGCTTCGTCTGATCAGTTGGTTGTATCGGAAAAGGATCTGAGTGACTAGTAATTAGTCTCATCTTCAAATTAACCTCCCAAGGCGAAGATACAACGCCTCGAATTAATCCAATCTAGGGAAATTCACAGAGGAAGCAGGAACATCTAGATAGTGACCTCGGGATACCGTAATGATACACCCTCGTTGGTGTAGTGTTGGACACATCCTAGAGACTCCGATCCAACCCACATATTCTTTGCGTGGAACTACATCGGATAAGGGTATTGGGCATAATCCTCGTACAGTCAAGTATATCTAGAGTCCCCTTTCCCATTTGTTTAATCCACTCATTAACTCAAAAAATTTAAATTGACCAAGAACATTTGCAATACATTCAGCACTACAACAACCCTCCAATTCAGACTCCATTTCAGCACTGGTCTTTGCTTTTATCATATAAGCATTTTTCTGTAATTCACAATGTGTTGATTGATTATATTGTTCATGTTGTTGTCTTAATCGTTATTGCAATCCCTTGTGTTGTTTTACAAAAAACTCCTAAATAACTTAATCGCAAACCACCATCTAAAGCTTAATCATCCTTAGTAACTCTTAAGATCCACCACCCTTGGATTTGTTAGGAGTTTTCCTAAACGGAGGAGCTAAGTATCAGATGACAACACTTGGCTCGAGCTTCCCCCAAGGTCGCACCCAATGGCTTAAAGATTTCTGCCACGTGACCTGATGTGCGAATTAGGCGGAAACATTTTGGCGTCGTTGCCGAGGATAAATCTTTCTATTCCAAAAATACGACCTGTTTCCCACCTATATCGACTAAGCGGCAACGTCATGTACATTGCAGATGTACATATTGTACAATTTGTACCATGGAAAATCCTAGGGATTTTTCACTCAGTAGGGCAATTCTGCCCCTTTTGTACACGAAATATCCACTCCCCTGCGTGGGATAACTAATGTAATTTTATATGTCAGCATGGATCATTCATCTAAGGATGTCACCATGGACTTTCTTATCAAGGAAGTCCTCTTCACCAAGTGTTTTTTTCCTTCCAGTTAATTTTGTTATTTAACAATTTTAATTGGTTGGGTTTTTTACTCACCAATCCTCCAAAGTGGTGAATTGGCGTTCTGATAATCAAGCCCATAGGGTTGCTAATGTTTCAACTTGTTGTCCATGACCATGCTAGGCATATCTTGTAGTCTTGTGGAATTTCGTTAGAATTTTAATTTTGATTTTTTTTTTCCTAATTAATCAACTTTACCATTGGGTGGTTAATGTATTAAGTTTTGATGTAATAATTTATTTTCTTGATCCTTGGCATTTTGTAATAGGGGTTATGAATGCAAATAAAGATTCTTTGATACCCCCTAAGCCATAGGTTCAAATCCCATGTAATTCTGACAAGGGTTAGGAAGTTACACAAATTTTGGTTAAGACAAGGTCTTTTTCCTAGGGAACTAATTTAATTTCCTAGGGTGAAAAATATAATTATTTGATTTTGAAAGAAAAAATCAAATAAGGCCATGGTAATTAAGTTTGGGGGTTGGCTAAGCATACTCAATTTTTATTTTTGAGTAACCCCACACCCCATGGTCAAAATAAATTTTTGAAGATCTCCTAAGTGGGGTGCCCCTCTTGTTTTTTCCAAGTTTACATAGAAAAAATCAAAATTTGAGTCAAAGGGGGTACACACAAGGTGGAAACCCACCTAACAAGGGGGGCGCTACTGTGAAGGGGCCCGCGTGTGGGAGGAAACCACTCCCAAATGGAAAACGTCAAGCCTAAAAAGGTCAACCAAGGGGAGGTTCCAACCCTAGTTTCTTTTTGTATTATTTTAACTCCACCAAAGGGAGGCGCCCCAAGAGGTTTTTGTATTTTTCCTATATAAGGAGGGCTCTTCTCCCTCACTCCACAGGATTTTCTCATGCTAAGGTTATGCTACCAAATTCTCTCATCTTCTTCTCTCACATTTTTCTCAAGCTTTTCTCAAGCCCTAGAGGCTCTCATTATATTGAATCTTGCCTTAGTTGGGCCTTATAGAAGAAAATATTTGGAGGATCTCTATCTTTTTTGGTGTTTGGTCTCTTCTCTTCAAGCTTGAAGTAAAAATAGTTCATTTTGGTGAGATTTATTTATTTACAAGCATAGATGCCCCTTGCAAGGGTTTTTGCAAAGGGGACTTGATAGTAAATGGTTATTTTCTATTGTTTGTGTGTAGTTCACTTTAGATCTACAAAGGTTTTTGTAGATCCATTTTGATTACTTACCTCTTGCTTGTATTTTGTACATTTTTCTCACATTTTTTGCAAATCAAAGGGTTTGAAGGAGGACCTCCAAGGCCCCTAAGCATTATATCTATATTTATCAATCATAAATCTGATATTTTGCAAGGTTTTAGGTGGCTGGAAATGCATTTTGCAGCCCTCTAAACTTCTTTTTTCAGTCATTTTTCACCCAGATTTTTTCCCTAGTTTCTAGTTTTTTGGGTACTAACATTTTAACTAGTTTGTTAGAGTTTCTTGTCATTTTCCAGCGAGCTTTTGTTTGCTGGTTTTAGCAGGTTTTACACAGAAAACGCTGCCCAAATCGGACCAAAACACCTCAACTTTCAGCCACTTCAAAAGGGGTTCAAACCCTCAGCTTTTCTCATTTTTTCTTATTATTTTGTAAGCCCCGAGAGAGTCTCCTCGTGGGTATTCTCTAAAAGCTTTCAAAGTAGTTTGAAATCATATTGTAATTAGGTAGGAAGTAGATCTAGGAAGTATATCACTAGTTGTGCTTTCATTTTCAAATAGATCTAATATTATTCCAGTTTTTACCCACCTTCTCCTTTAGGGAGATTGATGTGTGGTTAGTATATTTGGTTAAGATCAGTTTACTTTTTCAAGCATTTCTTTTCTAAACTAAGCATTTAGTTAGATCTTTACTTTCTGTCATCTACTTTACTGTTTTGAAGGAATATGCAACTTAAACTGTCCATGTATCCTTTGCACTCCGTTATCTTGTTGGGCAATAGGGCAGACCCGGGTTTAATCCTTTAGTGTCGCACCAACAAAAGACCCACAGTGTTGGCCCTTTCGGCAACAACCTGTGCACAGGTTGCAGTCTCACCCGAAACAACTATGGGGTGCCGCAGAATCAGGTTTCTGCAAGCCGAGAGGGGGATTACTGTACCTTAGCCTTTTAATAACCTTATTAGTCAATAATTATAAAGTTTTACCATTCATTCACATACAACTTCACAGATAAATAAACAGTCGTGACTTGCTCAACCCACTACAGGGAATTCACAGCGAAGCTAAATATTAGCAGCGATCTGACTTATCAGATGTATACAATTATTAATGCATAAAAGACG